>CM024753.1:156140162-156540162 GCA_014218235.1 Colocasia esculenta | reverse complement strand
CGATGACTCCAAGACATATGAAATCGTTATGATCAAGTCAGTTTAACTAAGTCGTTATAAGAAGCAAATCGTTATGTTCAATGAAGAAATCGTTATGAACACTTAACAAATCGTTATAGAAAGCAAGTCGTTTGTGGACGTTAAAGAAATTGTTATGAGCGCTAACGAAATCGTTATGCACAGCAAATCGTTATGAGCACTAATGAAATCGTTATGCAAAGAAAATCGTTATGAGCGCTAAAGAAATTGTTATGCAAAGCAAATCGTTATGAGCGCTAACGAAATCGTTATGCAAAGCAAATCGTTATGAGCGTTAACAAAATCGTTATGCAAAGCAAATCGTTATGAGCGCTAACGAAATCATTATGCAAAGCAAATCGTTATGAGTGCTAAAGAAATCGTTATGCAAAGCAAATCGTTATGAGTGCTAATGAAATCGTTATGCAAAGCAAATCGTTATGAGCGCTAACGAAATCGTTATGCAAAGCAAATCGTTATGAGTGCTAACGAAATCGTTCCGATGAGCAAATCGTTACGAAGTCTGAAGAAATCGTTGCGATGAGCAAATCGTTGCGAAGTCTGAAGAAATCGTTGCGATGAGCAAATCGTTACGAAGTCTGAAGAAATCGTTGCGATGAGCAAATCGTTACGAAGTCTGAAGAAATCATTGCGATGAGCAAATCGTTACGAAGTCTGAAGAAATCGTTGCGATGAGCAAATCATTGCGAAGTCTGAAGAAATCGTTGCGATGAGCAAATCGTTACGAAAACAACTTCTTTTATCTAAGCAATGTTATGGGTAAATCGTTATGGCTCTACTGAAATCGATGTAACATGAATAAAGTCGATGTGACTTTCAACAGAAGTCGCTGTGGACTTAGAGAAATATAATCTTGAAATAATTAATGCTCCAGAAATATGATACTTACCAATATTGGCTTGTTTGACCTTGGTATATTTTCTGTACTTAAGACTTATGAAAAATATGTTAGAAATTTCGATAGGATTTTGTTAATCACCAAAATAAATATGTAATTAATTAAAATTGGATGGAGACAGACTGATCATCAATTATCATACATACAAAAACCCATTAGAAAATTTCATAAAAATCATAGTTCAACTCTAAATAATACTCCCTAATGACCCACAGAGAAATTCATGTAAAGGAAAATCGGATGGTCCAAGTTTAAGGCATTTTGCGACTGAGTATCGTAATCAGGGGTAAGTCAGGAAATCATTATCACACATACTTAGATGAGTCAGAAAATTAAATAAAAATCATAGATGGACGTCAAATAATATCCTCTAATGATCCATCAAGAATTTTGGGTCAATAAAAGTCATTTGGGGTATATTTAAGAGTTAGTGTGACGTCTTATCGTAATTAGGAAATAAGTTGGACAACCCATTATTAGGTGTATAAAATGAGATCATAAACTAAATGAGAAATTTATGGTGGACTCCAAACAATATGTGGGGATAGTCCATAAAAGAAATCAGATCAATGGACAACGTAAGACCCAAGAACAAATTCAAGTATGCAATTAGTAAATAAATAACTTCTGTATTATCGGAATAATAGAACTTACGTACCACTATCGTACGTGAGAAAATACATCAGAAAATTCCGTAAAAATTATAAACCAACCCTAAATATTATCCCTAAGCGTTTCTCGAAAGAATTCGTGCAACGGAAAATCTGATTGGCCGAGTATATGTCACATGTGACCAAGTTACCCGAATTAGGAAACTAAGTCAGAAAATTGTTAACACGGAAAAATAACCCAACCATAAATTAAATAAACATGTTGGAGAGACTTACAACATTATGTATTAATAACCCATTAACAAGTTTGGGCCAATGGAGCACATTTGGCCCAAGGATAAAAATTGGGACAAGAAAAATACCCAAAAATTTGTGTATGTAATTATGCAATAATTAGGGAGGGCAATTTAGGGTTAAAATTAGGGTGATTAGCCATGTAAGGTAAGCGAAAACCGGACCCAACCCTAAGAGGTGGTTTCCTAATCCTTTGCTACCTCCTTTGGGTGAGAGAATCCCAGATTTTGGAAAGTATGAAGCAGAATTCGCAGCCCCCTTTCCTAGTTCCATTGGGACATGAATTAGAACCCTAACACTATAAGAACTCCTCACAAAACGTTTAGGGAAGGGTTAGCAACAAGTTGGGGTCGTGAGCAGCAAGTTTGGAGCGCTGGAGGTGTGGAGAACGGCTGGGGAAAACGTGGTCTTCCTCAACCTCGCTCTGTATCAACCTAGAAATCTACAGAGAGTTATTAGCATTCAAAGGTAGGTGTTCTTGGGCCAAGATTAAAGAAAACTAACACCATCATGTAGTTCTTCGAGTCTATATTTATTTGCACTTGGTTTGACTAATTTTCATAAAGTATACATTGTGTATTCATAGTTGTCCCTAAGTCTCGCATAGTTAGGGCTTTTCCCGTTCTTCTTATTATGAACGTGATTTGATACCGAATTAGACTAAACTTACTTCATGAAAGTTCTTCTAATTGTAGTCACAATCATCTTTTATGTTGGAAGTTTTGTCCAAAAATCTTTCATTAGAGAGTTATGAGTGTGGTAAGAGAGTCACTGCATGATACTGTGATTTCGGGCTGCACTTAGCTTTAAGTTCTTCATATGTTTCTCAGGATTTGAGACCTAATTAGATCAAACCTCCAACATCAACGTTCTCCTACTAGTTGTGTTCATCATATTTTGTGTTCAACATTTTGTCTAAATGTCATTAGTTAGAGAGTTATAAGCAGGGAAAGTAAATCACTACATGAGATGTGTTTTCGGGTTACACTTGACCTATATGTTTTCTGGGAAGGCCTCTAGTGTCGACACTACTTGATCTAGTGTCGACACACTGTCCCAGATTGGCACAAAAGGTTTTCTGGGAAGGTCTCTAGTGTCGACACTACTTGATCCAGTGTCGACACCCTGTACAGACCTGTTGACTGGGTTTTCTGGGAGCTGGGTCTAGTGTCGACACTATTGGATCCTGTGTCGACACTACTTGACCATTTCTTTATATTTTGCCTTGTGTTTGAAGCATTGTGTGGACACCAGTAAGGGTGTTTCGACACTACCCTTGCAAAAAAATTTGCATATCTTGGGTCTGATCATTACATGATGTCTACTAGCATGTGCATAATGTTATATAGTATGCATGGACCTAAAAGAAATCAACCCATTGAAAAATGGTAATGATATGAATTTGATTCTAATGTGTAATTGTGATTGTCCTAATGTTCATTGGATTATCTTGTGATCTTCCCTATTGTCAATTGATTTGATAAGAATATGATGTGAATATGGGGATGAATACATGTTAGTATGGAGTTTTTAGTGAAGTTAATATCATGATTTGTATATGAGTTTCAATAGTTACATGTTTTCCGGTGTTCAATTAATTAATCGTCCGTATGCATACATGCTAGGAAAGATCCGTGCCTCGTCACTTACACATTTGCACGAATAGGCACACCCTCCTTGGGGAATTGAAAGCTCTTTGTCGGTCATTCTGAATTGGCAAGGCCAGCGATCTTTTCCTTAAGACCTCTGTAAGTCTCCGTTCTCTATGGATTTCCACATAGAGGCCGAGCTGGTTGTACCATGAAGTACCCTGGAGATAGAGAGTACATGTTCTGCATATGATCTGTCGTTAGTCATCCTCATGTCAAGACATTAATGAATTATGAAACATAAGATACGTCGTTATACTGCCTTTGTTCTCTTGAGCTATTTGTCATACCTTGACTCTATGAATGATCATGTTCCTTTTACTATGAGCTTGTCATTGAAACTCTGTAGCCATAATATGAATATGTTTGTTCGGCACAATATGGGACTTCGGTCCATTTGACCAATGCCTGTGCAATAGGGGCCCTGTCTGGTCCTGGGGAGGAGTGTCCCAACGTACTTATTAACCGCGGGAGTATGGACTTGTGGTGCGTGGCATGGCACTGATACTACATGCAAGAGTTGTGAAAATTGTGCCTTTGTTTGATATGATAAGTTTGATTTGATATGATATGATAAGATTTGATATGATACGTCTAATCATGTGAACGTATGATATCTGTATGAATATGGTCAATCTCTTTTGATACGATTCTACTCTTGAAATATTTGTCCATTGTATATGCAACTCGACATTTGATCTGAAATGATATCTGTTCTACTCTGCTATTCAATATGTTAGTATTGCATGCATTGTCATCATATACATGTTCATATCTTGCCTAATTAAAATGTTAATCACGTATATTAGTGCCCGCACAATATTGAGATGTAAATCCTACTGAGCTAGTTCGCTCACCCTATCATCCTGCCCTTTTCAGGTAGTGATAAGGTACCAGTGGAGTCCGATGGGGCAGGGCAAGAGTGATGTGCACCCGCCATATGACAGTTGATAGTCTAGGAATAGTTGTTTGAGTAGTCGATGTATTAGAGATTCATTTTCATTTGAATAATGAACTCTTTTCAGTGAGTCCTCCTTATGTAAGGTTGTAACTAGTGGATTGAAATGGAATAAAGAGTACCTTTGATGACATTATTATGGTCTAAAATGTGTGGTTATATGTAATTGTTACTCTGCGTTACTCAACTGTGATACGCCTATTTGTATCGTTTATTTCTCCCGGTATTTATTCTACTGCTAAATATCGGGGCGTGACAGTTGGTATCAGAGCCCTAAACTTTAGGGTCCAAGGGAATAGGATCATAGGATGAAACTAGATCACAAGAGTCAAAATCTGTCGTACCTAATGTGAGCTTGGGTAGAACCATGGAAATAGAAGTCACATGTGATATATTTAGATGACTGACTTATATTAATATCTTGAAGGTACTTAATACCTTAATGGCTGCCGAGTGAGCCGGGCTTTCCCCTAAGTCCTAGGCAATCAGGAATGATAGGATAAGTGTCATTATAACCCTCAGCTTGTGTCAAGAACTTGGTACCTACCTGGTGAGATTGGGGAGAATCTTGGGCTTAGTCCAAAATTTTATTAATAACTAAATATTGTAAGTTACAAGGCATCAACAAGGAGTAAAGAAGACTGACCATGTGATAGTTGTTTTGAAGGAACTTAAATAAATAGCAATGGAGGATATACCTACACCATCTATGGATGGACAAAGATTGGTCCAAAGATTAACCAAAGCACTACGACAAGCTGCTCAACTATTAGAGGATGCCCTATTAATGGCTAAGGGAGATACAAATGGGAAGGAAAGGTCTATTGATGACAAAGGAGTTGGCGAAAACAATGAGAAAGAACAAATCACAACCACAGGAAGCTCCAAGCCCATAGCTAGAGAGAAACAGCCCACCAACAGTAATAGATCGCACAAGAGAAAGAAGTGCAATAAGAAACTAATTCCTGCTCCTGTAGAAAGATGCCAGCATTGCAACAGAATAAATCATCGGTCTGAGGAGTGTTGGAAATTTCAAGGCAAGTGTTTCTGTTGTGGCAGCCAAGACCATAAGGTTAAGGATTGCCCTAACGAGAAATCAAGCTCAAGGAATAAATGGCAAAACAAACCAAAGAAGGAGGTATGAGAGATGTATTCTTTCTAACTCGCTTTTATTTGACCCTGAAGTTACATCATCAATCAATCATTATATTATTAGCAATCCACAATTTGATTCTCTGTAAGTCCAGCCCGTAAACACATATGAATTTGGGGACCAAATTCTTTTAAGTGGGGGAGGATGTAACACCCCGAAAATTCTGTAATTGGAAAATTAGAAATAAATCGAAAACGATAAATTCAATATTTGTGTAATAGTAAAAAATGCACGTGTCATTATCATACATACAAAAACCCATTAGAAAATTTCCTAAAAACCATAATTCAACTCTAAATAATACTCCCTAATGACCCACAGAGAAATTCATGCAAAGGAAAATCGGATGGTCCAAGTTTAAGGCGTTTTGCGACTGAGTATCGTAATCAGGGGATAAGTCAGGAAATCATTATCACACATACTTAGATGAGTCAGAAAATTAAATAAAAATCATAGATGGACTTCAAATAATATCCTCTAATGATCCATCAAGCATTTTGGGTCAATAAAAGTCATTCGGGATATATTTAAGAGTTAGTGCGACGTCTTATCGTAATTAGGAAATAAGTTGGACAACACATTATTAGGTGTATAAAATGAGATCATAAACTAAATGAGAAATTTATGGTGGACTCCAAACAATATGTGGGGATAGTCCATAAAAGAAATCAGATCAATGGACAACGTAAGACCTATGAACAAATTCAAGTATGAAATTAGTAAATAAATAACTTCCGTATTATCAGAATAATAGAACTTACGTACCACTATTGTATGTGAGAAAACACATCGGAAAATTCCGTAAAAATTATAAAACAACCCTAAATATTATCCCTAAGCGTTCCACGAAGGAATTCGTGCAACGGAAAATCTAATTGGCTGAGTATATGTCACATGTGACCAAGTTACCCGAATTAGGAAACTAAGTCGGAAAATTGTTAACACGGAAAAATAACCCAACCATAAATTAAATAAACATGTTGGAGATACTTACAACATTATGTATTAATAACACATTAACAACATTGGGCCAATGGAGCACATTTGGCCCAAGGATAAAAATTGGGACAAGAAAAATACCCAGAAATTTGTGTATGTAATTATGCAATAATTAGGGAGGGCAATTTAGGGTTAAAATTAGGGTGATTAGTCATGTAAGGTAAGCCAAAACCGGACCCAACCCTAAGAGGTGGTTCCTAAACCTTTCCTACCTCCTTTGGGTGAGAGAATCCCAGATTTTGGAAAGTATGAAGCAGAATTCGCATCCCCCTTTCCTAGTTCCATTGGGACATGAATTAGAACCCTAACACTATAAGAACTCCTCAAAAAACGTTAAGGGAAGGGTTAGCAACAAGTTGGGGTCGTGAGCAGCAAGTTTGGAGCGCTGGAGGTGTGGAGAACGGCTGGGGAAAACGTGGTCTTCCTCAACCTCGCTCTGCATCAGCCTAGAAATCTGTAGAGAGTTATTAGCATTCAAAGGTAGGTGTTCTCAGGCCAAGATTAAAGAAAACCAACACCATCATGTAGTTCTTCGATTTGCACTTGGTTTGACTAATTTTCATGGAGTATACATTGTGTATTCATAGTTGTCCCTAAGTCTCGCACAGTTAGGGCTTTTCCCGTTCTTCTTATTATGCACACGATTTGATACCTAATTAGACTAAACTTCCTTCATGAACATTCTTCTACTTGTAGTCACGATCGTCTTTTATGTTGGACATTTTGTCCAAACATCTTCTGTTAGAGAGTTATGAGTGTGGTAAGAGAGTCACCGCATGATACTGCGATTTCGGGTTGCACTTAAGTTTATGTTCTTCATATATTTCTCAGGATTCGAGACTGAATTAGATCAAAACCCCGACATCAAAGTTCTCCTACTAGTTGTCCTTGTCATATTTCGTGGTGAATGTTTTATCTAAATGTCATTCTTTAGAGAGTTATAAGCAGGGTAAGTAAATCACTGCATGAGATGTGTTTTCGGGTTACACTTGACCTATATGTTTTCTGGGAAGGCCTCTAGTGTCGACACTACTTGATCTAGTGTTGATCTAGTGTCGACACACTGTCCCAGATTGGCACAAAAGGTTTTCTGGGAAGGTCTCTAGTGTCGACACTACTTGATCCAGTGTCGACACCCTATACAGACATGTTGACTGGGTTTTCAGGGAGCTGGGTCTAGTGTCGACACTGCTGGATCCTGTGTCGACACTACTTGACCATTTCTTCATATTTTGCCTTGTGTTTGAAGCATTGTGTCGACACCAGTAAGGGGTGTGTCGACACTACCCTTACAAAAAAAATTGCATATCTTGGGTCTGATCATTACATGATGTCTACTAGCATGTGCATGATGTTATATAGTATGCATGGACCTAAAAGAAATCAACCCATTGAAAAATGGTAATGATACGAATATGATTCTAATGTGTAATTGTGATTGTCCTTATGTTCATTGGATTATCTTGTGATCTTCTCTATTGTCAATTGATATGATAAGAATATGATGTGAATATGGGGATGAATACATGTTAGTATGGACTTGTTAGTGAAGTTAATATCATGATTTGTATATGGGTTTCAATAGTTACATATTTTCCGGTGTTCAATTAATTAATCATCCATATGCATACATGCTAGGAAAGATCCGTGACTCGTCACTTACACATTTGCACGAATAGGCACACCCTCCTTGGGGAATTGAAAGCTCTCTGTCGGTCATTCTGAATCGGCAAGGCCAGCGATCTTTTCCTTAAGACCTCCGTAAGTCTCCGTTCTCTATGGATTTCCACATAGAGGCCGAGCTGGTTGTACCATGAAGTACCCTGGAGATAGAGAGTACATGTTCTGCATACGATCTGTCGTTAGTCATCCTCATGTCAAGACATTAATGAATTATGAAACATAAGATACGTCGTTATACTGCCTTTGTTCTCTTGAGCTATTTGTCATACCTTGACTCTATGAATGATCATGTTCCTTTTACTATGAGCTTGTCATTGAAACTCTGTGGCCATAATATGTATATGTTTGTTCGGCACAATATGGGACTTCGGTCCATTTGACCAATGCCTGTGTAATAGGGGCCCTGTCTGGTCCTGGGGAGGAGTGCCCCAACGTACTTATTAACCCCGGGAGTATGGACTTGTGGTGCGTGGCATGGCACTGATACTACATGCAAGAGTTGTGAAAATTGTGCCTTTGTTTGATATGATAAGTTTGATTTGATATGATATGATAAGATTTGATATGATACGTCTGATCATGTGAACGCATGATATCTGTATGAATATGGCCAATCTCTTTTGATACGATTCTACTCTTGAAATATTTATCCATTGTATATGCAACTCGACATTTGATCTGAAATGATATCTGTTCTACTCTGCTATTCAATCTGTTAGTATTGCATGCATTGTCATCATATACATGTTCATATCTTGCCTAATTAAAATGTTAATCACGTATATTAGTGCCCGCACAATATTGAGATGTAAATCCTACTGAGCTAGTTCGCTCACCCTATCATCCTGCCCTTTTCAGGTAGTGATGAGGAACCAGTGGAGTCCGATGGGGCAGGGCAAGAGTGATGAGCACCCGCCATATGACAGTTGATAGTCTAGGAATAGTTGTTTGAGTAGTCGATGTATTAGAGAAACATTTTCATTTGAATAATGAACTCTTTTCAGTGAGTCCTCCTTATGTAAGGTTGTAACTAGTGGATTGAACTGGAATAAAGAGTACCTTTGATGACATTATTATGGTCTGAAATGTGTGGTTATATGTAATTGTTACTCTGTGTTACTCAACTGTGATATGCCTATTTGTATCGTTCACGTCTCCCGGTATTTATTCCGCTACTAAATATCGGGGCGTGACATCGGGGTTTCTTTCATCTGGTGGGAGACTTATTCTAATTAGACATGTGTTATCTGCTTTGCCTATTTACACGATGTCATCACAGGCTATTCCAGCTACTGTCATGAAATCCTTCCATAGGCTGCTGGCCAATTTCTTTTGGGGTTCCTATGAAGGTTCACCTAAGAAGCACTGGACTTCGTAGGATACTATCTCCCAATCCAAGGAGTGTGGAGGGCTGGGGGTTCTTAATCTCTCTCAAATGCAAATTGCCTTGAGGACCAAAATGCTTTGGAGGGTGATTTCTGGTACTTCTTTATGGGGTGCTTTTTTTCAAGCAAAGCATTTACATCACTCTCATTACACTGCTGCTTCGTATCACTTGTTGACTGCCACAGACAGGAGGTTGTGGCAGCATGCTTCTCGTTTGATCGCAGCCAATCATCGGGTTATGGTGATGGGTTTAGGTTCTAAGGCTAGTTTTTGGTTGGATGTTTGGATTGGATCAGTTCCCCTTAGGTACTTCCTTCCAGATCAAGTTTGGTTTAATTTTTCTGGCAAATTTTGGTCTATTAATCAGGTGTTAACTGACCCTACACGCCATCATCTTAATTTTGCTCAGCGATTCTGCCCTTCCTCGGTTCTCAGACACATTCTTGTTTCTAATGGTGGTATGGATAAATGGATTTGGTGCCCTACTTCAAATGGTGAGTTTCTACTAAATCTGTCCATAAGCTTCTTCAAGGTGCCCCAATGCATGGTTGGTCCAAGCTTTGGAGTCCCCATGTTCCAATTAAGTGGTCGGTCTTCGCCTGGCGAATGGTACGTGGTTGTGTACCTACTAATGCTGTCATCGCTAACTGTGGTATTCTCCTATGCTCCATGTGTTCTTGCTGCCGTGGCCCTCATAATGAGACTTGTGTTCACCTTTTCTTTCATGGAAAAGTGGCGATAGAAGTGTGGTCAAATCTGTATGGATTTCTCAATTTCTGCAACAGGTCTGTTACTAATGCTTCGCATGGTGTCTTTCATTATATTTCTGGTCTTCACTGCTCCACATCGTGGGGACGTCTGGCTAGACATATGTTTCTGGTTGTGATATGGGAAGTCTAGTGTAGCCGAAATAGAGCAAGATTTGACTCTCAGCCCATGTCGGTCCGTCAGATTTTATATAGAGTCATGATGGCTGTTTCTGATTCACTTGCCCTCCTTCCTCTCCGAACTATGGACTTATCTACTCCTCACAGGCGTCTCCTTCAGCTTTGGGGCATTGCTCTTCGGGTGCCTGCGCCCCTATCTCCACGGATTGTCAGATGGTTCCTACCCCCACCTGGTAGGCTGAAACTCAATGTTGATGGTGCTTACAAAATAACTTTTGGTATTGCTGCTGGCAGAGGGCTCCTTAGGAATGGTTTTGGTGATATTATTTTTGCTTTTGTTGCAAGATATCCTGATGTTCATTTGAGTCTTGAGGCTGAGGCGCTTGCCCTACGTGATGGAATATTGTTGTGTTATGAAAGGGGAGTCTAAGAATTTCTGATTGAAACCGATTCGTTGGTGCTGGTGCAAGTCATGAAGGGTCAATACTCATGCCCTTGGCGTCTCTCCATAACTATTCAAGATATTCTTCATCGATGCCAGGATTTACAGATTTCCTTATGTCATATCTACCGGGAGGCTAACCAGGTGGTTGATTGTCTTGCCGGTCATGGCTGTACCATTTCTTGTCTTCGCATTGTTTGGTCATCATGGGCTGATCTCCCATTACCTGTAAAGGGACCCTATCATCTTGATAAGATGGGGTTCCCTTCCATTAGTCCCTGAGTATCTTTTGTACTATTTTTTTGAGAATCTATACAATTCCTGATAGGTGAGTGGTGGTGGAGTGATTAACTCATTTTTTCTCTGAAGGGGTGAGCGCTCTCCTACTTTCCCTATCATATATTCATTTTTTTAAAAAAAGGATGAAATTGTTTTTTTTTGTTGGTTAGATTGTAACATCTCGTTACCTTCAGGGGTTAGCCCTCCCGGCTGTGGTCACGACATAGCGACCTGTCGCATTCTGAACGCGACATAGGTGACCATCGCGTTATTGTTGGGAACGCGTCGACTGCCCCTGTCACGACAGGACCCTGATAGCAGACTGTCTCCTTGCGTCTTACTGTCGAGACAGTTGTACCACGTGTCGAAGTGCATGCATGAATGCGACATGGTTGGCCGTCGCTATCTTGCTGTCAGTTTTGCCTTCACGTCGATTGGGTGGTTGACTGGCTGACTGTTCCAGATCGTGACATAGGTGGATGTCACGTTAGCGTTGGTAACGTGATGCCCAAGTCCGTCGCGTTATTAATGTCTATGTTTAAGTTGCTCTGGCCGAGAGTAGAAACCCCTTTGGCCTTTCTTTTGGTGGTTCCTCACTCCGGCAATTTCCGAAGGCTGGTGGCTCCGTGGGGTGTTTGGGAAGGCCTTGTGGGGTGTGTTTGCATTGTGTAGGTAAGTATATGGATCTATTGCATGGTTGTGTGTGTGTTTGTGCTTCCCCCTCATCTTCCCCTTCTTCTTCTTGCATGGTGGTTCTTCTTCTCTTGGTGCATGAAGGAGGAGGTCGAGCTCGGTTCGTGGGCGGCACTTGGAGCATTGGAGCTCGGAGGTGGAGGGGTGCTAGCCTACGAGAAGGCCCAGCTAGGGTGGTTCTTCAAATTGAGGTAGGGACCCCAAACCCTCCACTTAGTTCTTCATGCTAGGGCCAAACCCCTCCCTTCTAAGCCTAGAATCATGCTAGGTGTTTCTTGGTTACTTATGACCCATGTATGAGGTTTGCATGATGTGATTTGCATGTTTTCATTCTTGGAATGGGGTGTTCATGAAGAGTGCTTCATGTGGTGTATGTGAGGTTATGTGAGAGTAGTTGGCTTTTCCTTGCATGCATGTGGGTTGTTTGGGGTGGTTTGGATGATATTGACTGTTTTCCATCGTCTCCATGATCCCCTCCCCATGTTGTTTCCATTTTGGGTGCTTTAGGGTGGTGGCTGATGCCTTGTTTGGGCACTCGGTTGTGGTCACGATGGGTTTCCCAGTCGCGACCAGGTTGCGACGTATCGGTGCATCGCGTTCTCTTTAACGCACCCCGGATCCGACCGCGTCTTGCTAACGCGACGAGTATGTGGCTGGCATTCAGGTGTTCAGGGTCTTGGCAGATCGCAACCGTCGTCTCCAACGTGATGAGATCGCGATGGGGTACGTGTCACGTTCTAAAGACTCAGGCTTGTAGCGGCCCTCTTAGCAGGCGAAGTCTTGTCGCGATGCGCTTACGGGTCGTCTTCCATTTCCTTGTCGCGACAGGCAGAACCGTCGCATTATGGTCGCGATGGGTCGATACGTCGACTGAGAGCTGACTATTGACCTGTTGTGTTTCCATTTCCGCTGCGACTCTGGTTTCTTTGCACCTGTGCTGTTCCTAGTGCAGTGCTACTCTAGTCTCTTCGCCCGATCCTCGGCACTTGAGGGCTTGTCCACAAGACAAGTTGTTACCGTTACCTGGGACCCCCAGCCCCACGCGTCTGTTAGAGAGAGTTCTCCGGGAGGTGGGCGTGCTTAAGTCACGGACTTGGAGCAGAAGGGGAAAATGGTGGGGACAGCGGCGTGGAGTCGTTTGTAAAGCTCTCTTAGCTGGTCTGGTTCTCCGAGGTAGTGTGGTGCTCTTACAGTGCAGACCTGCTAGTCCTTTCTCGCTGCCTCACTCTACGTGGTTCTGGAACAATTTAGAGGGGTCAGGCATGGGACCGTAGTCCGGCCAGACTACGGCAGTTGTGTTTGTTCTTAGTTCCGCGTCTCACTCCGACGGTAGGTGCTAGACATGGACCGTTGGTCGAGGGTAAGGCACGTGGCGCACCTGACTGGCTAACTAGTGTAGCGTTCTGTAGCTAGTGTGCTTGTCCAGGCAGTGCCTACTGTCTATGTTTATAGCTGGGTTCTTGTGGTGCCTTGGTTTACACGGGTTTTTCGGTCCCGCTGTGTAGCCTAGACCGATGATTTATTACAATTGATGATTTCTCCCCCTTTTGACAACATTCAAAAAGATAGTTCATGCATCAATGGACAGAAATAAAAGCAAGTAACTGTGATTTCATTGATTGAGAGAGAGTTACACACAATTGAGAAATATAGCCAGTACATGACACAACAGAAAGCAAAGACATAAGTGACAGACAAAGCATAACCCAAAACTAACCCAATAGTAAAAAAGTATATGACCCTCATTTGACCCTAGACATGAAGCATCATCATTCCCAGGAGCAGTGGGATGATGGAAGTCATGAAACTCTGTGAGATGATCAGTGAATGATGAGTGTTCAAATGGCATGAGAACATGTGTCATACACATAGTGTTAAGACATTTAAATGTTCTACAATGGTTAAAGATAATACCCAGGATTCTTAAGTTGTAGCCCCGTTCAAAAGCATTTATAAAAAACATAAAACGTTGAGAAAGACATATTCCTTTGTGGGTGATGTTCAGTTGGTAAGTGAAGATAATGGTGACATGAGCAGTTAACAATAAATAACAAGTTGCCCTTGATTTAAAAAACATGGAGGCTTCACTTTATTTCTTGCATTGAACTTATTTTCTCAAATTGATGTTGGAAAAGTGGTAATTAGGTTCACTTTCACCTTTTTACGTGAATATAGACATTTGTGATGCTCGTACCCCCAGTTACTCAGTGTGGGTGACCATCATACCATTGTGCAGAGATAATACATGGACTTTTCAATGCGAAGACTAACATTTGTGATGCCCATGTCCCCGGTTACTCAGTGATGCTAATCATTGCTCTACCTTTATCACATTCCTTATTATTTTTATTTGGATTTTCATGAGTTTTGAAATAGGTAGCTTTTCTCCCTTTTATTTTTTATTTTTATTCTTAAATCATGGTCAAAAGGTTATTTAAGGTCAAAATCCAATGTAAAAACATTAAGTTCAAAGACCTTCTTACTTGCCAATCCATTTCAGAAAGATGATCATCCACAAGGGAGTTATTCAAGTGAGTTAGGTGAAAGCCATTAGATTTGTTCAATGTATTCTAGATGATGCAACCTAGACTCATGCACAAAATATTATTTCAAAATCATTGTGATTAATGTAATGTCTTTGGTACTATGGAAATATGAAAGGTTGCAATGAATATTGATGCCCAATTCTCCCCTTACTCATAGATAATGAACATACTCATGAAGAAATGCTAAGGAATGGTGAAGAATTCAATCATGATAGGCATCTGTCGACAGCAAGGATGAGGCTGTCGACAGCTACTGTGAAACAGGCAAACTGGTGTTCTGGAAGAGGTCATCTGTCGACAGTTGAAGAAGGGGTTGTCGACAGCTATTGTTGCACAGAAGAAATGTGGTTCAGGGAGAGGGGATCTGTCAACAGCTGGTGGTCTGGCTATCGACGGGTACAAGAAAACTCAATTTTAAGGCATTGAAGTGAGTGACATAAAGACCAAGAGTTTGAGAAATAATGACACAATAAATATGAAGGGTATCTCTCAATCATTTCACTCAACCTACCTTGACTTACTCCCCCATAGTGTGTGCATGTGATGACTCAACATTCAAACAATTCAAGCAATGTCACACACATTCATGCCAAGCATTTGCACAAAGAATAAACAACCACAAACAAATGAGCATCAAAGTGACATTCTTTTCCAGGGATAAATGTGCCAATAAAAGTTGATGTCCTCTATGTGCATATAGACTATGGATACTTGGCGGAGGATTTTTTCTCACACATAATGATAGTTTCTGAACAAGCCTGACTTGTTCTTCCACATTTCACCATTTGATATACCATATAGTCACCACACATAGAGATCATTGAATTTTACATAAGCCCATTTCTCTTCTCAGTGTTATGAACCTATCTTCAGACAATGGTTTTGTGAAGATATCAGCCAGTTGTTTTTCAGTGGGAATGAAGCTAAGCTCCAAGGACTTGTTGGCTACCTCATCTCTCAAAAAGTGATATCTTATTTCAATGTATTTTGTCCTTGAGTGTTGAATTGGGTTTTTGGAAAGGTTGATAGCACTAGTATTGTCACATAGGATCGGTGTGCATCCAATGTCAATCTTGTAATCGCACAGTTGACTTTTTATCCACAACACTTGAGCTGCACAACTCCCTGAGGTGCACGGAATTATCTAAAATAGTAATCTAGAAGGGGGGTTGAATAGAATACTACCAATTAAAAGCACTATGAACTTATCGAAATCTTAAACAAATATGTATTGAATTCGAACTATGGTGTGTGTGCAAGTTGTGATTAGGAACTTAGCAATTTATCTAGCATGTGAACAATCACTCGTGCCTACCAAACATCTATCGTACAAATGTGCAAACCACAAGACATGAAGATTTAAGGTGGTTCGGAGTACACAACTCGTGTATCCTACGTCCACCGTCCACACACACACGCAGAAAGACTGCTTATCAGCGAGTGCAACTGTACAAACACACACACACACATTGTCTGATGCAAACACGCAATCAGAACAACAACCCACACGTGGATCAAGCACAAGGGATGCTCAAACCACAGCCATACACACAGAGTAGGGAAAAGTGGAAGGAAAGAAGAGTTCTGAGTTTTAGAAACAAATCCAGATGAGAACTCTTCATGGTGGTCGTCCAGAAGAACTCCAAGCTTCGTATGGATGATGATCAGATGATGGAGAAGCTTGAACCATGGACGGGCCGACTTCAAGATGGATCTTCCTCGCACTAGACGGAGAGTTGAAGCAGAGCAGTAGAGTGAGAGAGCCTTCTTCTTGGTTTTGCTTAGGGTTTTGATATGGTGGCTTCCCTCTACGAAAATACCTTTATATGATCTATATATATGGGTGTCCAAGTATGGAGAGTCGTGCTTAAAGGAATCACCCTAATATAGAACATATCCAGACCATCAGATGTGACTTGTTCTGCGGCTGTCGACAGGCACATCATAGCTGTCGACAGCTACTGCTCAAATCTGGTTCCCAGAACCATGTAGGTTCCTGGAAAACTTGGGTTGTCGACAAGCGATCCCTAGCTGTCGACAGGCAGCCTTATCTGTCGACAGGTAAACTCCATCTGTCGACAGCTACTGCTCCATTTAAGCTTCCAGTAGCATGTTCATTCCTGGATGGTCTATCTGTCGACAGGTGCCTTCATGGCTATCGACAGGTAACAACTTGAAGTGTTTTTCTTGATCTTTTGCGCTTGGATTTTGATGCTTGTCTTGTATGCATTCATACCTACATTAAAAGTCATTCTAAGTGAGATACAATGAATACAAAGGTGATCAATAAAAGCATTATTTACGTTTATTCATTTCTTCCATGTCTTGATCACATTTGTCATGTTTCCAACATTTACACAACATCAATTATGTCACACATCATCAAAAACATTTATGCACATGTCATCATACACATTGTAATCTAACATGAGGAGCGACTTCGAGCGAGAGGAGTAGCTGCACTTGTGGAGATATCTGTTTAGACTACATTTCTTTCATTAGTATGTGAACAATGACAATGTTATTCAATGGACTTGTATAATGTGGACATCTGCTATTTCTTTATTGCTATATAGATGTGGAATATGTGAATAATGATAGATAAGAATGGTTTACATTTCCATTGTACTCCTTTGTATTTATGTACATCTCGACCTATTGTTATGTTGGGTAAATGTCCCACTATGACGGCACCTTTGTATCGATGTGGATTGGTATAATCGTATAGATATAAAGAGGGTCATTACAGAGATTAGTATCAGAGCACCAGGTTGAGATTGTATATGAATATGCCATCATCTACACAATATTTCAAAGTCTTTATAGAATTTGTCCATATATGTGAAAAATATCTAATAATGAATTAAAGATAGTTAAGAAAATGGTTAGGACTAAGTAACTTAGATTCTAACTGAGTTAATTGTTTTATAGGCTATGGCGAGCCATGGTAGGCATGGTGCTCAAGCTCGGGATGACGAGCAGAGGCATGAGGAGAGGGGTAAGCAGCAGGCCCCAGCACCCCAGGGTCCCACGGTACTCCCTCCACCACCACCTATGGACTATGGTGTGTTCATGCAAGGCCTGGTTCAGGAAATACAGACCAAGGCGCAGACTCAGGCGGCACTGTAGGCTCAGTTGCAGGCACAGATTAGAGTTGTTAAATAGGGAGTAGTCTGTTTTGTTGAATGCTTGTTGTTTATGTATTGCTTATATGTGCTTAATGTCTCAGGCTCAGGTTCCAGCTCCCGTTCCTCGGGAGCATGGCCATGGTGGTCCGTCCATCATGGAGAGGTTAAAGATGGTTAGAAGGTTAGGACTAAGTAACTTAGATTCTAACTGAGTTAATTGTTTTATAGGCCGAGCCATGGTAGGCATGGTTTCGGGATGACGAGCAGGGCATGAGGAGAGGGGTAAGCAGCAGGCCCAGCACCCCAGGGTCCCACGGTACTCCTCCCACCACCACCTATGGACTATGGTGTGTTCATGCAAGGCCTGGTTCAGGAAATACAGACCAAGGCGCAGACTCAGGCGGCACTGGGCTCAGTTGCAGGCACAGATTAGAGTTGTTAAATAGGGAGTAGTCTGTTTTGTTGAATGCTTGATTGTTTATGATTGCTTATATGTTGTTAATGTCTCAGGCTCAGGTTCAGAATGGCCATGGTGGTCCGTCCATCATGGAGAGGTTTAAGAGGATGGCTTTGCCTTCTTTAAGGGGGAGAGTTAACCCCTCTTGGCTGGACTGGGCTATAAGGTGTGCTGAAGAAGACAAAGTCAGTCTGGCTACTTACACAAGTACTTAAAGTATATGTACTTGTGTAAGATTAAGGTTTTATTTTAGATGGTGCTTATGGGTTGTGTTTTGCAGGAGAGAGCCGATATTTGGTGGGGCTCCATACTACGTACCAGGTACGAGGATGGTGCCATTGGGTTAACTTGGGCCAAGTTCACGAGGCTATTTCGGGCCAAGTTCATTCCCAAGCACATCCAGGAAAAGATGGAGCAGGAGTTTCTCTCTCTTATGTAGGGCTCCATGACTGTCTTGGAGCATGAGGCCAGGTTTGCCGAGCTTTCCAAATATGCTCCCCATATTGTTGCTGACGAGCGCGGGAAGGCCAAGAAGTTTGTGATGGGGCTTAAACCATCACTTAGGTCGAGGTTAGTTGCTTTTGACCACCGCACCTTTGACGAGGCTCTCAGCGCAGCATGCAGGTAGGAGACCGAGTTGGACCAGTACTTGGAGGAGAAGAAGGCAGCTCAGAAGAGGTCTGCGCCACCTTTCCAGAGGTAGGACAGGAAGAAGGCTGTGTACCAGTCACCCCAGTGTCCAATGGTGGCTACGAGCTTGCAGGCAGTTACACCACAGTCACCCAGCTTCTGGCCCAGTGGCAAGAAAATGTGTCCTCACTGCAGAAGGGCACACGGCGGCACTGAGTGTTGGAAGCTAGCAGGGAAGTGTCTTAAGTGTGGCAGCGCCGAGCATCAGATCCGAGACTGCCCCAGGCATCAGTAGAGTGTTCAGAGAGGAGCGCCAGCCCCAGCGATAGCAGCACTAGTGACAGGGAGACCGGGAAGGCCTCGGGCCCAAGCCCGAGTGTTTGCACTAGCACGAGAGGATGTAGAGAAGGCCGAGAATGTCACAGAAGGTACAGTTTTAGTCATGGGTGTGCATGCTCGGGTGTTGTTTGATACGGGTGCCACACACTCGTTTATTTCCGAGCTGTTTGCCAAGCAATTAGTAGCAGAGTCTGGAGTGGAGGCAGAGGACTTATAAGTCCCTTTATCTGTGCACACACCAGCAGGTATGGTAGCGACCAGAAAGTGAATTCCATCTTTACCGATCTGCATTGAGGACTGAGGGTTGTTCGGGTGCTTCTACTTGCTCAAGATGAAGGAGTATGATGCCATACATGGTCTGGATTGGCTTGAGAAGCACTATGCCTTGGTGGATTGCAGAGGGAAGAAGATTACTTTTCGTATTCCTGGTGAGGATGAGTTCTCACATCCGTTGCCAAGGAACTTAGCGGGAAGGTTTGTGATCTCCGCCATGAAGGCGATGAGGATGGTGAACAAGGGTTGTGATTAATTTCTTGCCAGCGTGGTCTTAATCCCTAAGGCCGATGAGTCACCTAACCTTGAGGAGATTGAGGTAGTGCAAGAGTTTCTAGACGTGTTCCCTGATGATTTGTCTGGATTGCCACCAGCTAGAGAGATAGAGTTTACTATAGACTTGCTTCCAGGAACTTCTCCTATCTCTAAGGCTCCATATCAGATGGCACATGTGAAATTAGCCGAGCTGAGGAAGCAGTTGCAGGATTTGCTGGATAAGGGATTTATTCGCCCAAGTGTGTCACCATGGGGCGCACTTGTATTGTTCGTGAAGAAGAAAGATGGTTCCCTCAGGCTGTGCATCGACTACAAAAAGCTCAACCAGGTGACAGTGAAGAACAGGTATCCCTTGCGGAGGATTGATGATTTGTTCGATCAGCTATAGAATGCATCGGTGTTTTCCAAGATAGATCTACGGTCCGGCTACCATCAGTTGAGGATTAAGGGTGAAGATGTGTCCAAGACTGCTTTCAGGACTCGTTATGGACAGTGTGAGTTTCTTGTGCTTCCTTTTGGTTTGACTAACGCCCCTGCGGCATTCATGGATCTCATGAACAGGGTGTTTAGACCATATTTGGATAGCTTTGTAGTGGTGCTTATTGATGATGTGTTAGTCTACTCTCCTGATGAGGCTACACACCGTGAGCATTTGAGGGTTGTTTTGTAGGTTCTCCGAGAGCACAAGCTATATGCTAAGTTCAGCAAGTGCGACTTCTGGATGCGCGAGATTCATTTCCTTGGGCATGTGATCTCAAGCGCTGGAGTTGTTGTTGATCCAGCAAAGGTTCAGGCGGTGTTAGAGTGGGAGACTCCAAGGACACCATCGGAGATAAGGAATTTTCTTGGTTTAGCAGGCTATTACAGACGATTCATTGAAGGCTTTGCCTCTATCGCAACACCTTTGACTAAGCTAACCAGGACAGGTGTGAAGTATGTTTGGTCTGATGATTGCGAGAGTAGTTTCCAGTTCCTAAAGACGAGGCTTTACATCTGCACCCGTGTTGATCTTGCCGAGTTGTGCAGAGGGTTTTTCTATCTACTCTGATGCTTCTCAAGTAGGCCTTGGATGTAGCAACCCTAAATTTATGGGGAAAAAATTAAATATTTATATTATTTAATTAGAAAATCAAATAAAAGGAAGATGTATTAAATCAACTAGGAAATCAAATATGAGAGAATTAAATAAAACCCATTAAAAGAAAAGGAGTAATGGGCTTTGATATATTGACCCATTAGAAATGAGTGGGCTAAAATAGAGATTTTAAGAAGGGGAATAATAGAGAAATACCTAAAATTTGTAACTAAAATATTACTAAAATAGAAAAGAGATATTTAATGCATTAAATAGCTAGTTTGAATTAGGATTGGATTCCTAAACCTACCCCAATTGATTGGCCACGAAATTCCCTCTCTCCCAACCCAAATAGGAGATCTCTTGCTTAAAAAGGCGAGAGGAAAATAGGAAATTCAAAATTTAATAGGAGTTAGGCTTAAACTAGGAAAGGGAATAGGGAGAAGCTTAAATACTTCTCTTAAACCCTCATGGCCGGCCCTAGCTCGTGCCAAGAGGTTCCTAGACTAGGAGGAGAGGCCAAGAGGAGGAGAATTTGTGGAGAGGAAGGATCTCTCAAGTTCTTCCCCGAGTTCTTCAAGTCTTAACCCTAGAAGAGGAAAATGATCAAAGGTAGGCATTCTCACAAGCATAAACCATGAAACTTTTTCTGTAGGATGTCTCGTCTATCAGGAACAAAAGCCCTTTAGTTTCATAATTTTCCATCGAGCATATCTGTCGTTCTTGATTTTTTCATGTTCTGCAACTGACATGACCCCGAACCCTCTTCTTAATTCTTGATCTCCTTGTATACTCAATCCCATGCCACGAGATTTTTACTGTAGGAACTTATGCATGTTAGGCATCTTTTGCCCCTAAAAGCCCTAAATTTAATTCATCCTTTCTTGCGAATTTAATCATTGATCTCAACTATGTACTGTTTCATGTTCATCATGAATTCCCGTGTTTACAACATGTCTAAACCCTGGATGTTTTCCAATTCCTATTTATTGCAAGTACCCATGCATGTCTAGGTCGTTTTGCAACTGGTTTCATGATTTTTCATTGACTATACAACTAGTTGTGATTTTCTGAACCACCCTGCGTTAAATAGGGTAAGTTCTGGCCCGTAATCCAATGTAATGTCCTTTCCCTGTTGGACCCAGGCGCAGACCATGTGAACGCGACAGCCCGATAGGCCGCGTTCACAAGGGTCATTGTGACAGCGCCCTCTATCGCGATCTGATCGCGACAGGGCCTGTCATCGCGATCTGCTGCCCGACCAGACTAATCCTATCGCGACCCGTACAAGCACCCGTCGCGATCACAGTTGACCTCGTCGCGACCCTCATCAGGGTACGTCGTGATCTGGGTTCTTTTTGCATAAGACCCCATGTCTCAGCAAATGCCTAATTTCCTACAGTGTTTGTACTCTTGTTTAACAGTCATACATCTTGAAAATAACTCTTGTTATAAATTAAATATTTATGTATGATTAAAATACATGCACATGATCTTTTCTATCAAAAATTTCATGACACTTACACACACTTTGAACCATCCAATTATGGCATAATTTGGCATGAAACTATTTCATAATACATCTGGTAATTTATCTAATTAAATTACCCTATACTTGTCTATCGTTTCTCGCGATGTTTTGAGAATACCGATATTGACGCTCCACTGTTCTAGAACTCCTCTAGAATGTCGAGCACTTGTTTCTATATACACTCTCTCTTGACTTGGACGAACTCTCCGTCGGATACTCCTCTTGCCGGACTAGTAAGTCTTTGTTCAAGGCCTCCGTAAGTCTCCTCTGTCCATAGATTCCCACATGGTCGACGAGCCGGTTGTACCCTAACACCTGTTACAGCCATTAGGGATCAATATGGTCCAAACGGCTATTAGAAATTCATTCTCATCTTGAATCACGCCAGACCTCTGGACCTGTGCTTAACATGGCCAGTGGTAAGGTCGTGAGTTCCGCCTGACTGCCAACGTCATGTGCGCGTGTTGTGCAATGGTTACTATCGCTCGTTACTCGACGTTTCATGTGCAAGGTCCACTAACTCTCATCTATACTCTACTCGCTCATCTATTCACGTTCACTCTACTATCTCGTCTATTCATCTAGTGCTCTCATCTACTTCTTGGTACTCTATATTGGTCATTGACTGATTGTCTAAAGATAAACAATATAACTAATGTCTGGCAATATATAAAGGGCCCGATATGGTCCTGGGATGTGCGCCCGAAAGTGCTAGTGCCCATAGGAGTTAAATGATCAGAGTGTTTGGCATTACACTCAAGTGCTATCTATCTTGACTATCTAAATGACAATCAAAAGTTCTATATTCTCTCGTTGTCCATTGACAACAAAGTGCTATCTATCTTGACTATCTAAATGACAATCAAAAGTGCTATGTTCTCTCGTTGTCCATTGACAACAAAGTGCTATGCTATACTCGTTGTGCTATGCTATACTCATTGTGATATCTGTACTATGGCAATCTTGCTACACTTGACATTGTGCTATCTTTCTATTATTGTGCTATTTTCGACATTTGTGCTATTCTTGGAAAGTCTATATTTGGAAAGTCTTGCTGTTTCGTTCACGTACTGTCCTGCTATATATTTTTACGTGACTCTCTCGCTCTATCATTAGTTACTCTGCCTTTAATGCATTAATTACTTAAATCCTGCTTGAGCCTGAGATTTAAGTCCTACTGGGCGATGTTCGCTCACCCTGCGTTATTTGTCGTTGTGTTCTCAGGTGAGACCGAGGATGAACCTTACACTCAAAAGGACGGGAACGACCTGGAGTGATGTCATGAGTACCCTAGTGTCTTATTGCTATGTTTAGCGTTGTAGTAGTTAGGTTTGAAGTTTAGTCTTTTGCTTTATTCCAATGTAATCGGGCCCCATAGATTGGCTCTGATATTAGTGGTTGTAACTAGACATTGGAAAGATATTAATGAAATGAATTTGCCTTAGTATTATTCATTGTGTAATGGTTTGATGTCTAGTACTCGCCCTATACCCTTTTCTTGCAACTGCCTCGCGTTCCGATATTCCGCGTCGGGGCGTGACATTGGATGTGTGTTGATGCAGCATGGTAAGGTAGTTGAATATGCTTCTCGCCAGTTAAAGGAGCACGAGCGTAACTATCCGACCCATGATTTGGAGCTAGCAACTGTGGTTCATGCACTGAAGATCTGGAGACACTATCTTTATGGTGTCAAGTTTGAGGTGTACACTGACCACAAGAGTCTGAGGTATCTTTTCTCTCAGAAGGAGCTGAACCTGCAGCAGAGAAGATGGATAGAATTTCTCAAGGACTACGACTTCGAGCTTTAGTGCCATCCAGGGAAGGCGAATGTCGTATCGGATGCAATCAGCAGGAAGAGGTCATTACTCTGGTAGGATTGGAAGATGCTTGAGGATGCGGCATGTACTATGACTGAGCTAGAGCCACAGTTGTGTCAAGCTTTCGTGGCTCAGTTATCTATCGGATCCATGGTTCTGGACGAGGTGATCGAGCAGCAAAGAGCTGATCCTAGGCTTCAGGAGATGGTGGGCAAGGCAGGCATTGCTCGAGATGAGGACGGTGTCAATAGATTTCAGCACCGAGTTTGTGTCCCTGATGTTGTGGATGTCTGTGAGCGAGTTCTAGCAGAAGCTTACAGATCGAGGTTCTCCATTCATCCAGGCAACACCAAGATGTACCAGGATTTGAAGAGATCTTTCTGGTGGTCTGACATGAAGAAGGATGTGGCCGAGTTTGTGTCCAGGTGTTTAGTGTGCCAGTAGGTAAAGGCCGAGCGTCAGCGACCATCAGGCCTTATGTAGAAGATGGAGATACCTGTATGAAAGTGGGAAGCAATCACCATGGATTTTGTGACGGGATTGCGCAGGTCAGCTAAGGGCAATGACTCGATTTGGGTGCTTATAGATCGTTTCTCTAAGACTGCTCATTTCTTGCCCATGAAAAAGAAATAGTCTATGGAAAGTTTGGCTAGGCTGTATGTCGGCAGCATTGTGAGGTTGCATGGTGTGCCAAAGTCCATTATCTCGGACAGAGACCCGTGGTTTACATCAAGGCTATGGCAGGGTCTTCAGGAGGCTTTGGGTTCTCAGCTGAAGCTTAGTTCGGTGTTTCACCCTCAGACAGATGGCCAGTCTGAGAGGATGATCTAGATGCACGAGGATATGTTGAGAGCATGTGTACTTGATTGGAAAGGTGATTGGGAGTGTCATCTACCTCTTGTGGAGTTCGCCCACCACAACAGTTTTCATGCGAGCATCAGCATGGCTCCATTCGAGGCTCTATATGGGCGACCCTGTAGATCTCCTTTGTGCTGGGAGGAGACAGGTGATAGGCAGTCAGTTGGTTCGGGGTTGGTGCAGGATACTTCGGATAAGATTCAGCTTATCAGGCAGAGGTTGGTTGCGGTACAAGATAGGCAGAAGAGCTACGTCGACAACAGGAGGAAGGATTTAGAGTTTGAGGTTGGCAAGCATGTATTTCTCAAGGTTTCGCCTACCCGAGGCATGGTCAAGTTTGGAAAGCATAGCAAGTTGAGTCCGAGATTCATTGGCCTGTTTGAGATTCTCAGGCGGATGGGAAGCGTGGCATATGAGCTTACTTTACCCCCAGTGCTAGCTAGTGTTCATCTAGTCTTCCACGTGTCTATGCTCAAGAGATACGTGAGAGATCCGTCAAATGTCATTAGTCACGAGCCAGTGGAGATTTAACCAGACTTGTCGTATGTAGAGCAACCAATAGCTATCCTAGACCAGAAGATTCAGCACCTCAGGAACAAGAGTATTGCATCCGAAAAGGTGTTATGGAGGAATTTCTTACGGGAGGAGGCTACATGGGAGCTTGAAGATGCCATGATGAAGAAGTTTCCCCATTTGTTTGGTTAGTATTTTCGTTTTAACTTCGAGAACGAAGTTTTCTTTTAGGGGGAGAGAGTGTAAGGCCCTCGAATTTTGTTCATCTTATGTTTATTTATTTCTGTGTATATGGTATTTATCTTACTTTATGTACATATTATGTTTATTTATTTTGTGCATGTGTGTTTGTCTGGTGTATTTCGTTCGGTCTGAAATCCCTGGTGAACGTCAACATCACCTGACTTTAACAGTAGGTTGACGGCAACCTGTGTGCCGTTGACTTCATAACCAGGGGATATCAACATCCAGATCGATGGACGTCTACTTCATGTTAACGGCAGCAAAGTGGTCGTTTACTTCTCCGGTTATGTTTGCGATTCCAGATCTGAAACGGATGTGGTTTCTCCTGGATCTAATTAAGAAACCCAATCCCAACGGTTGGTAAACCTAATCCTAGGCGCACCCCGACTCTTAACCCTATAAAACTTAGAGAATTCAGCCAAGTTAGGTCCTTTGGTTCAGAGGAAAACCTAGGGTTTGTTGAGAGAAAAACCAGACTTTTGCAAGGCTTGATCCGGCATTTGAGAGCTTCTTCCGGCGATCTTCTTCGACTGGGAGGTGCTCCTGGTGTTGAAGAATCTTCCCCGACTCCGGAGGACCGTTTGAACAAGCAGGAAGACCGGATTTGGGTGTATCTGCACCTTCTTGGCTTGGCCGATGAGGGCTTCTTCGACAAATTAAACCTTTAGAGATTTTTATTCCAGGCAAGTAATCGAGGGGTATCATCCCTAGACATGTCCCCGAAGTTATAGGTATTTTTACATATTTTAATTTGTGTCCTGGAACCCCCAATTCTCTCTTTTATTTGAGTTTGGTCTGCACTTTTTGCAAATAGGAGGTCGACGGAAATCTTGTTGCCGCAAAGTTCCTGAGTTGACAGCAACAGAGTGTGTCATTAACCCATGTTGACGGCAAGGTCCTTGCCACCAAGTTCTTCTGTTTTCACATAAATGTATTTGTCATGTCTGTGTGATAATTTTCAAGCTTCTGGATGTCTATGCATGCTGTAAAAATTATGATTGGTCAGGTATGGTCTTTGGGTCAGATCATGAGGTTCTGTCAAATTTTTTAGCATGATTTTATTTAATATAATTTCTGTTATAGTGAAATATGCATGTTTTGACGATATTTAATTCTGAACAAATAGTTTGAATGCATGTTATAGTTACAGAGAAGTTTCATGGTCTTAGGGTTACTGGTTTCACGTTTTAAACTGGTAAACATCGACTGTTTTACTGTCTACCATGTAAACAAATATTTTAACTAAAATTACATGGAATCTGTATTAATTGTTAAAAATAGTTCTACTATTTTGAAAATTCTAAAAAAATAGACATATGATATATTAGATGTATAGAGTCTGTAGTTAAAATTTGATACTGTTTTAATGACCGTGGGTATAGTTTGTATTTTAAAAGGGTATTTAAGCCATGTTAAGCGTGTCTAATTTAAATCATGTTAATATCAATGTTTAGCAACATGTTTACGTACTATTATGATTTATTTGTCTCTGTGAAACAGTCATACTAAGATCTATAACTTGAGATATGAATGCTTAATTAAAGTGCATGTGTATGGGTTAAATAGTACATGTAAATGAATGAAACCATGTGATTAAGTGGGATAATGTGTAATATGTGCTGAAATTGACACTGCTACCATAGAAGGTTGTGGAGCCGTACTGTAGAAAAGTCCCTATGGGAAGGCTCATTGTGTATGTGATATCCTGTGGGCATCAGGATGAAATCCTGGAGGTGGACAAGTACCACTGGTTAGGGTGGAGAGGGCTTCTCCCGGTTCTGCGCAGTTACCAAGATTCGTCACTATATTGCCTAGGTGACGGGTATGTGTTATGTGAATGTGTGTCCTTCTTTATGGTGGTTCGATCTATGTGTCATGGCAATTAAATGTGTAAAAGTGTGAAAAGTGTGCAAATATGAAATGTGATCATGTGATAGTATTGTGTAAATGTGATACCATGTGAAAGGATGTGAAACCATGTGAATTGTTTATGTTAAAACAGCAAGCAAAAGGTATGGATATGTGTCATAAAAGCATGTGAAAAATGTTAGATATCATGCTAGGATTGTTAGTTACTATGTGCTTAATTCCGTGACCTAATTTTGTAGAATTGTGAAATGATATGAATAGAAATTGAAACCATGAATCATGTTACATATTATGTGTAGAAAGTATGCTATAGGTTATTCATGGATAATAGTCTAATTGACATGAAGCATGTGCCATGTATTCCTCTTATTGTTTAATAGAATAGCATGTATGTGATATGTGTAAGGATGTGCCTTAGGTTGCTTGCTGGGTCTTTTTGGAAGACTCATACTTGCTTTAACATACAGGTGAGACAGGTGTCTCCATGCTAGAGGAGGACATAGTGAGGAGCGACTCCGAGCGAGAGGAGTAGTTGCACTTGTGGAGATATCTGTTTAGACTGCATTTCTTTCATTAGTATGTGAACAATGACAATGTTATTCATATGGACTTGTATAATTGTGGACATCTGCTATTTTCTTTATTGCTATATAGATTATTGAATATGTGAATGATGATGGAATAAGAATGGTTTACATTTCCGTTGTACTTCCTTTGTTATTTATGTACATCTCGACTGATTGTGTTATGTTGGGTAAATGTCCCACTGTGACGGCACCCTTTGTATCGATGTGGATTGGTATAATCGTACCGGTATAAAGAGGGTCATTACAAAGATTGGTATCAGAGCACTCAGGTTGAGATTGTATATGAATATGCCATCATCTACACAATATTTCAAAGTCTTTATAGAATTTGTCTATATATGTGTAAAATATCTAATAATGAATTAAAGATAGTTAAGAAAATGGTTAGGACTAAGTAACTTAGATTCTAACTGAGTTAATTGTTTTACAGGCTATGGCGAGCCATGGTAGGCATGGTGCTTAGGCTCGGGATGATGAGCAGGGGCATGAGGAGACGGGTGAGCAGCAGGCCCCAGCACCCCAGGGTCCCACGGTACTCCCTCCACCACCACCTGTGGACTATGGCGTGTTCATGCAAGGCCTGGTTCAGGCAATGCAGACCAAGGCACAGACTCAGGCAGCACTGTAGGCTCAGTTGCAGGCACAGATTAGAGTTGTTAAATAGGGAGTAGTCTGTTTTGTTGAATGCTTGATTGTTTATGTATTGCTTATATGTTGCTTAATGTCTCAGGCTCAGGCTCCAGCTCCCTTTCCTCAAGAGCATGGCCATGGTGGTCTGTCCATCATGGAGAGGTTTAAGAGGATGGCTTCGCCTTCTTTTAAGGGGGAGAGTTAACCCCTATTGGCAGAGAGCTGGATGAGGGAGGTGGAGAAGATATTCCGGGCTATAAGGTGTGCTGAAGAAGACAAAGTTAGTCTAGCTACTTACATGCTACAGGTACTTAAATTATATGTACTTGTGTAAGATTAAGGTTTTAATTTAGATGGTGCTTATGGGTTGTGTTTTGCAGGAGAGAGCCGATGTTTGGTGGGCCTCCGTACTGCGTACCAGGTACGAGGATGGTGCCATTGAGGTAACTTGGGCCAAGTTCACAAGGCTATTTCGTGCCAAGTTCATCCCCGAGCACATCCAGGACAAGATGGAGCAGGAGTTTCTATCTCTTACGTAGGGCTCCATGACTGTCTTGGAGTATGAGGCCAGGTTTGTCGAGCTTTCCAAATATGCTCCCCATATTTTTACTGACGAGCGCAGGATGGTCAAGAAGTTTGTGATGGGGCTTAAACCATCACTTAGGTCAAGGTTGGTAGCTTTTGACCACCACACCTTCGACGAGGCTCTCAGCGCAACATGCAGGCAGGAGAGCGAGTTGGACCAGTACATGGAGGAGAAGAGGGCAGCTCAGAAGAGGTCCGCGCCACCTTTCCAGAGGCAAGATAGGAAGATGGCAATGTACTAGTCACCCCAGCGTCCAATGGCGGCTACAAGCCAGCAGGCGGTTACACCACAGTCACACAGCTTCAGGCCCAGCGACAAGAAGATGTGTCCTCACTGCGGAAGGGCACACGGCAGCACCGAGTGTTGGAAGTTAGCAGGGAAGTGTCTCAAGTGTGGCAGTACCGAGCATCAGATCCAAGACTACCCCAGGCTTCAGTAGAGTGTTCATAGAGGAGCACCAGCCCCAGCAACGGCAGCAGAGCCAGTGACAGGGAGACTAGAAAGGCCTCGGGCCCAAGCCCGAGTGTTTGCACTAGCATGAGAGGATGTAGAGCAGGCTGAGAACGTCACAAAAGGTACGATTTTAGTCATGGGTGTGCATGCTCGGGTGTTGTTTGATACGGGTGCCACACACTCGTTTATTTCCGAGCAGTTTGCCAAGCAGTTAGCAGTAGAGTCCGGAGTGGAGGCAGAGGAGTTAGAAGTCCCTTTATCTATGCACACACCAGCAGGTACGGTAGCGATCAGGAAGTGCATTCCATCTTTACCGATGTGCATTGAGGACCGAGGCTTGTTCGGGTGCTTCTACTTGCTCAAGATGAAGGACTATGATGCCATACTTTGTCTGGATTGGCTTAAGGAGCACTATGCCTTGGTGGATTATAGAGGAAAGAAGATTACTTTCCGTATTCCTGATGAGGATGAGTTTGAAGGATCGAAATGAATGTGTGGAGAAGATCTAGAATGGGGGGGATGAATAGATCTTAGCCACTTTTGCGGAAGCTTAAGAAATTTGAAAACTATTTAGAATCAGAGGCAATGTTATCAGTGAAAAACTACAGATCTGATTAAATTTGAGTGAGTTGAAAAACTTAGATGTGAAGCAAGTTGATTAAGTGAATTAAAAACCGAATCCTATGCAAGCATCTAGCGGATGAATCAATCAAACCACAGAAGACAAATGCACAAGGATTTTTAGATGGTTCGGAAATCACCCAAGTGATTCCTACATCCACCCTCACAACCCGTGAGGCTTCACTAACACAACTGGGCTACACACCCAAAGGAGCCTAACAACTCCAACACTTCAGAGCATACAACTCACACAACCTCTAGAGCAAGACTACTCTAGAAACACAGAGCAAGACTGCTCAAACCAACCCTGAGCTTACAACTCAAACTGAGCTCGACGGCTCACAACACCCTGAGCACAATGCTCACACTGAAACTGCTAGACACCAACTTAAGACTAAGATCCTCTAGCAACAGATCTAGTCGAAGTTTGAGAACTCTAAAGAGAGTTATGCAGAAGCACTTGCATAATCTCAAAAGATATCTCAGAAGAACAGAAGAAAAGGTAAATTGAATTGAAATGCTTTGTTCTTCAGTGTACTCCCTTGTAGAAGCTTGAATTGGGAAGGAACTTGTGAAGCTTGAAGTCCAAGTCGATGCTCTGCAATATGAGAAATTGGATCTTCCTCGAATTCTTCACCCAAGAAGTCTTCTACAGGATCTGCCTCCTTGGAATGCTTCAGAGAAGTCTTCAGGAATCAAATTCCAATTCCCACACCTTGAATTGGTGGGAATTGGTCTTCTGGAAGCACTTGGAGAGCAGGGGAAGGAGACACGAGCTCTTCTTGGCCGCCAGGAGCTTCTTGGAGGCTCTAAGAGAGTTGGGTCCTTCTCACTTGTGAAGGCTGGCCGAAAAGACACTTTATATCCTTAGGATTCCAAAGATACCCTTTTGGGGTACAAGGGCACGCTTTTCTAGGAAGATTCTGATCGCCCTAGAGGGACACGTGGCAGCCATCAACCTTTAGGATGAAAAGTTTCCGTAGTGTGTCGACCTACCCTGGTGGTAGTGTCGACACACTGTCCAGAATATGTAGAAGGCTGTTCTGGGAAGAGGGTCCCGTGTCGACCTGCTCTGATAGTGTGTCGACCTGCTATCCCCAAATCTGCAAACTAGCTGTTCTGGGAACTGGGTCTAGTGTCGACCTGCTCTGAGAGTGTGTCGACCTGCTGACCCAATTCTTCAAACTGGCTATTCTGGAAACGGGATCTAGTGTCGACCTGCTCTGAGAGTGTGTCGACCTGGGTAGGCTTGATTTCTGAAAAACTGCCACTCGTGTCGACACACTCTTGACATGTGTCGACACAGTCTCAACATTTTTACATATTTTGCCTTTGAATATGTGTTGATGTGTCAACACCATTGATGGGTGTGTCGACTCATCTTTTGCATAAAAGTTTGTACCTGAAAAATGAACACATATATCATTAGTTAAATGATTTGTCATGACCATAAATGATAAATGTGGTTTGAAAAATACTTTTTGAACATGAATTTCAGGTATGATGTTTTTGACATGTTTCAATTAAATTGCTTTAAGAACACTTCTTGTCATCATCAAAATAGGAGGGAAATGATATGAATTTGCATTCAACCCAACAGAGTTCTCACATCCGTTGCCAAGGAACTTAGCGGGAATGTTTGTGATCTCCGCCATGAAGGCGATGAGGATGGTGAACAAGGGTTGTGACACATTTCTTGCCAGCGTGGTCTTAATCTCTAAGGCCGATGAGTCACCTACCCTTGAGGAGATTAAGGTAGTGCAGGAGTTTCCAGACGTGTTCCCTAATGATTTGTCTAGATTGCCACCAGCTAGAGAGATAGAGTTTACTATAGAGTTGCTTCCAGGAACTTCTCCTATCTCTAAGGCTCCATATCGGATGGCACATGTAGAATTAGCCGAGCTGAGGAAGCAGATGCAGGATTTGCTAGATAAGGGATTCACTCGCCCTAGTGTGTCACCATGGGGCGAACCTGTATTGTTCATGAAGAAGAAAGATGGTTCCCTCAGGCTGTGCATCGACTATAGGAAGCTCAACCAAGTGACAGTGAAGAACAGGTATCCCTTGCGGAGGATTGATGATTTGTTCGATCAGTTGCAGAATGCATCAGTGTTTTCCAAGATAGATCTACGGTCCGGCTACCATCAGTTGAGGATTTAGGGTGAAGATGTGTCCAAGACTGCTTTCAGGACTCGTTATGGACACTATGAGTTTCTTGTGCTTCCATTTGGTTTGACTAACGCCCCTGCGGCATTCATGGATCTCATGAACAGGGTGTTTAGACCATATTTAGATAGCTTTGTAATGGTGCTCATTGACGATGTGTTAGTCTATTCTCCTGATGAGGCTACACACCGTGAGCATTTGAGGGTTGTTTTGTAGGTTCTCCGAGAGCACAAGCTATATGCTAAGTTCAGCAAGTGCGACTTCTGGATGCGCGAGGTTCATTTCCTTGGGCATGTTATCTCAAGCGCTAGAGTTGTTGTTGATCCAGCAAAGGTTGAGGCGGTGTTAGAGTGGGAGACTCCAAGGACACCATTGGAGATCAGGAGTTTTCTTGGTTTAGCAGACTATTACAGGCGATTCATTGAAGGCTTTGCCTCTATCGCAGCACCTTTGACTAAGCTAACCAGGACGGGTGTGAAGTATGTTTGGTCTAATGATTGCGAGAGTAGTTTCCAGTTGCTAAAGATGAGGCTTACATCTGCAACAGTGTTGATCTTGCCGAGTTGTGCAGAGGGTTTTGCTATCTACTCTGATGCTTCTCAAGTAGGCCTTGGATGTGTGTTGATGCAGCATGATAAGGTAGTTGCATATGCTTCTCGCCAGTTAAAGGAGCACGAGTGTAACTATCCGACCCATGATTTGGAGCTAGCGGCTGTGGTTCATGCACTGAAGATCTGGAGACACTATCTTTATGGTGTCAAATTCGAGGTGTACACTGACCACAAGAGTCTGAGGTATCTTTTCTCTCAGAAGGAGTTGAACCTATGGTAGAGAAGATGGTTAGAATTTCTCAAGGACTACGACTTCGAGCTTCAGTGCCATCCAGAGAAGGCGAATGTCGTGTCAGATGCACTCAGCAAAAAGAGGTCATTACTCTGATAGGATTGGAAGATGCTTGAGTATGCGGCGTGTGCTATGACTGAGTTAGCGCCACAGTTGTGTCAGGCTTTCGTGGCTCAGTTATCTATCCGATCTACGATTCTGGATGAAGTGATCCAGCAGCAGAGAGCTGATCCTAGGCTTCAGGAGATGGTGGGCAAGGAAGGCATTGCTCGAGATGAGGACGGTGTCATTAGATTTCAGCACCGAGTTTGTGTCCCTGATGTTGTGGATGTCCGTGAGTGAGTTCTAGCAGAAGCTCACAGATCGAGGTTCTCCATTCATCTAGGCAACACCAAGATGTACTAGGATTTGAAGAGATCTTTCTGGTTGTCTGACATGAAGAAGGATGTGGCCGAGTTCGTGTCTAGGTGTTTAGTGTCCTAGCAGGTAAAGGCCGAGCTCCAGTGACCATCGGGCCTTATGCAGAAGATGGAGATACCTGTATGAAAGTGGGAAGCAATCACCATGGATTTTGTGACGAGATTGCCCAGGTCAGCTAAGGGCAATGACTCGATTTGGGTGATTGTAGATTGTTTCTCTAAGACTGCTCATTTCTTGCCCATGAAAAAGAAATAGTATGTGGAGAGTTTGGCTAGGCTATATGTTGGCAGCATTGTGAGGTTGCATGGTGTGCCAAAGTCCATTATCTCGGACAGAGACCCGCGGTTTACATCAAGGCTATGGTATGGTCTTCAAGAGGCTTTGGGTTCTCAGCTGAAGCTTAGTTCGCCGTTTCACCCTCAGACAGATGGCCAATCTGAGAGGATGATCCAAATGCTTGAGGATATGTTGAGAGCATGCGTACTTGATTGGAAGGGTGATTAGGAGTGTCATCTACCTCTTGTGGAGTTCTCCTACAATAACAATTTTCATGCGAGCATCGGCATGGCTCCATTCGAGGCTCTATAAGGGCGACCCTGTAGATCTCCTTTGTGTTGGGAGGAGATAGGTGATAGGCAGTTAGTTGGTCCGGAGTTGGTATAGGAGACTTTGGATAAGATTCAACTTATCAGGCAGAGGTTGGTTGCAGCGCAAGATAGGCAGAAGAGCTATGCCGACAACAGGAGGAAGGATTTAGAGTTCGAGGTTGGCAAGCATGTAATTCTCAAGGTTTCACCTACCCGAGGCATGGTCAGGTTTGGCAGGCATAGCAAGTTGAGTCCGAGATTCATTCACCCATTTGAGATTCTCAGGCAGATGGGCAGCGTGGCATATGAGCTAGCTTTACCCCCAGCGCTAGCTAGTGTTCATCCAGTCTTCCACGTGTCTATGCCCAAGAGATACGTGAGAGATCCGTCGCATGTCATTAGTCATGAGCCAGTGGAGATTCAACTAGACTTGTCGTATGTAGAGCAACCAGTAGCTTTCCTAGACCAGAAGGTTCAGCACCTCAGGAACAAGAGTATTGCATCCAAAAAGGTGTTATGGAGGAATTTCTCGCGGGAGGAGGCTACATGGGAGCTTGAAGATGCCATGAAGAAGAAGTATCCACATTTGTTTGGTTAGTATTTTTGTTTTAACTTTGAGGACGAAGTTTTCTTTTAGGGGGAGAGAGTGTAAGGCCCTCGAATTTTGTTCATATTATGTTTATTTATTTCTGTGTATATGGTATTCATCTTATTTTATGTACATATTATGTTTATTTATTTTGTGCATGTGTGTTTATCTGGTGTATTTTGTTCTATCTGAAATCCCTGGTTAACGTCAACATCACCTGACGTTAACAGCAGGCTAACGGCAACCTGTGTGTCGTTGACTTCATGACCAAGGGATATCAAAGTCTAGATCGATGGACGTATACTTCCTGTTAACGGTAGCAAAGTGGCCGTTTACTTCTCCGGTTATGTTTGTGATTCCAGATCTGAAACGGATGCATTTTCTTCGGGATCTAATTAGGAAACCCAATCCCAACGGTTGGTAAACCTAATCCTAGGCGCACCCCGACTCTTAACCCTATAAAACATAGAGAATTCGGCAAAGTTAGGTCCTTTGGTTCAGAGGAAAACCTAGGGTTCGTTGAGAGAAAAACCAGACTTTTGCAAGGCTTGATCCGGCATTTAAGAGCTTCTTCCGGCGATCTTCTTCGACTGGGAGGTGCTCCTGGTGTTGAAGAATCTTCCCCGACTCCTGAGGACCGTCTGGACAAGCAGGAAGACCGGATTTGGGTGGGAGTTCTGCACCTTCTTGGCTTGGTCGAGGAGGAGATTTTTATTCCAGGCAAGTAATCTAGGGGTATCATCCCTAGACATGTCCCCGAGGTTCTAGGTATTTTTACAGATTTTAATTTGTGTCCTGGAACCCCCAATTCTCTCTTTTATTTGAGTTCGGTCAGCACATTTGCAGACAGGAGGTTGACGGCAACCTTGTTGCTGCCAAGTTCCTGAGTTGATGGCAACAGAGTGTGTCATTAACCCATGTTGACGGCAAGGTCTCTGCCGCCAAGTTCTTCTGTTTTCACATAAATGTATTTGTCATGTCTATGTGATAATTTTCAAACTTCTGGATGTCTGTGCATGCTGTAAAAATTATGGTTGGTCAGGTATGGTCTTTAGGTCAGATCATGAGGTTCTGTCGAATTTTTTAGCATGATTTTATTTAATATAATTTCTGTTATAGTGAAATATGCATGTTTTGACGATATTTAATTTTGAACAAATAGTTTGAATGCATGTTATGGTTTCAGAGAAGTTTCATGGTCTTAGGGTTACTGGTTTCATGTTTTAAACCTGTAAACATCGACTGTTTTACTTTCTACCACGTTAAACAAATATTTTAACTGAAATTACATGGAATCTGTATTAATTGTTAAAAATAGTTCTACTAATTTGAAAATTCTGAAAAATTAGACATATGATATATTTCATGTATAGAGTCTGTGGTTAAAATTTGATATTGTTTTAATAACCATGGGTATAGTTTGTATTTTAAAAGTGTATTTAAGCCATGTTAAACATGTTTAATTTAAATCATGTTAATTTCAGTGTTTAGCAACTTGTTTAGGTACTATTATGATTTATTTGTCACTGTGAAATAGTCATACTAAGATCTATAACTTGAGATATGAATGTTTAATTAAAGTGTATGTGTATGGGTTAAATAGTACATGTAAGTGAATGAAACCATGTGATTAAGTGGGATAATGTGTAATATGTTCCAAAATTGACACTGCTACCATAGAAGGTTGTGGAGCCGTACTGTAGAAAAGTCCCTATGGGAAGGCTCATTGTGTATGTGATATCCTGTGGGCATCAGGATGAAATCCTGGAGGTGGACAAGTACCACTGGTTAGGGTGGAGAGGGCTTCTCCCGGTTCTGCGCAGTTACCAAGATTCGTCACTATATTGCCTAGGTAACGGGTATGCGTTATGTGAATATGTGTCCTTCTTTATGGTGGTTCGAACTATGTGTCACGGCAATTAAATGTGTAAAAGTGTGATAAGTGTGCAAATATGAAATGTGGTCATGTGATAGTATTGTGTAAATGTGATACCATGTGAAAGGATGTGAAACCATGTGAATTGTTTATGTTAAAACAGCAAGCAAAAGGTATGCATATGTGTCATAAAAGCATGTGAAAAATGTTAGATATCATGCTAGGATTGTTAGTTACTATGTGCTTAATTCCAGGACCTAATTGTGTAGAATTGTGAAATGATATGAATAGAAATTGAAACCATGAATCATGTTACATATTATGTGTAGAAAGCATGCTATAGGTTATTCATGGATAATAGTCTAATTGACATGAAGCATGTGCCATGTATTCCTCTTATTGTTCAATAGAATAGCATGTATGTGATATGTGTAAGGATGTGCCTTAGGTTGCTTGTTGGGTTTTTTTGGAAGACTCATACTTGCTTTAACATGTAGGTGAGACAGGTGTCTCCGTACTAGAGGAGGACATAGTGAGGAGCGACTCCGAGCGAGAGGAGTAGCTGCACTTGTGGAGATATTTGTTTAGACTACATTTCTTTCATTAGTCTGTGAACAATGACAATGTTATTCATATGGACTTGTATAATTGTGGACATATGCTATTTTCTTTATTGCTATATAGATTGTGGAATATGTGAATGATGATGGAATAAGAATGGTTTACATTTCCACTATACTTCCTTTGTTATTTATGTACATCTCGACCTACTATGTTATGTTGGGCGATGTGGATTGGTATAATCATACCGGTATAAAGAGGCTCATTACAACAAATGTGAGTATCATCCTTGGTCTGTTAGATTTACAACCCAAGAAAATAATTAAGCTCACCCATCATGCTCATCTCAAACTCACTTTGCATAAGGTTTTCAAAGAATTTGCAAAGTGATTCATTAGTAGAACCAAAAATAATATCATCAATATTTATTTGTACAATCAAGATTCCTTTTGTAAATTTCTTAATAAATAGGGTGCTATCTACTTTACCTCTTATAAAATCATGTGATATAAGATAAGCACTTATTGTAACACCCCGGAAAAAAAAAATTAAATAATATAAAATATAGAAAAATAGTATTAAATAAACATGGTATATAAAAATAAAATAAATGACATGATTAAACTCCCAAAGTGGGAAATCAACTATTTAAAACATATTGGTCCAATACAACTCTAAATGGGCCAAAGATGAAAACCCAACAACAATAAACAACAAAAATTCGTACCTGTAATTATGTAGAAATTGAGAAGGGCAAATTAGGGCTTAAACTAATGCTATTAGCTAAGCATAGTAAGCCAAATCGTGGCCAACCATGCTAAGAACCTTCCTATGGTGTAGCTACTTCAATTGAGAGAAGAAATCCCAAAATTTTGGAAGGTGCCATGCAGAATTCGCAGGCCACCTTTCCTAACCTTATTAGGACATCGATTAAACTATAAAACTATAAGAGATCGTCACAAAACTTTTAGGGGAAGTTTGGCATTGAGTTGGTGTCACGCCCCAACGCGGAATATCATAACGTGAGGCAGTTGCAAGTAAACGGGTACAGAGCGAGTACTAGACATCAAACCATTGAACAAGATTAAATACTAAAGCAAATTCTTCTCATTAATAACTTTCCAAATGTCTAGTTACAACCACTAATATCAGAGCCATTCTATAGGGCCCAATCACATTGAAATAAAAGTAAAAGACTAAACTAACACTCTAATCATAATACTAAGACACTAGGGTACTCATGACTTCACTCCTGGTCGTTCCCGTCCTCTTGAGTGTATGTGTTATTCTCGATCTCACCTGAGAACACAATGACAAATAACGCAGGGTGAGCGATAACGCCCAGTAGGACTTAAATCTCAATAGTCAAGCAGGTTTTAAATGATTAATGTATTAAAAGGCAGAGTAACTAATGATAGAGTGAGAGAGTCAAGTAAAAGATAGCAAGATAGCGCATGATGGAAATAGCACAAGTGTCGAGTATAGCACAAATAGCAAGATGGCCATAGCACAAATAGCACAAAGTATAGCAATAGCACAACGGATATAGTATAGCACTTTTGTCAATAGACAACGAGAGAACATAGCACTTTTGATTGTCATTTAGATAGTCGAGATAGATAGCACTCGAGTGTAATGCCAAACACTCTGATCATTTAACTCCCATGGGCACTAGCACCTTCGGGCGCACATCCCAGGACCAGATCAGGCCCTTTATATATTGCAAGCATTGGTTATATTGTTTATCTTTAGACAATCAGTCAATGGCCAATAGAGAGTACCAAGAAATAGATGAGAGTAATAGATGAATAGACGAGATAGTAGAGTGAACGTGAATAGATGAGCGAGTAGGGTATAGATGAGAGCTAGTGGACATTGCACGTAATACGTCGAGTAAACAGGCGATAGTAACAGTTGCACAACACGTGCACATGGTGTTGGAAGTCAGGTGGAACTCACGACCCTTCCACTGGCCATGTTAAGCACAGGTCCAGAGGTCCGGCATGATTCATGATAAGAGCGAACTTCTAATAGCCGTTTAGATCATGTTGATCCCTAAAGGGTATCATAGGTGTTAGGGTACAACCAGCTCGTCGACCATGTGGGAATCCATGGACAAAGGAGACTTACGGAGGCCTTGAACAAGGATTCACTTGTCCGGCAGAAGGAGTATTCGACTGAGAGTTCGTCCTAGTCAAGAGAGAGTGTGTATCTAGAAACAAGTGCTCGACGTTCTAGAGGAATTCTAGAACAGTGGAGCGTCGGTATCGGTGTTCCCAAAGCAACGTGAGAAATGAAGACAAGTTTATTTATAATAGGGCAATTAAAATATACTATTGAAATAAATTACCAGATACATTATGAAATATTTTCATGCCGAATTAAGCCAAATTGGATGGTTCAAGTGTGTGCATGTGTCATGAAATTATAGATAGAAAAAGATCATGTGCATGTATTTTAATCACACATAAATGTTTAATTTATGACAAGTGTATTTTTTGTGTGTATGACTATTAACCAAGTGTACAAGCACTGTAGAGAGTCAGAGCTTCGAAAATTGGGGGTTTCCATGCAAAAATCTGAGATCGCGACGCACCCCACTAAGGGTCGCGACGGGGTCAACTGAGAACGCGACATGGCCTTGTACAGATCGCGACGGCCTTGTCAGTTCGGGCAGGTAGATCGCGATGGGGACACTTAAGGGTCGCGATGGGCTCGTCAGATCGGGCAGGCAGATCGTGACGGGGTACCCTGTCGCAATCAGATCATGACTGGGGATGCTGTTGCAACAGCCCTGAGAACACGGCCTATCAGGCCGTCACGTTCTAAGGTCATGCATCTGAGTCCGACAGGAAAAGACATGCCTTGTATTGCGGACCAAACTTACCCTATTTTGAATCAGGGTCGTTCAGAAAATCATAACTAATCGTGTAGTCGATGAAAAATCATGAAACCAGTTGCAAATTGATCTAGACTTACAAGGGTACTTACAATAATTATGAATTTGAAAACAGACAGGGTTTAGACATGCTTTAATCACGGGTATTCATGGTGAACATCGAACAATACATAGTTGAGATCAACGATTTAATTCGAAAGATAGGATGGATGAAAATTAGGGCTTTCAGGGGTAAACGAAGCTTAATTATCATCAGTATTTCCCATAAAAATTTTGTAGCATGGGGTTTAGTATACATAGAGATCAAGAATTAAAAAGAGGGTTTGGGGTCATGGGTTTACAGAACTTCAAAAATTAAGAACAGAACTTCAAAAATTAAGAACAAAAGATTTGCTCGATGAGACAAAATATGAGACAAGGGGGCTTTGAATCCTGAGGTTTAGATCAACCTACAGACGAAATTGATTTAGTTTTGCTCGTGAGAATGCCTACCTTTGATCGTTTTCCTCTTCTAGGGCTAGAACTTGAACGACGGGGTTGAGAGCTTTGAGAAGTTCTTCTCCCCACGAATTCTCTTCTTCCTTGGCCTCCTCTCCATGTCCTGAAACCCTTGCAACGAGCTAGGGCCAGCCATGGGGGATTAGGAGAGTATTTATGTCTCTTTGGTTTCTATTTCCTAATAGGACTCTAACTCCTATTTAATTCTGAGATTCCCTATTTAATTCCACCCTTCCATGCTTGTAACTTCCCAATTGAGTTAGGAGAGAGGTAATTTCGTGGCCAATCTAATTAGGTAGGGTTACGAATCCAAATCTAACTCAAATTAGCTATTTAATGCATTAAATACCTCTTTTCTATTTAAGTGATAATTAAGTTACGAATTTTGGGTATTTTTCTATTATTTCTCTTTTAAAAATTCATATTTTGGCCCACTAATTTTTAATGGGTCCATTTAACAAAGCCCATTACTTCTTTTCATTTAATGGGTTTTATTTAATTCTCTTTTATTTGATTTTCTAATTGCTTTTATTTTTTATTATTATTAAATTTTTATTTTTCGAAAAATCCAGGTTGCCACATCCTCCCCCTCTTAAAAAGAATTTGGTCCCCAAATTCATATGATCATAATGGAGGGAATGTCTTACCGAAATGATCGGGGTAGTTCCGTCTGATGGTTCCTTTCGGTTCCCATGTGGCTTCTTCCACTCCACGGTTATTCTATAAGACTTTAACCACGTGAATGGGACGGTTCTTGAGCTGTTGTACCTTCCGTTCTAATATCTTGACTGGCCTTTCTTCATATGTCGTGTCCCTGTTCAACACCAACTGCTCGTGATGAATGATGTGTGTAGGATCATATAAATATTTCCTGAGCATGGAGACATGGAACACATTGTGTACACAGGCCAGATTCGGTGGCAACGCCAGTCGGTATGCAACCTCACTAATCCTTTCGAGTACTTCAAAAGGACCGATAAATCTAGGACTGAGCTTTCCTTTCACACCAAATCTTTAGATGCAATGAGTAGGTGACACCTTTAAGAATACATGAGCACCGACTTGGAATTCTAAGTCCCGCCTTCTTTTGTCGGCATAGCTCTTTCGTCTAGACTGAGCAGTCTTAAGCCGGTCTCTAATCACCTAAATGTCCCGGGTTGTATTTTGCACCATGTCTGGGCCTAGCCATTGCTATTCTCCCACCTCATTCCACCATGCAGGAGATCTACAATTTCTTCCGTAGAGTGCTTCGAACATCGGTGTAGACAGAGAAACCTTCTCCCTCTATTGGCAGAGCGAGAACAGGTGCTGAGGTAAGTCAATCTTTAAGAGTTTGGAAACTTTTCTCACACTCATTACTCCAGGAGTATGGGTTCTCCTTTCGTGTTAGTCGTGTGAGAGGAACGACGATCTTGGAGAAGTCCTTAATGACCTGCCTGTAGTTGTTTCCAGCTAGTCCTAAGAAGCTTCTAATTTATGTGACATTAGTTGGTCTCTCCCAATTGAGTACAGCTTCGACTTTGGAGGGATCAACTGAGATGCCGTCCTTTGAGATGACATGGCCCAAGAAGGACACTTCTTCGAGCCAGAATTCACACTTGCTTAGCTTTGCGTATAGTTTGTTGTCTCGCAAGACTTGCAGTGCAATCTTTAGGTGTTCTTCATGCTCTTCCTTGGTCTTTGAATAAATGAGGATGTCGTCGATGAAGACGACCATGAACTTGTCAAGGTATGGCCGATATATGTTGTTCATGAGTTGCATGAAGGCTGCAGGAGCATTGGTTAGACCAAAAGGCATAACGACGAATTCATAGTGTCCATACCTGCCCCGGAAAGCCGTTTTGAAGATATCGTCATCCTTGATCCTCATTTGGTGATATCTAGATCGAAGATCGATCTTGGAGAAATATTGTGCTCCAAATATTTGGTCGAAAAGTTCATCGACCCTGGGCAATGGGTATTTGTCTTGATGGTCAGCTGATTGAGTTGACGATAGTCGATGCATAGCCTCATCGATCCATCTTTCTTCTTGACGAATAGCACAGGTGCTCCCCATGGGGAAGTACTCAGTCTAATGAACCCCTTCTCTAATAGCTCCATCAGTTGCGTCTTCAATTCCTTTAGCTCGGCAGGTGACATCCGGTACGGTTGTCGTGATACCAAAGCAGCTCCAGGGATCAACTCTATGGCGAAGTTGACATCTCGTTCCGAGGGAATCCCTGGCAAATCTTCAGGAAACACATCGGGGAAATCCTGGACTATGTGGATGTCTTCTATCTTAGAACCCTTCTTTTCAATTACTACGGCCGCAAGGAAAGCAAAACAACATTTCCTTATCATGTTATGGGCTTTCATGGCGGAGATTAGAGACATCCGTCTCTTATGTCTAATCTCAAAGAATGCCTATTTAAGAAAGTTACTAAATGTCACCCTTCCTTTCTTACAATCGACACTTTCCCCATAAGTGGACAACCAGTCGGCTCCCAAAATTACATCATAGCCTTCCATAGGCATACACACCAGGTCGGCTTTTAGATTATGGTCTCCGATAATTACATCGGCAGAGGGAAAGTATTTGTTCAATTTCTCCTTTTCTCCTAGTGGCGTTGTGACAGAGAACTCACAACCCATGGATATAGGTTTTGCAGTTAGGGTATCAGTAAAGTGTTGAGATATAAATGAATGAGTTGCTCCAGTATCAAATAAAACAAAAGTTGATAAGAAGAAAACTTGTAGGGTACCTTCTACCACGCCACCTTCCTCAGTGGGCTCTTCATTGTGCAGGGCTTTTAGTTGGCCCTGTTTCTTAGGTGCATTAGGGCACCTCTCATGTTCTTTCAATAGCGGGCACTCGGGGATGTGGTGCTCGCAGCTTCCACAGTGCAAACATGCGCCGACTTTCCTCCAGCACTCGTCAGCGGTGTGACCTGACTTGTCACAATGCTTGCAATTACTTTTTGTTGGAGTGTTGGGGACAATAGCTTTAGGTTTCCTTTCTTGGCTGGGTCCCTCCATGATATTGAAGGGACGCCTCTTGCCATTGTTTGGCTTAGCACATGATTGCCCTGAGGTCATTTCCTTCTTCACGAACTTCTCTTTGATACGGTCGGTGAAGTCCGTAGCATCTTCTAGTAGTTGGGCCTTCTTCACCATCTCGGCATAGGTCTGGATGTCGAGAGGGGCCAGTTGAGTGATATATTGTGGCTTAAGGCCGTTGAGAAAGCACTTAGCCTTCATTCTTTCAGTATTCACCAGGTGTGCAGAATAGCGTGCCGGTCTTGAAAATTGGGCTTCATATTCGGCCACAGTCAAACTCTGCTGTTTCAGAGCAGTGAATTCCGCAGCCTTCCTTTCTTGGACATGCTTGGAGAAGTATTTGGAATTGAAGGCTTCTTTGAATTCGGTCTAGGTGAACTGACCATTAGCTCTGGTCGCTTCAACAGACTCCCACCAAGCGCGGGCGTCCTTTTCCAGTTGGAATGTGGCTAGTAGCAGCTTATCCCCCGCTGCACATTGTATAACACGAAAAATCCTTTCTATTTCCTTTAGCCAGTGTTCGGCTTCATTCGGATCCGTGGATCCACTGAACCTAGGTGGGTTCAGACTCCTAAAGTTACGATGCAGGTCGCCTGCACCACCACGATTACCATCTCCTTGGGTAGCTTGCATGATTACACGCGTCAGTTCTTGAATGGTCTGTTGCATGCCCCTCATTTGAGCACGTTCAGCAGTCATCTTGATTGCTTAGTTCCTACTAAATAACTTATTGTCATGATATTGATGTGGAATTTAATTCGTGCGTGTGTGAGTTCATTTTAGCTATTTACCCTTGGCTCTAACCACAACTCACATAGGTGGGATAATTGACTCTAGTCAAGGCAGGTCAACCTAGATCACCCTATACTTAAGAATAACTTAGGCTCTGATACCACAAAACTGTCACGCCCCGACGTGGAATATCGGAATGTGTGGCAGTTGCAATAAACGAGTAAAGAGCGTGTACTAGACATCAAACTATTAAACAAGATTAAATACTAAAGCAAATTCTTCTCATTAATAACTTTCCAAATGTCTAGTTACAACCACTCATATCAGAGCCATTCTATAGGGCCCAATTACATTGAAATAAAAATAAAAGACTAAACTAACACTCTAATCATAATACTAAGACACTAGGGTACTCATGACTTCACTCCTGGTCGTTCCTGTCCTCTTGAGTGTATGTGTCATCCTCGGTCTCACCTGAGAACACAACGAAAAATAATGCAGGGTGAGCGATAACGCCCAATAGGACTTAAATCTCAATAGTCAAGCAGGCTTTAAATGATTAATGTATTAAAAGGCGGAGTAACTAATGATAGAGCGAGAGAGTCAAGTAAAAGATAGATGTATAGCACATGATGGAAATAGCACAAGCTTTCTAAGTATAGCACAAGTGTCGAGTATAGCACAAATAACAAGATGGCCATAGCACAAATAGCACAAAGTATAGCAATTGCACAACGGGTATAGTATAGCACTTTTGTCAATAGACAACGAGAGAACATAGCACTTTTGATTGTCATTTAGATAGTCGAGATAGATAGCACTCGAGTGTAATGCCAAACACTCTGATCATTTAACTCCCATGGGCACTAGCACTTTTGGGTGCACATCCTGGACAAGATCGGGCCCTTTATATATTGCCAGGCATTGGTTATATTGTTTATCTTTAGACAATCAGTCAATGGCCAATAGAGAGTACCAAGAAATAGATGAGAGTACTAGATGAATAGACGAGATAGTAGAGTGAACGTGAATAGATGAGCGAGTAGAGTATAGATGAGAGCTAGTGGACATTGCACGTAATACGTCGAGTAAACAGGCGATAGTAACAGTTGCACAACACGCGCACTTGGTGTTGGCAGTCAGGTGGAACTCACGACCCTTCCACTGGCCATGTTAAGCATAGGTCCAGAGGTCCGGAGTGATTCAAGATAAGAGCGAACTTCCAATAGCCATTTGGATCATTTTGATCTCTAAAGGGTATCATAGGTGTTAGGGTACAACCAGATCGTCAACCATGTGGGAATCAATGGACAAAGGAGACTTATGGAGGCCTTGAACAAGGATTCACTAGTCCGGCAGAAGGAGTATCCGACGGAAAGTTCGTCCAAGTCAAGAGAGTGTGTGTATCTAGAAACAAGTGCTCGACGTTCTAGAGGAATTCTAGAACAGTGGAGCGTCAGTATCAGTGTTCCCAAAACAACGCGAGAAACGAAGACAAGTTCATTTAAAATAGGGTACTTAAAATATATTATTGAAATAAATTACCAGATACATTATGAAATATTTTCATGCCGAATTAAGCCAAATTGGATGGTTTAAGTGTGTGCATGTGTCATGAAATTGTAGATAGAAAAAGATCATGTGCATGTATTTTAATCACACATAAATGTTTAATTTATGACAAGTGTATTTTCTGTGTGTATGACTGTTAACCAAGTGTACAAGCACTGTAGAGAGTCAGAGCTTCGAAAATTGGGGGTTTCCATGCAAAAATCTGAGATTGTGATGCACCCCAATAAGGGTCGCAATGGGGTCAACTAAGAACGCGACATGGCCTTGTACAGATCGCGACGGCCTTGTCAGTTCGGGCAGGCAGATCGCGACCGGGTTGCTTGAGGGTCGCGACGGGCTCGTCAGATCGGGCAGGCAGATCGCGACGGGTTACCCTCTCGCGATCAGATCGCGATGGGGTACCCTATCGCGATCAGATCGCGACGGGGGATGCTGTCACGACAGCCCTGAGAACGCGGCCTATCAGGCCATCACATTCTCAGGTCCTGCGCCTGAGTCCGACAGGAAAAGGCATGCCTTGAATTGCGGACCAAACTTATCCTATTTTGACACAGGGTCGTTCAGAAGATCATAACTAATCGTGTAGTCGATGAAAAATCATGAAACTAGTTGCAAATTGATCTAGACTTACATGGGTACTTACAATAATTAGGAATTTGATAACATACAGGGTTTAAACATGATTTAATCGTGGGTATTCATGGTGAACATCGAACAGTACATAGTTGAGATCAATGATTTAATTCGCAAGATAGGATGGATGAAAATTAGGGCTTTAAGGGGCAAAAGAAGCCTAACTATCATCAGTATTTCCCATAAACATTTCGTAGTATGGGGTTTAGTATACATGGAGATCAAGTACTAAAAAGAGGGTTCGGGGTCATGGTGTTTACAGAACTTCAAAAATTAAGAACAAAAGACTTGCTCGATGGAAAAATATTAGACAAGTGTTGGCCCTTTTGGTATGGCAGCAAGTTGACCTAGAGGGGGGGTGAATAGGTTTTCTGCAATCTAAAACAGAAAAATTATCACTTGAGAGTTTGGTTAGTTTAGTGTGATAAAGAGTAGCAGTGCGGAAGCAAATAAACAATCACACAAATGAGACAAGGAATTTATCATGGTTCGGCTCTTCCCACATGGAAGTCCTACGTCCAGTCCCCAAGCAACCTCTTGGGATTTCACTAACTAAGAGTACAGTCCCCCTCAAAGACCTTACAAACACCCAGCACCCCAGCTGGTCTTTCACAACCAAAGGGAACAACACACCCTGGATACCACACCAGGTCTTCTTCTCTTTCCCGGGCAAGAAGGCAGCTCAGAAGAAAAACCTCCTGGTACAAACCCCAGTGCGGTTCTGCTAGACATAAACCCCTAGCTAGGTTCTACAATGTATACAGTCCTACAGCTGGACAGAAATCTTTCTTAGAAAAGAAAGATCAGACCGAGAGCTATTACAAGATGAACACTAAGAACTAGCTCACAGTCAAGAATTCTCCCTCAGATTTACAATGAGCTCAGAGAGAGAATGAAGAGAGAAAAGAAAGCTTGAAGGCTTGAATGCTTGAGACGCTTTTGCTTGCTTCTTCTTGGCTCAGGCTCTTTATCTCTTTCTTTGAGTGTATGTGGCGTTGAGGTTCCTCACTGGTTGTACACTCCTTCAAAGATTTTCAGGAAAGCTCTCTTCTTCTTGTTCTTCAGCCATGCTTCATCTTTTATATGAGAGGCTTTTGAATAGATCTGTTGAAGAGATCCATTGGAGCTTGTCTAGACGTTGCTGATCTTCTCTTCATTTGTCTTAATCAGACTCTGGTGGTCTTCGAGGTCTATAAGCATAGAAGAGAGTGTTAGCATAAAAGAGTGTTTTACAAGATAACAGTGCATGCTACTGTGTTTCTGTTATCATGCTAAAAACTGATAGGTCATATCTTTTCTGACAAGACTCTGAAATACGCATGCAGCTTTTTCTGTCAGAGGATATTTGACTTCTCATTTAGGCGCCAAAAACACTTCAGAGGATTTATAAGAAATCTATGTTTAAATTGAAGTGAATCGATGTACGTAAGATGACTTATCAAATCGTTGTGACTAGCAAATCGCTGTGAGAGCAAATCGTTGTTCTCACTTAACAAATCGTTATAGCTATCAAATCATTATGAAACTTATCGAATCGATGTGAGAAGCAAACCGTTGTTTCTCACTTATCAAATCGTTATGAACCTTAGCGAATCGTTATAGAAGGCAAATCGATGTGAGGGCAAATCATTGTGATTTTTAATAAATCGATGTGCGATTTAACGAATCGTTATGAAAAGGCAAATCGATGTGAGGGCAAATCGTTGCACTCACTTATCAAATCGATATGGGCCTTAACGAACCGTTATGGAAGGCAAATCGATGTGAGGGAAAATCGTTGCACTCACTTATCAAATCGATATGGGCCTTAACGAATCGTTATAGCAGTCACTAAACAAATTGTTGTGGCGCTTATAAAACCTATTGAAAACGAAATCGTTGTAGTGCTTATAAAATCGATTGAAACCAAATCGTTGTACGGCTTATTAATTTGGCACTTGAAATGAAATCGATGTATATGGATTTAGACATCGATTTTATCATTATAATGCGCCTTATTGCATCAATGTGAGACTTAGCATTTTGCTATAAGATTGATGCGACACAGATGAAACATGATATTCAATTTAATTACTCATAAATTTTGTTATCACCAAAATACAAGGACAAACAGAGAGTGGTTCAACAACAAGAGGGCTTTGAATCCTGAGGTTTAGATCAACCTACAGACGAAATTGATTTAGTTTTGCTCGTAAGAATGCCTACCTTTAATTGTTTTCCTCTTCTAGGGCTAGAACTTGAAGAACGGGGTTGAGAGCTTTGAGAAGTTCTTCTCCCCACGAATTCTCTTCTTCCTTGGCCTCCTCTCCACGTCCTGAAACCCTTGCAATGAGCTAGGGCCGGCCATGGGGGATTAGGAGAGTATTTATGTCTCTTTGCTTTCTATTTCCTAATAGGACTCTAACTCTTATTTATTCCGAGATTCCCTATTTAATTCCACCCGTCCATGTTTGTAACTTCCCAATTGGGTTAGGAGAGAGGTAATTCGTGGCCAATCTAATTGGGTAGGGTTAGGAATCTAAATCTAACTCAAACTAGTTATTTAATGTATTAAATACCTCTTTTCTATTTAAGTAATAATTAAGTTACGAATTTATGGTATTTTTCTATTATTCCCCTTTTAAAAATTCCTATTTTGGCCCACTAATTTCTAATGGGTCCATTTAACAAAGCCCATTACTTCTTTTCATTTAATGGGTTTTATTTAATTATCTTTTATTTGATTTTCTAATTACTTTTATTTTTTTTATTATTAAATTTTATTTTCCAAAAAATCCAAGTTGCTACAGTTGGGATCATGAGGAGCAAGCTAGGGCGCAGGAGGAGAGGAGAACGGCCGAGGAAAACCGAGCTTCTTCCTCAACCTTGCTCTACATCGACCTAGGCGTTTGTATCTCTTAGATCCGTCTAAAGGTAGGCGATCTAGGGCCGAAACTAAACAAACCCTATACCATCCGAAAGAGCATCGTGTCTATTTTGTTTTGAATCTATTTTGCCCAATTTTCATCAAGCATGTTCACCGTATTAAGCGTTTTCCCTAAGTCGCACAAGTCTGTCTCGTTTCTTGTTCATGCTAGTTTGTACTCCTAATGAAACCAAATTGATTCAGTCCAAAGGCATAGTTCTCTTCTTCTTGATGTCCCCTACAAGTTTTATGTTCACCATTTTGACCCAAGTGCTCTAGATAGAGAGTTATAAGCGTTGCATGAGGATCGCTGCATGTTTCCTGCGTTTTCGATTTGAAGCTTGAATCGCGACCGAGCCAGGCGACGCGATTCCATCACCTGGTATCGCGTCGATCTTGACCATCGTGATTCACTAAAAGGCGACTGACCATTCCGTCGCATTTTCATGTCTGACCAGTCAACTGCATGCATGGAACTGTGCACTGCATGGTTTTCAACGCCTGCATGAATCGCGACGTGAACCCCCGTCATGATTTGGCTGGTTTTCCCACTCAAGGTTTTCACCTATTTTTATATTATTATTTTGAATGCTTTTCATGAACGCGACGGGGTAAACTGTCGTGATTCAAGTATAAAGGCGACGACATAGTCTGTCGCGATTTGAATTCTTTACAGTTTAGTCATGTTTCGACTGTGCACTGCATTATGAAATGCGTCGACTGTGTACGACGCGGATTTAAAGGCCTACCCGAGACCTATTTTTATAGTGTTTATTGTTAGTCTTGCATGATATGTTCTTAAGATGCATTGTGTAGTCTATATAATGACCTAAAGCCAATCAACCCATTTGAAAACTATAAAGACATGTATATGATTCTTTAGTGCAATATGAATTGATTGATCTGTATTCATTTGATTATCATCTTGTGATCTAGCTTGATGTGAAATTGTCATAATCAGAATGTGATATGAATTTGTGGAGAATATATGTTAGAGTGGACTTGTTTAGCTTAAGAGCTTTCTATTATGTTACTTGTTTATTGTGTATGGACTTTCCTTATTTATATGCTTTCCGATGTTTCCATAATTTGTTCATCCATTGCATACATGACTAGGAAAGTTCCGTGACACGACACTACACATTTGCATGATTAGGCACATCCCTCTTGGGGAATTGGGAGCTCTCTGTAGGTCATTCCGTATTGGCAGACTAGCGATCTTTTCCCTAAGACCTCCGTAAGTCTCCATACTCTATGGATTCCCTCATAGAGACTGAGCTGGTTGTACCATGAAGAACCCTGGAGATAGAGAGCACTTGTACCATGTAGGATATGTCATTAGTCATCCTCTTGTCAAGACATTAAATAATTATGGAACATAAGATACGTCGTTATACTGCCCAAATAATCTCTTGAGCTATTTTCATACCTTGACTCTATGAATGATCATTTCCTTATTACAATGGGCTTGTTATTAGAAATCCATGGCCATATTATGTATATGTTTGATCGGCACAACGTGGGACTTCGGTCCATTTGACTAATGCATGTGCAATAGGGGCCCTGTCTGGTCCTGAGGAGGAGCACCCCATTGTACTTATTAACCGCGGGAGTATGGACTTGTGGTGCATGGCATGGAACTGGAATGTGTGCAAGATTTGTGTGAATGTGCCTTTGTTTGATATGATAAGTCTGATATGATACAATTGAACTTGTGAATATGAGATATTTGTGTGAATATGGCCAATTCCTTTTGATACGATTCTATTCTTGAATTACCTATCCATTGCATATGAAAGTCAATAACTGATTTGATATGATATTCATTCTATTTAGCTATTTGACTTGGTAGAAATGCATGCATTGTCATCATGTTTATATTCAGAACCTGCTTATTTAAAATGTTAATCATGTATGTTAGTGCCCGCACATTGAGATGTAAATCCTATTGGGCTAGTTTGCTCACCCTATCATCCTGTCCTTTTTAGGTAGTGATGAGGATCCAGTGGACTCCGATAGGGTAGGGCATGAGTGATGAGCACCTATCATACGAGGAGTTGAAGGATTAGGAATAGATATTTGAGTAGTTTATGTAATAGTGAAACATTTTCATGGAGTTTTTATTTAAATAATGGACTTTTAGCTGGTTCTACTAATGTACGATTTAATTAGTGAATGGAATGGGATAAGGAGTATTATAGTGGACATTATTACTGTCTCAAGTATGTTGTTATATTTAATTATGACTCTACGTTACTCAACTGTGATACTTATATTCATATCGTTCACGCATCCCGATATTTATTCCACTACTAAATGTCGGGGCGTGATAGTTGGTATCAGAGCATGAACTCTTCAGGTCCAAGGGAATAGGAATATAGAATGAAACTAGATCACACGAATCACAATCTGTCATACCTAATGTGAGCTTGGGTAGAGCTATGGGTATAGGAGTTACATGTGTTATACTTAGATGTCTAACTTATATTATTATCTTGAAGGTACTTACTACCTCAATGGCTGCTGAACGAGCCTAGGCTAGGAACATGCAACAAACTTTATAAAACTTGACTCAGGCAATACTGCAAGCCACCTAGGGTGGGGGAAACTGCCGAGCCGGTGATTTCCATCAGAATTTTCGAAGTATAGATCCACCTAGATTCAAAGGAAGTACTGACCGAGTGTTGTTGAACATTGGGTTAAGGAATTGAAAGAATCTTTAGGGTCATGCAATGCACGGACCAAAACAAGGTATTACTGGCGACTTTCCAATTGGAAAAGGATGCCAGGGCTTGGTGGGAGTCGGTTGAGGCGACTCTGGAAGAACAACAACTAACATGGGCACAGTTCATTGAACATTTCAACAATAAGTACTTCTCAGAGAGGGTTCAGGAGCGGAAAGCAGCCGAGTTTGTGACTCTGAAGCAGAGGGGACTGACTGTGGTCGAATATGAGGCCCAATTCTCTCGTCTATCTCAATATGTCGTTCACTTGATTGGGACGGAAAGAATGATGGCAAAACACTTTCTGAATGGCTTGAGGCCCCAGTTTATCACCCAACTGGCGCCAATGGACATTCAAACTTATGCTGCGCAGTTATTGGAAGATGCCATGGAGACAGCTGAAAGGATCAAGGGAAAGTCTATGAAGAAAGAGCAAGTATCTGCTATCGAAAAGTATCAACTGACCATTGGGAGGAAAAGGCCCAGTTGTAACACCCCCCCTCCGACATCACACAAATACATACGTAACCTTTGATCAGAGGAGGGGTTACGCCGACAAACTTTCATTATGGGTAGATATATCTATGCAATGCATAAAACTGGCAAACCATTCCACAAAGGTATTTTTGAACACATTATACTTCACAAGGTAGCAAAGTACTAATACTCATTATTTACAAGAGCTAAGTTTCTCTCTCTAATTTAATACATCATCAACTAAAAGAAACTACTAAAACTATGCTATTCTTCTTCGTCTTTTCATCGTTCGCAGCGGAATTGGGATTCATGTGTAGCTGAGATTATGCACACCTTCAATCTGAAAGGGTTGGAGGAAACAAAGGCATGAGTCGAAAGGACTCAGTAGGTACAAGTAAACATAAAGTAGAAGCTTTATTTTCAGAACTGAATGAACATTCAAATAGTGCATACGTGGATCAAAACATAATTGCTCATGAATTTCATACTTAACATAAACATATAGCCCAAATTAATTTCATGACGGGCTCAAACGAATATCAGAACAAAGTCATATTTGTCTTTCAAAATTCATATCATAACTTGATTTCGGAACAAACTTGACAGGCATCACTGCTCTCAAGAGGTTACTATATAGACGTAAATACATCCTCAGTGCCTAGGCGATTCCAGCACCTTGGATCTTGTTCATTACGCAAGAACAGGGCATAATTATTTTATTACCCACCATCGTCAGTCCATTGACTTGGATTTACATACATACAAACTGTCGCCCTCAGCTGATCACAAGTAGCTGGTGCTACTACAAGTGATCCTAAATCCTCTTTTGAAGAGAGCACTGTCTTCAGATCATAAACTTCTTTTCATGAGCATAACGGAAATGGGAAATCCAAAGGTAGACTTGATTGAGAATCAATACAAATATCTTGGTGACAAAGTAGTTCATAGTTCAAGAAAATTAGAAAGACAATTGGTTGAGACAAGGTTATGACTGAAAGCCAATAACTTCAGAAGATTTAAATCACATAAGAATCCAAAAGAAAATGAAGATTCATAATGGTCATCATCACACACTCATCCTTGTAATGAATCAAGGTACACAAGAATTTACTCAAGGTTCACACACAATAATTAAGGAACTCTGTTCCTTTACTAATTTCAGAATTTGAGAATCTCACAAGAACAATCTTGTTCGGAACTTTGAAGAAATGTTTCATAGTAAAAGAAAGGTAACATGATTGGTCTTAGTAGGTGTTTAGGTAGTAAACACATCTATGAATGAGTGAGCATTTGGTTGGATCAATTGGATATAGTTCGGGTCAAGAAATGGTTCAAGGTAGGCGCCAAAAAAAAATCTGGAACTGACAGTGGTTGTTGACAACCAGGGGGGTGGTTGTCGACAACCATAGCTTTCCCAGAGGTTGATTTCTTAGCCTGACAGTGGGCTGTCGACAACCAAAGAGGTGGTTGTCGACAACCAAAGCTTTCCCAGTCTCAGCCTGACAGTGGTTGTCGACAACCAGAGGGGTGGTTGTCGACAACCATGCCTGGTTACATTTTCTGGGCTCTGGACAAAGGGCCCTGTCGACAGGTGGATGCAAAGCTGTCAACAGGTGCTATGTAGGCTTCCAAAAATTGATTAAATCCAACTAGAAATTGTACTACCAAGCTTTTCTATCATTCCTAACATGATTAAGACTTTATCCAAGTATGATCTTAGCCTCAAACATGAAGCTAACATGACAAGAAAGCAAAAGAATGGACATGGAATGTGATTCACATAAATGGTTAACATGATTTCAGAGTTGCACAAGTTATGACAGAAGAAAGAATTGTATTGTCTCCCATGGCCAAACACTAAATCATAAATGATGAGAAACTTAATTCTTGCCATGGGACTAATTTCCAAAACTGGAAATCAACAAATTCTTGGTAAAGGATCCCTTCAAACTACTTGAACTACATTGAAATGTAGGAAGAAGAGAACAAGAGTAGAAGGAAAATCCTACAACCACACAACTAAAACAAGACTAAGGGATGGGTTCATGGTTTTTCAAAAGAGAATTCACAGTTTATAACAAGTAAGCAGATGATCATGACCTCTTTAACAAAGGTGGAGGTCAAGGATTTAGAAAAGAGAAGAGATAGGAGGAGAATCCTACCTAGCTTAACCAAGAAGAAGAAATGACTGTAAGTGAAGGACCAAGAAAGTAGAGCTTGTTATTGTAGTAGCAACAACCTCCAATATGATTTTCCAGTTGTTCCTTAGCAATAGTTCCAGTAAAAACTTGAACAGGAACTAGTTGCACGAAAGAGAGAGACAACAGTTCACACCAAAGCTGCTTCTGCACAAGGTTTAGCACTCAAAACCACCTCCTAATCTGAGATCTCCCAACACAATAGCAGCAGCATAACAGTAGAAGGGTTCAGAAAGATAGATATGAAGGGTCTTGAGGTGTATTTATAACCCCAGAAATCTCCATGCACAACAACACGTTAGCGGCTAACGTGTCTTGGTAAGAATTCTTTTACCCATGTTTTAACACGTAGCCCATGCATATTTATCATGGCTACATGCACACAGTAGTAATTATAACCATTTCCCAAGTGTGGTGGCTCTTTAAGAGCCTTACACGTATCCCACTAGAAAATCCAAAAAAAATGCTTACCGTAATTGACCCATAATTCAATTGGTCCAATGATCACTATGCAAACACATCTAAATGGTGTCCATTTGAGTTAAAATTTCAACCATAACCTAATGTGAAGGTTTCACAAATTGTAGTGATTTTAGTTTAATTTTTAGATTTTATTTTACAGTAGGTGAAAATTCACCCGAAAAATAGTCGCGTCGACTTAATCTCGAAATCCGTACGTCGAAAAATTCAGATAATTACATTTCTGACTTCTCCACATTTTTCTAGAAATTATGGTGTTCTCAGATTTTTATTTCGTTACAATTTTTCGGTGTCGCCCTGTCGGGGTGCGTACGACCGAAAGTAGTACCTCGGTATGATAAAGTGTCTTAAACATACCCTTAATCCTAAATATCACAATTTAAACCTAATCGGTTTACATAAACAAAATTTTCTAAGCAAATCATGGTATTTAAAATTTGAGGGCATTACATTTCTCCCCCTGTTAAAATAAATTTTGTCCTCGAAATTGGCAAAATTTACTTACCAAATAGCTGTGGATACTTTTCTTTCATCTCTTGATCCAATTCCCACGTTTCTTCTTCGATGAACGCGCTTTTCCATAAGATCTTCACCATAGAAACTGCTTTGTTTCTGAGGACTCGTTCTTTCTTGTCCAATATTTCACCGGTTCCTCTTGTACTGTTAAATTTGACTATATTTCCACATCTTCATGGCTGATCACATGAGAGGGGTCCATTATGTATTTCCTCAACATAGATATGTGAAATACATTATGAATATGTGACCAAGAGGGCGGTAGAGCTAATTGGTATGCTACTTCCCCTATTCTTTGTAATATCTCAAAAGGTCCTACATATCTTGGACTGAGTTTTCCTTTCTTACCAAATCTCATGATACCTTTGGTTGGAGAGATCTTTAGAAATACATGATCACCTATGTTAAATTCCAGTGGCCTTCTTCTTCTGTCAGCATACTTCTTCTGCCTGTCTTGAGCTATTAGTAATCTCTTCCTGATTAATTTAATCTTCTCTGAGCAATTCTAAATTAATTCCGGCCCAATGAGACTCTTTTCTCCCACTTCTGCTCAACAGAGGGGTGATCTACAGGGTCTACCATATAATGCCTCATATGGTGCCATTCCAATGCTTGTATGGTAACTATTATTGTATGCAAACTCAATCAAGGGTAGGTAATCATTCCAGCTACCACACCAATCCAAACTACAGGCTCTTAACATATCTTCGAGTGTTCGGATAGTTCTTTCTGATTGGCCATCGGTTTTTGGATGATATGCTGAACTAAATTTTAATTGTGTACCCATGGCTGCCTGCAAACTTTTCCAAAATCTAGCAGTGAACCTTGGATCTCTATCCAAAATTATTGATAAAGGAATTCCATGAAGTCTCACTATTTCCTTTATATACAATTGAGCCAAATCTTCTAATGATTGTGCCTTCGTAATTGCTAGAAAATGAGTCGATTTAGTTAATCTATCCACAATTACCCAAATAGCATCATGCTTCTTCCTTGTCTTTGGAAAACCCATCACAAAGTCCATAGTTATCTGCTCCCATTTCCATATTGGAATTTCAATGAGTTGCATAGGCGCTGCTGGCTTCTGGTGCTCAGCTTTTATTTGTTGACATGTCAGACATTTACTCACAAATTCTGCTATGTCCTTTTTCATTCCATGCCACCAAAATTGCCTTTTCAGATCCTGATACATTTTAGAGCTTCCAGGATGAATTGAATACTGAGATTTGTGTTCTTCCTTCAATAACTCACTTTTAATTTCTTCATTCTCTGGTATGCATATTTTGTTTTGAAATCTGATTATTCCTTGGTTATCTTTGACGTATCCTGGTTTGTTTACCATTTCTTTTAGTTTCTGATCTTGGTTCTGTGCTTCACCAATTTTATCTATTAATACCGACCTTACTGATAATTATGCCAATATCAGATTTTCTGCATCACACCTTGGTGAGTATTCGATCAAATCTGTCATTTCTTTCCACTATTGGTGCAATTGTAATGCTCTTGATTTCTTTCTGCTCAAAGCATCAGCAACCACATTAGCTTTACCTGGATGGTAATTCACCGTAAAATCATAATCCTTTAAAAATTCTAACCATCTCCTTTGTCTTAAATTCAGTTCCTTCTGAGAAAATATGTACTTTAGACTCTTATGGTCATTATAAACTTCAAGTTGTTCCCCATATAAATAGTGGCGCCAGATTTTCAAAGCATGTATGATCGCTGCCAATTCTAAGTCATGAGCCGGATAATTTCTTTCATGATCTTTTAATTGTTTAGAGGCATAAGCTACCACTTTCCCATGTTGCATAAGAACACATCCAATTCCTCTTTGAGATGCATCCGTGTACACTATAAATCCTCCCGATCCTTGAGGTAAAGTAAGAATCGGAGCTGTGGTAAGCATCTCTTTTAATTCCTGAAAACTGGCCTCACAGTTCTCATTCCACACAAATGGGGTCTCTTTTCTGGTTAACTGAGTCAAAGGCATAGCTATAGAAGAAAAGCCTTCAATAAATCTCCTATAGTAACCAACTAATCCCAAGAAACTTCAGATTTCTGATGGATTCTTGGGTCGTTCCCAATTTAGAACTGCTTTAATTTTACTTGGGTCTACTGCCACACCTTTTCCAGAAATCACATGACCCAAAAATTTCACTTCCTTGAGCCAAAACTCACATTTACTTAATTTAGAATACAATTGATTTTTCCTCAAAGTTGTAGTACAATTCTCAAATGCTCTTATGTTCTTCTTCACTAGATGAGTATATCAACACATCATCTAAAATACTACCACAAAATTATCCAAATAAGGCTGAAATACCCTATTCATCAAATCCATAAATACCGCAGGTGCATTAGTTAATCCAAAGGGGAGTACTAAAAACTCATAATGTCCATATCTGGTTCTAAATGCAGTCTTAGAAATATCATCTTCTTTAACTCTCAATTGATGGTACCCCGACCTTAAATCGATCTTAGATAATATTGTAGCAGATCGGATTGATCGAACAAGTCATCAATTCTAGGTAATGGATATTTGTTCTTGGATTGGACTGATAAGGAGCTATAATAGTTCAATTAAAGTCTATTTGGAGGTAATCCAGTTAGATCATCAGGAAAAACTTCTGGAAATTCTTTTACAACATCGATATCTTGAACTGATACTTGTTTATGTTCATTTGGTATAACCATCACACTTGCCAAATAACCTTGACAACCATTTTTCAGCCATTTCATAGCCTTAAGTGCTGATATAGTCTTCTTATTTCCATTATTCTTTGGACATGTATAGCTGAAATCTGCTAATCCCGGTCTTTTAAATGTTAAAACTTTCTTATGACAATCTAATACGGCATGATTTTCTGCTAACCAATCCATTCCCAGTATAATATCAAAATCATGCATGTTATCCAGTACATATACATATGCAGTAAGTTCACATTCTCCTATTTTCAGAGTTATTTCTGGAATAACAGAGGTAAGTGTGGCTATTTGACCAGTAGGACAGTCAAGTATCATGCTTCCTACTAATTTCTCTGGTTTCCGAGACATAGAATTAACAAATACCCGAGAAATAAAAGAGTGTGTAGCTCCAGGGTCAAATAACACTCTTGCATACATATTTTCGGTTAGAAGAATACCTTCAGCTACAGTGGGAGTGTCTTGGGCTTCCTCCTTTGTCAAAGCAAAGACTCTAGCTGGTCCCTTAGGTGGTTGTCTTGGGGCTTGCTGAAAGTAGGGTTGTGGCTTTTACGCTTTTGACTGGTCTGCTTTGTGTGGACAGTCCTTAATCATAGCCCTTTCTGACCACATCCATAACATTTCCTTGCTACTTTCCAGCATTCATCACCGGGGTTCTTCCTCCACATTGAACACACACGGGCCAACTCTTTTTTTGTTCTCCCTACTGCTTGTGAATCAACTTTTCGCTTCTGACCTTTCGTTTCCTTGTTATACATATTTTTCTCTTACCCCCATTGGTTTCTTTGTTTTCATATACTCCTCACTCAGATTCCACTATAAATGCAGTCTTTAGTGCCATAGCCATACTTTGGGGATCTAGTGGAGCTACCCTACTCCTCACACTGGATTTCAATCCTCTCACAACTTCTTTACCCTTCTGAGTTCATTATCACAAATGTGAGGTGCATACTTTTCCAGTTCAGTGAATTTTGTTTCATATTCTGCCACGTCATGTCTTTTTGTTCCAATTGCAAAAATTCCACTTCTTTCCTATCCTTGACGTGTGGTGGAGTGTATTTCTCATATAATTCTTTTAGGAACTCCTCCTAACTAATATTATCCCTTCTATTTCTAAATGCATTTCTCTTTGTCTTCTTCTTCACATCTTATGGCCTTAAATATCTTTTCCATTTCTCTAACCCATCCCTCTACAACCTCAGGCTGGCCATTTCCTTTAAAGGATGAGGTCCCATCTTCTTAAATTTTTCCAACAAAGATGTCCAGTAATCCTTCTCCATTCATGTCCTGCTGGTTCTTCATTAGTGTTTGCACTAACCCCTGAAGACTGCATAAATGTAGCAAAATCAGGAGTCCCAGTACTTCCTTCTTGAGAATTTCCGCCAATGGACATTGTGAACTTCCTCCCTAGAGCTTCCTCATGCCTATCCTCACTGGATGTGTCGACAACTTTCCCTTTGTCTGCCATTTCCTGGAACACCATCAAACACATCCAATTAATTCATGCTAACTACTTAAGTTCTAAAACCAAAATGATCTTTAGAAATTCTATATACACACAATGTTTTATTTATTCCTTTGTGAAAATGGTCACAGAGATATCTATCACCCATAACCTTGCTCTGATACCACCTCTGTAACACCCCCCCCCCTCCGACATCACACAAATACATACATAACCTTTGATCGGAAGAGGGGTTACGCCGACAAACTTTCGTTATGGGTAGATATATCTGTGCAATGCACAAAACTAGAAAACCATTTCACAAAGGTATTTTTGAACACATTATACTTCACAAGGTAGCAAAGTACTAATACTCATCATTTACAAGAGCTAAGTTTCTCTCTCTAATTTAATACATCATCAACTAAAAGAAACTACTAAAACTATGCCATTCTTCTTTGTCTTTTCATCGTTCGCAGCGGAATTGGGATTCATGTGTAGCTAAGATTATGCACACCTTCAGCGGAATTGGGATTCCAGCACCTTGGATCTTTTCGAAGTATGGATCCACCTAGATTCAAAGGAAGTACTGACCCGGGTGTTGCTGAACATTGGGTTAAGGAGATTGAAAGAATCTTTAGGGTCATGCAATGCACGGACAAAAACAAGGTATTACTGGCGACTTTCCAATTGGAAAAGGATGCCAGGGCTTGGTGGGAGTCAGTTGAGGCGACTCTAGAAGAACAACAACTAACATGGGCACAGTTCATTGAACATTTCAACAATAAGTACTTCTCAGAGAGGGTTCAGGAGCGGAAAGCAGCCGAGTTTGCGGCTCTGAAGCAGAGGGGACTGACTGTGGCCGAATATGAGGCCCAATTCTCTCGTCTATCTCGATATGCCGTTCACTTGATTGGGACGGAAAGAATGAAGGCAAAACACTTTCTGAATGGCTTGAGGCCCCAGTTTATCACCCAAGTGGCGCCAATGGACATTCAAACTTATGTTGTGCAGTTATTGGAAGATGCCATGGAGACAGCTGAAAGGATCAAGGGAAAGTCTATGAAGAAAGAGCAAGTATGTGCTACCGGAAAGTATCAACTGACCATTGGGAGGAAAAGGCCCAGTTGTAACACCCCCCCTCCGACATCACATAAATACATACGTAACCTTTGATTGGAGGAGGGGTTACGCCGACAAAACTTTCGTTATGGGTAGATAATCTATGCAATGCACAAAACTGGCAAACCATTCCACAAAGGTATTTTTGAACACATTATACTTCACAAGGTAGCAAAGTACTAATACTCATTATTTACAAGAGCTAAGTTTCTCTCTCTAATTAATACATCATCAACTAAAAGAAACTACTAAAACTATGCTATTCTTCTTCGTCTTTTCATCGTTCGCAACGAATTGGGATTCATGTTAGCTGAGATTATGCACACCTTCAATCTTAAAGGGTTGGAGGAAAACAAGGCATGAGTCGAAAGGACTCAGTAGGTACAAGTAAACATAGAGTAGAAGCTTCATTTGCAGAATTGAATGAATATTCAAATAGTGCATACGTGGATCAAAACATAATTGCTCATGAATTTCATACTTAACATAAACATATAGCCCAAATTAATTTCATGACGGGCTCAAACGAATATCAGAACAAAGTCATATTTGTCTTTCAAAATTATATCATAACTTGATTTCGGAACAAACTTGACAGGCATCACTGCTCTCAAGAGGTTAATAATAGACGTAATACATCCTCAGTGCCTAGGCGATTCCAGCACCTTGGATCTTGTTCATTGCGCAAGAACGGGGTATAATTATTTATTAACCCCCGTCGTCAGTCCATTGACTTGGATTTACATACATACAAACTGTCGCCCTCAGCTGATCACAAGTAGCTGGTGCTACTACAAGTGATCCTAAACCCTCTTTTGAAGAGAGCACTCTTCAGATCATAAACTTCTTTTCATGAGCATAACGGAAATGGGAAATCCAAAGGTAGACTTGATTGAGATCAATACAAATATCTGGTGACAAAGTAGTTCATAGTTCAAGAAAATGAGAAAGACAATTGGTTGAGACAAGGTTATGACTGAAAGCCAATAACTTCAGAAGCTTTAAATCACATAAGAATCCAAAAGAAAATGAAGATTCATAATGGTCATCATCACACACTCATCCTTGTAATGAATCAAGGTACACAAGAATTTACTTAAGGTTCACACACAATAATTAAGGAACTCTGTTCCTTTACTAATTCAGAATTTGAGAATCTCACAAGAACAATCTTGTTCGGAACTTTGAAGAAATGTTTCATAGTAAAAGGAAGGTAACATGATTGGTCTTAGTAGGTGTTTAGGTAGTAAACACATCTATGAATGAGTGAGCATTTGGTTGGATCAATTGGATATAGTTCGGGTCAAGAAATGGTTCAAGGTAGGTGCCAAAAAAAATTCTGGAACTGACAGTGGTTGTTGATAACCAGGGGGGTGGTTGTCGATAACCATAGCTTTCCCAGAGGTTGATTTGAGTTAAAATTTCAACCATAACCTAATGTGATGGTTTTACAAATTGTAGTGATTTTAGTTTAATTTTTAGATTTTATTTTACAGTAGGTGAAAATTCACCCGAAAAATGGTCGCGTCGACTTAATCTCGAAATCCGTACGTCGAAAAATTTAGATAATTACATTTCTGACTTCTCCACATTTTTTTGGAAATTATGGTGTTCTCGGATTTTTATTTCGTTACAGTTTTCTGGTGTCGCCCTGTCGGGGTGCGTACGACCGAAAGTAGTACCTGGGTATGATAAAGTGTCTTAAACATACCCTTAATCCTAAATATCACAATTTAAACCTAATCGGTTCTCATAAACAAAATTTTCTAAGCAAATCATGGTATTTAAAATTTTAGGGCATTACACCAGTGGTGGTTCTATTGAACAAGTCGATAAGAAGCCGAAGGAATTAGGCAAGCAGTTGGTAGTGGCAAATGAGGAAAGATGCAAGCGCTGCGATAAAGCTAGTCACCGTTCCGAACGATGCTGGAAAGCACTAGGGAGATGTCTGCGCTGTGGGAGTCGTGACCATAGGATTTCTGACAGCCCAATGCTGAAAGAACAAGCCTCACAAGATAAGCGTCCAAATGGACAAAGGAGACAAGGCCGCTTACAAGCTATTCAGGAGCCTGAAGCTATGGAAGAAGGAGGTGTGGTTGAAGGTACACTTACTATTCTTTCCCGTTCTGCATTTGTTCTATTTGATACAGGAGCTACTCATTCCTTCATTAACCTTTGTTGACACCTTGCCTGTGAAACCCGTCCCAATGAAATCCAGAATAGTTGTGTCAACCCCAATTGGTCCTGGAACCAATCTTAGAAACCATTTGCCATCTAGTGAAGTGTTGATTAAAACTCAAAATCTACCTGCAAATTTAATATGTATGGACATGGAGGGTTATGATGTGATACTAGAAGCATACTGGTTATCTAAACATGGGGCTTGTGTCAATTGTAAGAGAAGCCACGTAACCTTTAGTCAATACCCAAAACTAGTGTTCTCAAGATATAGAAACCGCAGGAGACTGTCACTCATCTCTGTACTACAAGCCAAAAGGATGATGAGGAAAGGTTATATGGCCTTTCTTGTTGTTGTTGTCATCGCGAAGAAGGAAGTCAAGATCGAGGACATCCATATCGTCAGCAAGTACGTTGATGTCTTTCCTGAAGACTTTCCAAGAATTCCTCCTGAGCGAGAGGTCGATTTCACCATTGAGTTGATCCTTAGAGCAGCACCAGTATCTAGGGCACCATATAGAATGTCCCCTACAGAATTGAAGGAATTAAAAGAGCAACTGATGGAACTGCTAGAGAAAGGATTTATCTGACCAAGCACATCACCATGGGGTGCACCTGTCCTCTTTGTCAAGAAGAAAGATGGGTCGATGAGGCTGTGTATAGATTACAGACAATTAAACCAGTTAACCATCAAGAATAAATATCCTCTGCCAAGGATTGATGAATTATTTGATCAACTGTCTGGAGCTAAATATTTCTTTAAGATAGATCTTAGATCTGGCTATCACCAATTGAGGATCAAAGAAGAAGACATACACAAGACAGCCTTCCGAAGCAGGTATGGGCATTATGAATTCATTGTTATGCATTTTGGACTAACAAATGCCCCTGCAGTTTTCATGCAGCTGATGAATAGTATCTATCGCCCATATCTTGATAAATTTGTGGCGGTATTCATCGATGATATACTGATCTATTCCAAAATAAAAGAAGAACATGAGGAGCATTTGAGGACTGCATTGCAAATTCTGAGGGAGAATAAATTGTATGCCAAGCTAAGTAAATGTGAATTCTGGCTTGAGGAGGTATCTTTTCTGGGGCATGTGATAACCAAGGATGGTATCGTTGTTGATCCATCAAAGGTTGAGGCTGTTTTGAAGTGGGAAAGACCTCACTCTGATACCACCTATTGGATCGAGATGGCACTAATGATGTCCTAGAGGGGGTGAATAGGACTTCTTGCACTTTTAAAAATTTTATCTGAAAGTGGATAACACTAAGTAAAGTTGTTAGTGTGTAGTGTAGTGTGTGAAACAAGTGTAAATTGGTGGAAACAATCACACAAATTCACAAGAAATTTTATCCTGGTTTGGCCCTTCCCACATGGAAGTCTTACGTCCAGTCCCCAAGCAGCCTCTTAGGATTTCACTAACTGCCAAGAGAACTAGCCTTCTCTCAACCTAAGAGGTATTACAATCTCTCTTTCTCCCAAGCAAGTCTTCCCTTAACTAGGGGTACAAAGACTACCTACACAGTAGGTCTTCCCTTCACAAGAGGGGCACTGTAGGAAACAAACCTCTTGTGCGTTATCTAAAATAAAAATGAGAAACATTGGTGTGTTTGCTCAGAAGGATGAGCAAACATAGAGAATTCAGAAAGAATTACAAATAAGAGTCGTAGCCCTAACTCTTTCTGAATCTAACAGGGTGGACTAAAGAATAGATCTAAAGTTACAAATGTCACCCAACAGAAAAAGACTTCTAAGAACATGAGAGCTTGGAAGTTGCGGACTGAGGAGGCAGCTCTCTTTCTTTCAATTCAGTAGAAGGCTTTTTCGAGATCCTTGCTTGCAAATTCAGATGGGAATTGTGTTGCTGTCTCTCTATCTGAGTTGGTTGTCTTGTTCAAAACTCTAGCTTCTATACTTCAGAAGCCTTAAGTTTCCATTTGAAACTGCCCGTTAGAGAACTAGCCATTTGAAGAGTAGTCGTTGATCCTCTGAGACTTTTGTTATATTCATCAGTCCTTCAGCTTTTGGATTTCCAACGTCTTCAGGCTAAACTTGTAGCTTCAGTCTTCATTAATTGTTCTATAAAACTCCATGCTGAAGACTGAGAGCAAGGCATGCTTCATAAATGTTCTGCAAGAAAGGACAAGATAGAAAAAGATACCTCCATACTTTTGGAGGTAGGTGAGATGGAAATATATGTAAAGTATAAGGAACCTCGGATGGATAGATGTTCAGTGCAATAAAAAGCAAACAGACAGTTGCATCCAAAAGGTAAGGGGAGATTCTGACAGTGGTAGGTGAACTCCTGACAGATACCCCATGCAGCTTATACTTACCATCACATTTACTGTAAGGCAACTGTCAAAAGAGATAAGAACTGAACTTCTGATAAAAATCAAGAGACCAATTTGTATAATTATTTCAGATCTATTCAAAGATATTTTATGTGGTCATTTTGAATATAAATTATCCTACCTAACAGAATCATTAAATGATGGTAAAACGAAAGAGCATTATTCTGTAGGATATGCTAGTGTTAATCATTTTGTAAGATATCCCATAGGGATAGCAAACATATTGAATTACTTAAATCAAGATTTCATGGACTTTATGAAATGACAAATTCATATAGAAATTATTATCAAGTACATAGAAGTTGATAGTATACTTCGACTTTCCTAAAGTCAGAGTCAAAAACAAGAGATACAAGATGAACTTCGACTCTACAGAAGTCGCAGTGAGACTAATCACAAAATTCAACTTTTGGGAAGTCGGAGTGATAAGCATCAATCAGTCATACTTCGACTTCTGGGGAGTCGGAGTGCAAACAATAATAGACTTCGACTTTCAAGGAGTTGGAGTATAATATAGAGACTTCGACTTCTCTAGAGTCGGAGTAAGAGGACTTCGACTTTCAAGAGTCAGAGTGAAAGTGTTCATCAATCGATATCTTACTTCAACTTTAAGAGAGTCAGAGTCTAGACTTCGACTTCTAAGAAGTCGGAGTACTAACAGACTTTGACTTTCGAAGAGTCAGAGTACAGTTCACAAATGGTTCAACACTTCGACTTTTTTGGAGTCAGAGTCCACAGTCGGAGTTAGTATGGTAAATAGTATACGTTGTGGACTTAGAGAAATTTCTGTTGGGTTTTCATTCTAATATTTTTAACAACATGTTTTTTGATGATAGAAGTTTTATTGAGGTTTGATACATGACAAACAACTGATACTACTTGGTTATCTATGTACTCATAATATCTAACTTTACATGTTTATCATGTAGGTACAAATGCATAAAGCCAAGCTATCACAAAACAAAAGAAAAAGATCACAAAAAGCTGTGAACCATGTCACCTGTCGACAGACCACAATGTTCCTGTCGACAGATCTCACAGATGTGGTCAGCTAGAAAAGCTCAATGCTCATGTTACAGCCATCTATCGACATATGCCCATCGGCTGTCGACAGATGTCACTGACAGAAGTTCTAGATATCTGGACTATAGATATCTGTCGACAGATGCAAGTCGACTGTCGATAGATCTCACAGATCTGAAATCCCAGATCTCTGTATGTTGCAAACCTGTTGCAATCTGTCGACAGATGCAGCCAGACCTGTCAACAGATGAACAGAATCTTCAGATACGGAAAGATCTAACATTGCCCAAGTTGGTGTTTCTTTGTACCACGACTCTCCATATGTAAACACCAATATATAAACATCCTTTTGAACAAATCACAAACACAAGCAGCCTCCAAGCAAAAACCCTAAAGAGTTCTCAAAAGAAGTCTTGTTCTGTTGCTCTGCTTCAACCTACCGCCCAGAACCAAGAAGAGAAGTCTCTTCAGCGGAAGGTGAAGCCTAAACGTCATGGATTCAGGTGTCTCCATCAACTTGTGATCTTCAAGACGAAGCTTGAAGTCCAGTCAGACGTTCACAAGAAGAGTTTACAATCTGGATTTGTTCTTCAACTCTAAAACTCTTCTCTGTTCCACTTTTACAACTCTGTGTGTGTGTTGTGTTATGTCAAGCAGTCCTTGTGCTTGGTACACGTGTGTAGGTGTTGATCTGATCGTGGTTGCACATCACATAACAAGTGTGTGTGAGTTGTAGTTTGTAAACTAGCTCATAAGCAGATTGTTCTGCGTGTGTGTGTGGCCCGTGGATGTAGGATACACGAGTTGTGTACTCCGAACCACGTAAATCTTCGTGTCTTGTGGTTTGCACGAATTTATGTTAGATGATTGATAGGCACGGTGTCTCTACACATGCTTTATAGTTTGCTCTCTATCTGTTATCAAGTCACACACATCTACACTTAGTTTGAATTCTAAATATTGCTTCAACAATCTGTGTTCTTGAGGAAAGAAGGTGATAATATTTCTAATAGACAGTAATCTATTCAACCCCCCTTCTAGATTACCATATTGGGAATTCCAACCTTTCAATTGGTATCAGAGCCGAGTTTCTCCGATTTACTGCTTTACTTATTTGATCTTACGATCAGGAGATTCACGGTCGATGGAGTCTAACAAGGGGTATATGGCCGAGGGACACTCAGTAACCAGCCACCCTTCTTTGATGGCACTGACTATCCGTATTGGAAAAATCGAATGCAGGTGTTTCTACGAGCACAAAAATTTCGAACTATGGAAAATAGTCAGAAAAGGAGCATACGAACTGCCTCAGGATGAGGACACCTGGACGAAGGACCAGATCGCCAAGGGACACTCAACTGGAGCGCCCTCAACATGATGCGGTGCGCAGTCCACCCAAAGGAGTACTCAAGAGTCTCCACATGCACCTCAGCAAAGGAGATGTGGGACAAGCTTGAGCTAATCTATGAAGGTACATCTGAGGTAAGAGATCAAAGGTAAGCATTTGGTTTCAGAATATGAAATGTTCAAATGAATAATAATGAAACCATCTCTAACATGTTTGCTAGATTCATGATAATTATAAATGGATTGAAAGGTCTTAAAAAGGAATACTGAGAGAGTGACTTGGTGAGGAAGATACTTCGGTCTCTTCCATCCTCATGGAACACCAAAGCCACGGTCATTGAGGATTCTAAAGACCTCTCAAAAATGAAAGTAGATGAATTGATTGGTTCTCTGATGACTTATGAACTGAATGTCAAAAGAAAGGAAACTGAAGAAAATTTTAGGAAGTCACTTGCTTTGAAGACTTCCAGGAAGAGTTCTTCCGATTCCAAAAAGGAGTTAATTCAGGAAAGTGATGTGACTGAATCGTCTAGTGAGAGTGAGAATGACGAAATGGCTATGCTCACTAGACAATTCAAAAAATTCCTGAAATACAAGAGGAGATGTACAGGTAACTCTAAACCTTTCCAAAAGAAAGACTTTTCTAATAAATTCGAAACTAACAAAAAGTCTGAGATTGTCTGTTATGAGTGCAAGAAGCAAGGGCACATGAGAGGAGAGTGCCCCGAGCTCAAAAAGAAGCTGAAGAAGGACAAGTTCACTTTCAAGAAGGCCAAGGCAATGGTGGCCACTTGGAGTGATGAAGATGAAGACGAGGATAGTCAAGCTACCTCAGGAGATGATGAGATTCAGTGTATCATGGCAAGGAGTGATGACTCCAACGAGGTAAGCTCTTCCTTTGAAACATATTCTATTTCTGAATGGGAAGAAGCTTATACTGTTCTATTTGAAAAAGTCTGTGAATTCAAGTCTGAAAATAAAGCACTCAAGAAGAAAGTCAATTTCCTTGTTCATGAATCAAACAACAATGAAGAAATTGAATCCTTGAATAAGGTAATTGAAATGATGAAGATTGATGAACAAACACACAGTGATGAATTGGATAGCATGAAACTTAAGTTTCAAGAAGTTCAAAAGGAAAGAGATGATCTAATGAACTCTCTTGAAACTCTTAAAGTGAGCATGCTAATCTAAAAGAAAGATTGGAACAAGCTGAAAAGGAAATAAGAGGTAAGTCAAAAGATTTGTCTGGCTTTGTCAAAAGTAAACAGAATCTGGATGCAATTCTAGGTTCAAAAGTATTTGTTGCAAGACATGGGATTGGGTTTCAAAATGCAAAGCCAAAGGTAATTGGCAAAAATCTGCTAACAGACTTCATTGATTCCAGCCCAAGTTCAAGTAAACAAACCCCTTCAAAGAATAAGAAAAATCCTTCAAAGGGTAAGAAACAAGAACCTAAATTGATCAAGTTTGTTCCCAGTCAATCTAAGGAATTTGCAACAAGCCCAAGATAGGACAAAAATCATGCTCCTAAACCCAAATTAACAAGGCAACAAAAGGGTAAGATGCCAATGCATGCTCCCAAGAATATCAAGCCCACTGTTGTTCATAAACCTTCATTATGCAAATCTGCAAAAAGGTCGGGCATACTATGAAACAATGCTGGAACAATCCAAATAAATTGAAATTCAAACAGGTTTGGATCTCTAAGCATTTACTGTTTGGCATGAATGATACAACGGCACCTAAAGTAATTTGGGCACCAAAACCTCTTGTCTGGTCCACATGTGCAGGAATGCCTAGCAGCCCACAATCAAAACAAATGGTACCTGGATAGTGGCTGCTCGAGGCATATGACGGGTGACAAAGGGAAATTCTGTTTGCTCGTGGAAAAAGACGGAGGTCAAGTGATTTTTGGAGGTAACAACAAAGGACAGATCATCGGCTGAAGTAAGGTTGGTAAGTTTGCCTCTAAATCCATACACAATGTATTACTTGTTGATGGCCTTCATCACAACTTGCTTAGCATAAGTCAATGTGTGATAAGGGTCATAAATTTGTCTTTGAATCTAATTCATGTCAAATTCTTGATAAGGAAACAGGAAGTCTGAAATTTTCTGGAAAAGAATAAACAACATCTACATGGTTGACTTAGATGATCTAGAAAGATAATTTGTGTCTTGTAGCAAACAAACAGGACGAGCTTACATTGGGCATCGTAGGCTTGGTCATGCTAGCTATAATGTGTTGTACAAGATCATGAGGCTCAAACTGGTAAGTAGACTTCCTGAAATCCCATTCAATAAAAAAAAAAAAATTGTGATGAATGTGCACAGGGAAAACAAACCCGGAAATCCTTCAAATCAAAAGCACTGGTGAGTACTTCTAAAGCTTATGAACTGTTGCACATGGACCTATTTGGACCTACAAGAACACTTAGTCTCAATGGCAAGCGTTATGGTTTTGTCATTGTAGATGATTTCTCTAGGTTCACTTGGGTAAAATTTCTGGCTCACAAGAATGAAGCAATGAAAGAATTTGAAGAATTTTTCAATATTTGAGCATGGGAAATGTCAACAAAAATATGCTCCATCCGCACTGATCACGGGGGAGAATTTGACAATACCTCCTTCTCTGATTTTTGCAGGAACCAAGGAATAGAACATTTATTCTCCTCCCCAAGAACTCCAGAACAAAATGGGGTTGTGGAGAGGAAGAATAGAACCTTGGTGGAGATGGCTCGCACGCTTCTGGTCGAGAATCAACTAGCAAGAACCTTTTGGGCAGAAGTGGTAAACACGTCATGCTACATCCTTAACAGAGCCATGGTAAGACCGTATTCAAGAAAACTTCCTACGAACTACTGAAAGGTAAGAAACCCACTATTGGGTATTTCAGAGTTTTTGGCTCAAAAGTGTTCATACATAACAATGATAAAAATGATTTGGACAAGTTTGAAGCCAAAAGCGATCAAGGTATTTTTCTTGGATACTCAGTACACTCTAGAGCCTATAGGGTGTTTAATCTCAAAACAAGAAAAGTGGAAGAAACTCCACATGTTGTATTTGATGAATCTCAAACCAAGTCTAACAATTCTAATCTTTACAGGTTTGCAGATGAAACTGAAGATACAACACTCGGAGAACTACAAAGAAAACCACATGCAATCTCTAAAACAAGTCTCAAAACTAAAAGTGGATATCCTTGCAGGTACGATGATGAAGATGACGGACATCTATTCAGAAATGAAGGAGAAGTACCTGCACAAGATCCACAACAACAAGATCAACCTCAAGTTGAAAGTCCTCCAGCCACCCCTCCTCCAGAACAACCTCCTCAAATGCAAGATCAACCCGGACCTTCAACCGTTACTAATATGAGGTATTCTAAAGTCTCATCCACTTGAAAATGTCATAGGTAACGTAAATGACTCAGTTCAAACTAAGTCTCACCTTAACCAATAGTTGAACAGGATCATTTAGCTTTGTATTTCAAGTGGAACCTAAAAAGTTGAAGAAGCATTAAAAGAAAACTCATGACTGATGCTATGCATGAGGAGCTTGGGCAATTTCAAAGAAATAATGTCTGGAGTTTAGTTCCTAGAACCCCTGAAATATCTGTTAATGGGACAAGATGGGTCTTTAGGAATAAACTAAATGAAGGGTAAAGTGGTGAGAAACAAGGCTAGACTGGTTGCAAAAGGATATAATCAGGAATTTGGTGTGGACTTTGAAGATCCTTTGCACCTATACTAGACTAGAAGTATATAAGGATCTTGTTAGCATATGCATGTTCAAACAAGTTCAAACTATTTCAAATAGATGTTAAAACTGCCTTCTTGAATGGCTACATAAAAGAAGAAGTCTATGTTCTCAACCACCTGGCTTTGAGGATCATGATAAACCAAACCATGTGTTTAAATTGCACAAAGCTCTTAGGTTTGAAACAGGCACCTCGAGCTTGGTACGACAGGCTGAGCAACCTATCTGGTAAGCAAAAACTACTCAAGAGGTAAGGTAGACCAAACTCTCTTTACAAAGAAAGTTCGCAATCACATAATTTTTGTTCAAGTCTAGTGGACGACATTATCTTTGGTTTTACTAACCCTTCACTGTGTGAAGAATTCTCTAATCATATGCACAATGAATTTGAAATGAGTCTTAGGGGACCTTCAATTTTTCTTGGTTTGCAGGTCAAACAATTAGAAGACGGATTCTTCATTACCCAAGAAAATTACGTTAAAAGAGCTTCTGAAAAAGTTTCAGTTTGAACCGCATGACTTGGGTCTTTGGTATCTAGCAGTAGTAGTTTAATTTGGTTTCTATCTGATGCTGACTATGCTGGATGTAAAAATGACGGGAAAGCACTAGTGGCTATTACCAAATTCTTGGTGTTGCATGGTTTCGTGGGCATCCAAGAAGCAACACTCGGTTGCACTCTCCACACAGAGGCAGAATATGTTGCTGCAGGGTTGTGTGGCACAAGTCTGTGGATAAAAAGTCAGTTGTGTGACTACAACATTGACATTGGATGCACACCTATCCTATGTGACAACACTAGTGCAATCAATCTATCAAAGAATCCCATTCAACATTCTAGGACAAACACATAAAAATTCGTCATCATTTCTTGAGAGATGAAGTAGCCAATAAAACATTGGGGATAACTTTCATACCCACTGAAAATCAACTGGCAACATTTTACCAAACCTCTGGCTGAAGATAGATTCAACATTGAGACGAGAATTGGGTTTTGTGCAAATTACAATGAAACTTAACCCAAATATTAAGTATGTTTTCCTTGTGTGACTAACTATGAGTATATCAAATGGTAATTTGTGGAAGAACAAGTCATGCTTGTTTGGAAACTTTCATTATGCGTGAGAAATATTCCCGCCAAGTATCCATAGTTATGTTGCAAGAAAGGGTCTTGACTTTCTATGAGGATTCAGTTCTTTATATTTTCCCACTCACTATTTCTATCAAAAAATTGAACATCTTCATGAAATCACTTCATCCTTGCTTTGGTGTTTTTCAAATGTGCAAATGTTCTTGTTTTTACTTGAATGTATGTGTACACATAAGCACACACTATGGGGATAAAAGTCAAGCTAGATGAGGTTTTATGAAGGAAGTCATTCATATCATATTCATGTCAACTTCTCTCACTTTTATATTCATTTATTCCCTCATTCAAACCTTGATTCCATCTGCATAAGCTGCTGTCGACAGACATGAACACCCTGTCGACAGATCAGGCTCCACAGACATCATTTTTGAACTCTGTGTACACCTGTCGACAGACGACAACTCATCTGTCAATAGCTAGACACAGCTATGAAACCCAGTCTTTGTCTGTGCTCATCTGTCACAGGCTCCCTCTAGCTTCGACAGACACACTCTTCCTTGTCAATTCATGCCTATCCCTTATCAACATGAGTAGGTCGCGGGTTCGATTCATCTAAGATGTTATTGGGTTTATACATGTTGACTTCATCATATTCAAGAGATATTAATGCTATTCCCTAAATCACCATGATTTGGAATACTATTTTGCACGGTTAGATTACATCATTTTGAAACATTGAACCATCGAGAGGATACACACCTAATCCTTAGAATAATTTCCTTATAGGCAAACACTATTTCAAGTAACTTGAAAAGTCTTATGGTCATGAACTTTATGTCTCATATTGACTGCTAATCATATACTTCCTGATCTGAATTTTAAATCTGAAATGGAGAAAGCTACCTATTTCTGAAAAAACAACAAAAAAAACATCTTCAAGTGGGTAAAGTAGAGCAATGATGTGTATTGCTGAGTAACCGGGGAGATGGGCATCACAAATGTCTGCCCTCGCGTCAAAAGCTATCTCATCAACTCTATACAGAGGTATGATGGACACTCATGATGTGTATTGCTGAGTAACCGGGGAGATGGGCATCAAATGTCTGCCCTCGCGTCAAAAAGCTATCTCATCAACTCTATACAGAGGTATGATGGCACTTCCTGAGTAACTGGGGTACGGGCACTTCTCATGTCTATCCTCACGTCAAAAGGTATGAAGTTCTCTTAAATACCACTTTTCCCGTTGCATTCATTTGTTGGAAGCAAAAAAAAAAAAATGAAATAGAGTGAAGCCTCCAAAGTGTCTCAAATAACCAGGTCATTTGGTGTCTATGGTTATCATGAAGTTTAGACATTCATTTCAGTCATCATTTGATCATCATACACTAGGGATAGTGTTGGTCTACAATGTCCTTAATCAAACAAGGGTATTAGTGTCCTTTCTCTAAGACCGTAAGGTGTTCTCTTAATGCTCTAATTTAAAACTCCTAAGGTATTATGTCTAAACCATTTAGGTAAATTGGAGGGCCTTAATATCTATGTCTATGGTGGGTTCCAATGTGTGTATACCCATTTTACACCTTATTTATTCAATCTGTAACCTTTGCTCAAGAATTCTCCTTGAAAATCCACTCAAAACTCAGTCAGGCAGAATTTCTGTATGGATCTGTCGACAGATATCCAGTCATCTGTCGACAGACGGCGGCAGCTCTGGTTTGGGAAGACCAACGGGCGTGCCGTTTGGGACGGATTTGGTGGGACCCTTGCCTTCTAAACTCCCATCCACCCTCTTTAAAAAGGCAACCACGTCCCTTTCTTCTTCCCCACCTTCAAATCCCTTTCATTCCTCTCCAAACCGAGCCCCTGCTTCCTCCTGGACCAAACCCTACCTCTCATCTCTCCTGTCCTATCTCTGCAGTGGGCCTCTTTTCTTCTTCCTCCCTCTGTGCACTTCATCCCTCCACACTCTACATGGCTTCCAAGGCAAAGAAACTGGCCGCTTGCCGTCGTCCCTCCTCATCTCTAGCCGGCGACGACGACCGGGCTACTGATGAGCGCCGCACAAAGCTTCGGGACGATCGTTTGCCCAAACTTGTGGTTCCTCCTCGTCTCCATCTCACTCATTCAAAGGGGTCATTCATCAAGTTTGTTCAGCCTAGGTATGTCGATTTTGAGTCCTTGGCCGATCTTTTCCCAAACCTCCAACCCCTATTTGACACTCAGGGGTGGACATCCTTTCTCTACAGTCACACGGCTTATTCTCCCACTGCCGTTCGTGACTTCTTCAATCATCTTGGCTTCTCAAAGGAAAAGAATTTCTATACAACTATGGAGGGCACCACTTTCCAACTCACTGCCAACCTCATTAGCACAGCCCTTCAAATCCCCAACTCTGGAGCCGACATCCTCACCCATACTCCGGATGCTTCTATATACTATCATCTCCTAACTCTTGAAGAATATGATGGCACAAAGAAGATTTCCAAAATGAATGTCAATTCCTTCCCTCCATTGAACCGGATGATCCATCATATCTTCAAAACCATGATTTCTCCAAAGCATGGCAGTCGGGAACTTGTCACCGACGTCCATAAATCACTCTTCACCTTTTTCCTAAAGTGTGAACCCATCAATCCCCCTGTCCTGATGCTTGGCCATATTCTCAAATGCTTCTACCAACCTCGGAAGTCAATGCCTTTTGCTTGTCCAATCACCTCCATTCTGAAGTTCATTGGAATCGACATTCCGGACAGTGAATGCATCACGCTCAACTCCCGCAGTAGTTTCGATCTCACTACTGCACATAGGATGGGATACAAGCTCGTTGATGGGGTCGTCACTCGTGAGCTAAAAGGAAAGGCACCAGTTGTTGCCATGGACGTAGATCATGAGGTTGATGATGATGATGCGGATGATACTGATGATAATGGAGAAGCGGGAGATGAAGACTCCCAGTCTGAGACTCTTGATGCTCCAGGAGACACTGCTAGTGATGCAGATGATGAGCCTTCTCTGCGTGATCTTCTTGCTCAGATGCAACTCCAGATGTCCACTGGATTTGATAAGATTCATGCACGATTGGACACAGTGGATGCACACATGGAAGCAATAGCGGACACTCAAGTCCAACTGCAGCTGCGTCTCACTAGGCTTTAGGAAAGCCGTCGGGCTGCTGCACCGCCTGGCGATGATGCTGCATAGAAACTCTATGGGTCTAGGAGTCACAGTCTGTTTCTCATTTTCACATGTGTCTATCATGTTCTGTATTTTTTTTACTTCATGGTCATGTAACTTCTTTACCTTTCATTTCAGTCATCGCACTTTATACTGTGTATGCTCATATCTATTTAATGAAATCACAGTTCATGGCTATATCATTGGTGTGAATGCCATTAGATGTTGTCAAAAGGGGGAGAAACCTCAATGGTGCACTAATTGAACAATTTTGTCATCATCAAAAAGGGGGAGAATGTTGGGTTTTCATTCTAATATTTTTAACAACATGTTTTTGATGATAGATAAGTTTAATTGAGGTTTGATACATGACAAACAACTTGATACTACTTGGTTATCTATGTACTCATAATATCTAACTTTACATGTTTATCATGTAGGTACAAATGCTTAAAGCCAAGCTATCACAAAACAAAAGAAAAAGATCACAATAGCTGTGAACCATGTCACCTGTCGACAGACCACAATGTTCCTGTCGATAGATCTCAGATGTGGTCAGCCAGAAAAGCTCAAAGCTCAGGTTACAGCCATCTGTTGACAGATGCCCATCGGCTGTCGACAGATGTCACTGACAGAAGTTCTAGATATCTGGACTGTAGATATATGTCGACAGATGCAAGTCGACTGTCGACAGATCTCACAGACCTAAAATCTCAGATCTATGTATGTTGCAAACCTGTTGCAATCTGTCGACAGATGCAGCCAGACCTGTCGACAGACGAACAGAATCTTCAGATACGAAAGATCTAACATTGCCCAAGTTGGTGTTTCTTTGTACCACGACTCTCCATATGTAAACACCTATATAAACATCCTTTGGAACAAATCACGAACACAAGCAGCCTCCAAGCAAAACCCTAAGAGTTCTCAAAAGAAGTCTTGTTCTGCTGCTCTGCTTCAACCTACCGCCCAGAACCAAGAGAGAAGTCTCTCCAGCGGAAGGTGAAGCCTGAACGTCGTGGATTCAGTGTCTCCATCAACTTGTGATCTTCAAGACGAAGCTTGAAGTCCAGTCAGATGTTCACAAGAAGAGTTTACAATCTGGATTTGTTCTTCAACTCTAAAACTCTTCTATGTTCTACTTTTACAAATATGTGTGTGTGTTGTGTTGTGTCAAGCAGTCCTTGTGCTTGGTACACGTGTGTGGGTGTTGATCTGATCGTGGTTGCACATCAGATAACAAGTGTGTGTGAGTTGTAGTTTGTGAACTAGCTCATAAGCAGATTGTTCTGCGTGTGTGTGTGGCCCGTGGATGTAGGATACACGAGTTGTGTACTCCGAACCACGTAAATCTTCGTGTCTTGTGGTTTGCACAAATTTACGTTAGATGATTGATAGGCATGGTGTCTCTACACATGCTTTATAGTTTGCTCTCTATCTGTTATCAAGTCATACATCTACACTTAGTTTGAATTCTAATATTGCTTCAACAATCTGTGTTCTTGAGAAAAGAAGGGATAATCTTCTAATAGACAGTAATCTATTCAACCCCCTTCTAGATTACCATATTGGGAATTCCGCTACCTTTCAATTTCGTGATAGTATTGATATATAGTATTATACAAGTCATATTTCTTGTGGTATATTTCAATAAATTTGTTTGTAGAGATAGTCTTAAGAGGTTTTTTTATAGCAAAAACACAATATTTTAAAGAGATAGTTGTTCAACAAATCTTTTAAAGGATAGTTGCTCAATAATTCTCCCCCTTTTTGTTAATGACAAAAACTTTTAAATAGACAATGAAAAATAAATTTGATTTTGCAAAATTGTGTCCTATATATTTGTTTCTTACTTTCTTTCTCACTTTCTATCTCCCCTTTGTGGCATTAACAAAAAGGATAAGAGACAAAGAGAGAGAGAGAGAGAGAGAGAGATACACAAATGTGGAGAATAAATCTATATTAATTTTTGTAAGATACAAAGTTACACTTATGAGGTAGATAAGGAACTAGGAAGATACAGGGAAGGAGGGATCTGAGCCAGGAAAGGCTGAAGAAGAGCCCAAGGCTTCTTCTCATTGCTAGGGAAGAAATTCTCAAATTTAGAGAAATCTATGTTATAGGATGGTCCTACAGAAGGGATTTTCCTATAAAACTTAAGATGCCTACGATAAAACCAGCTAACCCTCCTATGGTAACCATGCTGCAAGGTATGCTTCAGTGGAACAAACTTCTTGTTGGCTACTGAATGGAGAAATTTATGGACAGTTATGTTCCAATGCAGTCCCTAGATGCAGTTCAGAGGGTAAACCAACCACCATAGAAGGTGTGATCTCTCTTTGCCCATGAATAAGCATCTCCCACTGGCCTTTATTCACATCAAGCGACCCCATCCTGAATCTTGCTTCATTGAATTGCTTCATCCTTGTATACTTAGTCTGCAACTCTCTAAGGAGGTTGCCAAAAAGATCAAAAAATCTAAGGTTAAGGTGAAGGGGAATATCCATAAACTGATTTCTAGCCTGAGTGGTTTGAAATCTAGAGGCTTCATCAGGGTAGAGTTTTAAGAAATCTGAAGGGGAGAGACTGTGGCTTTTCTGAGTGATGAGGTTTATATCAGCCAACAATACATGGGAGGATTGGATTAAGGAAGGAAGCCAGTCTTCAAAAGTATATCCTGACATCTCATGGAGTTCAAGAAAGACTTTGATTGACAGGAATTTCTTGAAAAGGTTCATGTGATGTTTAGAATGGTAAATGAAGAATACCAGAAAGGAGGAAGAAGGGCGCTAGGGTTGTCTTTCAACTGGCGCCCAACTTTTGAGGATAGTACCACACTAGGTACAATCTCAGCAAGTGACAGAGTGGTTCTGCCAGAAGGAGGAGTAGAAGAAGTAGGAAGAGTAGAAAAGAAATGAGGGGCTAGAGTGTGAAGAGTGGGAATGGTTGCCTTGGAAGGCTGGAAAGTGTACTTCAAAGGATACATAGAGAGTGAAGTACTTGTGGAAGAAGGATTTTGTTCTTCAGCTTAAGAGCTATATGGAGGAAGATTAGATGAAGTAGAGAGAATAGGTTGAGAGGGAGGTGGAGGTTGTTGTTCAAAAATTGGAGTAGGATCAGTAGTGGCTGTAGAAGGAGTTGGATCAGTAGTAGCAGTGGGAGGAGTTGGATCAGTAGGAGGGGAGGAAATGGTCAAGGGCTGAGAAGGGAAGACTAGTTGACCAGCTTTAAGGAGTTTCTTTCTAACCCTCCGCTTAAAAATCTTGACCTTAGGATCGGCATCTACATCCATAGGTTGATCCTGAGACTCCAGAGGCTGCTCAGACACTGACTCCTTCTGCTGCTATTGTTGCATCTGATCTGGCTCAACTGCAGGAATATCTGACTGTGCAAGCACTTCCTCAGGTTGCTTCTACTGCTGTTGCTGCTCATCTGGTTGTTGTTGCTCCTCTTGATGTGTAGTTTGGGGAGTAGGAGACTTGCTTGTGCCCTGTTGGCACACCAATTGCAACAAAAGGTCCTTCATCTGTTGGACCTCCTCAGACAGAAAATCAAACTTGACATCAATCTACTGGACTTTCATTTGCAAAACTGTCAAGATTTCTTGCTGCTTCGTCATCAGATCCATCATATCATCTACACTTACTGGTCTCCCCCTGAGCCCTTGACTGGGTCTCAACAGTGGTGGAGAGACTAGGGAACTTCATCAAATGTAGGCTCAATAGGAGTGGTGCTGGGGATGTTCTCTTCTTGTGCCATTCCCTTGCCCCGCAATCCCTTAGCACTGATTATAGTACCTTCTAGTGCATCTTGCTCTGAGGATGGGGCAGGAACCTGAGCTTGTTCTTGTTCTAACACAGGCACTTCTACTATAACTTCCTCAGTGCCAATCTGTGGAGGTTGGACTGTTGGAATGGATGAAAAAGCTCTGTGCCTCATCAGGAAACACTTCATGCGAACACTTTGGCATAGAGTCCTTGGTCCAAAAATTTTATGACTTACTCTCTAAACTATAATGTCTTCTCCACAAGGTTGACAGACCTATCTTTTCCTTCACAGCCACAGAAATTTCATCATCTAATTCAACTGAAAACCTTCTAAAAATAAGGGTCAGCAGGGGTCCATAGGGGAGAGACTCCTGCAAGTTCCTAGCTAGACCCTGCCATCCTCTCCAAAATAATAGAGGGCAAGTTGACCCTATGCTTCTGTACTGCCTAGAACAGCAAGCTTTTATCTCTGGCGGTTATTGAAGAATGGGTGCCAGCCCTAGGAGTGATAATTGTAGCAATAATGGTGTGTAGAATCCTCTTCTGCAGATAACTCATTAACCAAGGTCATGTTTGGTATCGAGTTACATCTAGGGCAGAATAGGTGTAAGTCATTCCAGAATAAGTTATGCTTATTCTCTAACCTTAAATCGTTTGGTATTTGCTAGGTTAAATCGAATTTTGATTGTGTTCTCCATTTGGTGGAAACATGGATGGCAACGGGGATATGTCATTTTTTCGAACCATATTACCCTTAATTACTATCCCCACTGGCAAGGGCATCCACCATTCTATGTTTGGTAACGGTCAAGTGAATAATAAGAATAAGTATTAAAGAAACATAAAAAGGAATTCTAGGGCAGATTAAACAAACATAAAATATAATATTGTGTACATGATGAAATGTAAAGAAACAATTTGTGGACTTAGGAAATTTCTGAGGTCCTGGAGCCGATTAAGCAACATAAAAAACAATATTTGTGTATATGGTGGAAATGAATAAAAACTATGTGGACTTGGGATTTTTTTGAAGCCTTTAGGGCGGATTAAACAAACATAAAAAGAATATTTGTGTATTGGCGAAAAGTAAAATTGTCACGTCCCGGAATTACGCAGTGGATATTATTCGAATAAATAATCGAGTCGATATTCTGTGACGTGGACAGTCGGCAAATAAGCCTCTAGCTAGCACGCACTAAATGTGTATCAACACATCATCATAATAGGGCCCAATTGTTGAACTCAATATGAATTGTAATCAGATCTCAACTCATTTTATAAAAATGGAACTATGCAAGACTGAGACTCATGAAAAAAAAAAGAAGGTACATTTACCCTCACTTCCTACTACATGTTCTAACTCTCAAATAAACTACTATAACTAGACTCATAATTGGAATGCTCATCACTCGGATGTATTCTCATCCTCGACTTGCTCTTCTCTTGAACTTCATAGTCACCTAGATTGGGTAAAAGGTAGGGGATGAGCAAACTAGCCCAGTAGGATTTATCTCAATGTGCAGGCATGATATAAGTGATTAACATTTTAGAACTAGGCAAGTACGATGAATATATGCAAGTACAATAAAACAGTTTTAAACATGATGCATGAACACAAGCTGGATAGAGTGAACAAGATAGAATAAGATTTTTGAACAAGATGATAAGAAAGAACTAGCAATAGATCACTTTGTACAAGCACGCAGATTTCACTTGATGTCAATAATTTTCAAGAAAACAAGATATCACTAGTTGCAATAAATGCGGGATGGCCATATCACGCAAGCAAGCAAGCAAGATTGCACAAGCACGTTCAAGTAACACTAATCAGCACGTAGACACCAATGTACACCAAAAAGATCCATCAAGAATGTACACCAGACACGTGTATATGGTTATATATCTAACATTCAACAAGCAAGAAAGTACTCCCAGCACAGAGCAACGCCAGTAATCATTATACCCCATGGTTAACAGTATATTTATGACTCTCCGTCATTGGGGCTAGACTGGAGCCCTTGGACACACGTCGTGCCCTGTCAGCCATCTCATGTAAATTTTAAATGTAGATACCCACAGTCATAAATAATGGCCAATGAGAGTTTCAAAATGTAGCAAGTGTAATGTCATGTTCACGATGATGATGGGAACAAGTAATAGAACATGATTTCATGAGAACAGTGGTCAAGAGATAAATTCGACAGCAGAACGGTACGATTTATAATTTAGTTCAATCCTTACATTAATGGTTTTAGCCTAGATTGTAAATCACGCTCACGAGAACAAGAAGAGAAGGAAGTGCACGCCCTAGATGTATAAGTGTGTAGAGATGCACATTGTAAATTCACAATCTGTCGGTCTCAAACCCTCGGAAAAATACTTAACATGATGCATGCAGTGAACATGCATTAACTACATATGGGTTTACAAGATTTTAAGAAAATTTATCATTTAAATCAAGCTGGAATGGTAACAAGAGTAAATCAAAAGTTTCATGTATGATCACTTCATTAAGAAAGCATTAGAATAATATTCATGTAATTAAGGATTTTTCAATGGGTTAAACACTTTTAAGCATTAAATAGCCATTATGTAATGAACAGACCCAAGATGCAATATTTTGCAAAGGTAGTGTCGACACAACCCATGCTGGTGTCGACACCATGCTTCAACACAAAGCAAAACATGAAAAACTGGTCAAGTAGTGTCGACACTAGTTCAAGTAGTGTCAACACTAGAGACAGGTTCCAGAAAACCTTTTGGAAACATGGGACAATGTGTCGACACTAGATCAGGTAGTGTCGACACTAGATCAGCTTCCCAGAACTTTCTGGGTCAAACTGGGACAGTGTGTCGACACTAGATGAGGTAGTGTCGACACTAGAGACTTCCCAGAACACTTTCTGGGCTGTTTTGGGACAGTGTGTCGACACTACCTCAAGTAGTGTCGACACTAGTGGCCCTTCCAGAACAAAACACATGGTCAGGTGTAACCAGAAAACACGTCTCATGCAGTGATTCACTTCCCCTCTTATAACTCTCTAACGAATGACATTTAGACAAAATGTTCACACTACAGATGAAGAGGACAACTAGTAGATGAACTTTGATGTTGGGGGTTTGATCTACATCAGTCACGAATCCCGAGAAAACTTGTGAAGAACAAAAGTCAAGTGTAGCCCGAAATCCCAGTATCATGCAGTGACTCTCTTCCCATGCCTGTAACTCTCTAACCAAAGACTTTTGGACAAAATGTCCAACATAAAAGATGATCGTGACTTCAAGTAGAAAAACTTTCGTGAAGGAAGTATAGTCTAATTTGGTCTCTAATCATGTGCATAATAAGAAGAACGGGAAAAACCCTAACAGTGCGCGCATTTGGAAAAACACTTATAACTCAAAATATACTCATTAGAATTCGATGAAACAGTGGGAAACGAAAGTTAACTTGATGCTCTACACATTGGTATAGGATTGTTAAGGTTTGGCCCGAGAAACCTACCTTATGGGTTGAAGAAGTCTCGTTTTTCCAGAAAACCGTGTTCAGACCACTTGGAGGAGAACTCTACTGCTCCATGTATACTGCATGGAATTTGAGAATTCCACTTGGGTTAGAACGTAGCCTTGACCCTGTTTCCAGGGTATAAACCTTGCAAGGTTTGGTTTAGGTTTGACTCACCTTTGGTCGACTTCAGGATGGTCTGTGCAGGTCGCAGCAGACACAACGGGAAGAAGAACGCTTGGTGTGAGGATCTCCTGCTTCCCCAGCTGCCAAGAACTCCTCCACACGACCCTAGCAAGTTTTAAAACTCGTTCCTAAGGTTTTGTGAAGAGTATTTAAGCAACCATGGGTTTTAGGAGTCCTACTATGACTAGGAAAGCCCAATTGCGGTTTTGACAGGTTAGTTTCCTATTTTTGAGGATTTCTTCCCCCCTTAGAGTGTGTGAGGCTTTAGGAAACCTCCTCCCATATTAGGCACGAATTTGGGTGCCAAGAATGCATGATTGCATCCCAATCCAACTCAAATTGCCTCTTCCTAACTTCAGCCTAATTAAAGTTACGAATTTCCTGCATTTTCTAGTTTTCTTTTATTATTGGGCCAAATGATGTCCATTGACCCAATTATGATATTGGGTCATTAATATATAATTGGGAGTCCCTCCCACACTTTATTTAAATTTTTGATTGTGTCGTATTTCCGTGTTAACGGTTTTCCCACTTGTTTCCTAATTTGGATATCGTCACCTTAACTCTTAAACCTAGCCCATATGATTTTTTGACCTAATTTATTGATGGGTCATTAGAGGATATTATTTGAAGTCCGTTTATGATTATTATTTAATTTCCGACTCATCCAAGTACGTGTGATAATGATTTTTCGACTTATTCATGAAATACGATTTTTCTTGGCACAAATTTCTTTGTGAAACATTTAGTAACAAGTTTGGGTTGACTTATAATTTTTACGGAATTTTCTTACGTGGTTTAGCACATACGATAATGATACGTATGTTAAAATACTCTGATATTATGGAAATTATTTATTTCCATTTATTTTGAGTTTTTATGTAATTAAAATTTCCGGGGTGCTAAAAAAATAAAAATTTATAGACTTAAGAAATTTATGAGTCCCCTAGGACGGATTAAACTAAGAAAAAAAAGAATATTTGTGTACATGGTGAAAATTAAATAAAAAATTTGTGAACTTGAAAAAAAATTTAGGCCTTTGGGACGGATTAAACAAATATAAAAAGGATCATTTATGTACATTCCGATAATTAAATATAAATTTTTTGGAGTTGGAAATATTTTGAGACCATTCCGGCGGATGAAACAAACATAAAATAGAATTGTTGTATACATAGTGAAGAGTAAACAAAAAAATTGTGAAGTTTGCCAATTTTTGAAGCCAAGAGATATCATTCTTTCATTATGAACATTAGGACTTAGAAAAAATTATAAAAAATTAAATACTTTTGAATCGAAATTCATCTTTTCTAACACTCATACATATCTGTGTATATATTTTCCTTACATAACTATACTCATATATGTATGTGTATACATTTTCCTTACACAGTTAAAACATGTTGACGTACTACTTAGTGATGCATGTAAAAAAAAATGGGGAGTGTTTGATGTACATATTTGATAAGTAGACATCACAAAATAATAGTATGACCATATAGTATGACCATTTGCGCAACAGAAGTTGTAATTATTTTAACACACAAACAACAATAATGAACATCTAACGAAGTCTTCTCATTGCACATATAACAAAATTACAATGACTTGGACATAATACAAGAAAGCAAACTAAAAAGTCAGACAAATGTCACACATAATTACAATGAGTTTCACATACTACAACAAAAGAAAACTGATAGCTGTACAAACATGGCATGTCTACTGTTTACATAACTTTTTGAATGAGTCTAACAGTCGTTCGCACAATTCCTTCTTGCTGTCGACTGGAAACTTATATTTTTCAAGCAAAGTCTAAAACTCATGGACGGAATGCTTTCCTTTTTCTTCTTCCCCAACTTGCGTGCGGCCACTATTGCACGAGTCCAATACCCATTGAAAGAAGCCACAGCCTAACCCATGATCATCAGCCTAGCAAGTCAAAAATTATTCATTGTTTATAATGTGCAGAAAAAAGGAACATCTATGAAAAGGATTAGCCATATGAAATACTTACCGTAGATTGAGGGCAAACGTAAAAACTCCTACCATAAGACTTCGAAGTCTTGGAAGTGCACTTTCGACAGTGTCCCTTCGCACAAGGACATTGTAAGACCTCATCAACCCACATAAAAAATTTACAAGGATTTCCAGATTTTGCTTACATAAAGTGATAAGTTATGTATGCCCACAACCGACTAGTAGTAAATTGGATGATGAGTGAACTCACCAACAATGGACAACAATAGTACGGGCGTTGTGGATTCGCACTACTATGTGACACGCGAGTAATACACCATCCTGCTCCGCACTCGCAAACAATACCATTATCTTTTCTATCCACAACTCCTAGTGGTGACATACATGAAGCTTGGAAATGACAAGGTAGAAGTGGAGACCTTAATTAACTGTCCATGCTGTATAATGAAGAAAATGGGCTCAGTGGGTATGATCTATGGCATGAAAGAAATGCCTGGAAGTATGGCACAAGCATCCTAACCAACCAAGGAAGATTATTCAAGTACTATAGTGGTTGCTAGGAAAAATTGGCCATCCTACATATAATAGAGAGTAACACTGTAACGTCGCGTACTTTTTGGATCCATGCGGATCATTTGTGTAATGGTTGTGATGGTCGCTGTGAGGCCAGTGTTGTGTGGTTTGGATGTGTGGTTGATCAGGTATGGTGCAGGTTTGCGGAATGTGCAGGTTTGGAACCTAAAACAGAACAGCATTGGCTGCTGTTGGTTGCAGATTGACGGCCAGATATGGACGTTTAATGAGTTAACGTCCATGTAAAGTGATGTTAAGATATGAACTTAACGGCATAGGATGTGGACGTTTGTGGTGGCGGTTGCCTTTGGCGACAGAGGGGTTGACGCCAACCTGAGAATTCTGCAGGTTATAGGGTCACCCGAGAGCAGGTTTTCTACCTAGTTCTCTTTCTCTCTTGCCCAAACTTCATGCCCCCATTTCCCTAAAGCTTCCAACAGGTACAGGAGACTGGTTGGAGGATCGTGGGACGTGTGCCGTTGCCGAATCGCGCGAGGAAACGTCGTGGCGTGGTGCAATTTCCGTGGGAGCTCGTGGAGGGTTCGGCGTGGATTGGAAGAATTCGGAAGATTTAAGTGTGAGTTGAGGTAGGGAATGACCCTTGTAGTACCTATAGGTTGTAATAAAATAAATAGAAAGCATGAAACTACATGAAAATGGCAATTTCGGGTCATGGTATTTATGCGGGGTTCTAAGGGTGGTTTGATGGAATTTAATGGTTAATTCATGTAGTTTAAATCTTAAATGATGCATGTTTAGCTTGGAAAATGGTTTCCTCAGGTTTTCTCGTTGTTTTTGATGGTTGTAAAACCTGTAGAATTGATTTAGGGTTTCTGCAGGAGCAGTGGCTGAAGAGCTTGGCGTCAACATCGACTGTCGCCAAGTTCATCAGCCAAGATATAGACATCCAGATCCATTGCCGTCTACTTCCTGTAAGCGGCAGTCGATGTGGCCGCCTACTTGTATATAAGCAGAAAAGACTATTTGAGGTATTTGGCGATAATGAATGGTGCGTTGGCACCTATGGTGCACTGAGTGCACATAGTTCCCGTGTTTAGCATACAAGGTATGCAGTTAGATACTTACTTTCATGGCTGCGTGTTGTTCACGCGAGTCCAGTTGGGTTCACGTGTAGTGGACCGTTGTTACTTGTGGTTTACGTGAGGTTTCACGTGGTTTGTGTGTGACGTGCACGTGGTTTTGTGTACGTGGCGAGTAGTACGACGCCTACCGTGGTTACCTCTCCAGTTGGGTGCCCCAGGTTCTTTGTGAGCCAGGCTGTTAGCTCGGGGCTTTGTCCCGGTACTTGTGTTGTACCGTCGAGGTTTGTATCGTCTGACCTGGACACCCTCACTCCTGAGTTTGAGTTGTACGTCCGGCTGAGGGAAAGACGACAGTGGGATAGTGACACTTGTGTTTGTCTTTAGTCACTTGTAGCGCGCTCGTAGTTGGGGGTACGGACACCAGTAGTTGACACTGGTCCCCAGCTAGTCCTTTTCTAGTGCCTCACTCTAGCGAGCCCGGGCCAGAGTCTCTGGAGGTGCCAGGCATGGGCCTGTGACCGTGTGGTACGCAGGTGGTGGTGTTTAGTTGGTCTCCACAGTTGCTTGACCTTTTCACGTGGAGCGGCAGCTGGACCTTTCGTCCGTGGCTGCGAGACTGAGAGGTAGACCTGTGTTAGCTTGTCCGAGTCAGTTTCTAGTGTCGCGAACCAGTTCACGTGGCTCGTGTTTGGATGTCTCTACTTTAGCTTGTACACCTGTACTGGTTTGCCGTTTAATTATTACAGTTGTTTCTCGTAGTCAGCAGACGGTGAGTACTTTTACAGCTTTAATATCCTGCTTAGATGTTCTATAAATTGTTGGTACTGTTTACTGCCTTTGTACCTGTGGTTTTGGTTTGCTCGGTTTTGGGGGAGTTCCCTACTGAGCCAGTGACTAGCGAGGCTCACCCCTACCCCCTCAGGTGAGAGCGAGGAGGACGTTTCACGACCGTCGTCTAGTTCAAAGCCGCGCCGTAGCGGTGCAGGGTCGGTACCTCCAGCTGTGTAGTAGCAGTTCCAGCAGTGTAGTGTAGTTAGTTGTTTATTTTCTTGTGTTGTACCTCGGGGTATGCCCCAGGCTCTTGTACTTCTTTTCCGTTTTTGTGGAAATATGGCTATGTAACTTGTGAAATATATATAAAATGTGGTGTGTTCCTTTGTGTTTACACGGACTGTGGTTTGGTATCCCTGCGAGACTTCGGCCCGTTCGCTGGAGGAGGACTCGGATCAAGTACGTTATTGGTTTAACGGGCTTGGCCGAGGTGTTCCATCACAGTTGGTATCAGAGCAAGATCCGTGTTAGTATAAGGGAACTAGAAAGATACATAGCCTCATTTCGGTCTTTGTACACTGCTGGTAGGGACCCTGGTTTCTGATAATTTGTTGTTTTGATTTTTGTTTGGTGTTCTGTTTATGTAGAAATCTCTGGTATGGCTGATAGAAGAGATTGGGGTGGTGGAGGAGATGATCCGGAGGAAAGCACTCAACGTATGATTGAAAGAATCTGGGAAAGCCTCACGGATATTCGGGCGAGAATGGATCAGCAGGCGCCGGTACCACCGGTTGCAGTGCCACCTGGGGATGTACCTGTTGCTCCAGTCCCGCCAAGAGTAGAGGTGCCTTTTGCAGCACCTGTGCCACCACCACCACCAGTGCTTATAGCAGAAGAACCAGTGATGCAAGTTGAAAAGTTTCTGAGATTGAAGCCACCTACTTATTCAGGAGGGCCGAATCCAGATACAGCGGAGCACTGGGTTTATGAAATTGAAAGAGTTTTTGCAACTATGAGATTTCCGGCAACAGATAGAGTTGTGTTAGCTGCTTATCAATTGAGAGGTTTTGCATTAGAATGGTGGCGACTGAAGATGCAAACCACCTTTGCAGGCAGGACAGAGGAGGCTATTACTTGGTCGGAATTTCTTGATGTATTTAACGATACATTCTTTCCGATTCAAGTGCAGCAAGTGAAAAGAGAGCAGTTTCGGACGCTCCCGCAAGGTAACTCTTCAGTTTTAGAGTACCAGATGAGATTTATGGCACTTAGCCGTTATGCGCCTTATGTGGTTTCAGATAATAATATGATGGTTGAGTACTTCATTAGAGGTTTGAGAGTGGAGTTGCAGGATGCAATAGTACCTCTCATGTGCAAGACAGTGGAAGAAGCAGCCCAGAGAGCAGCTACATTGGAGAGGTCTATTCGGACTCATCAGGTGGGCGAGTCAGGTTCAGGTAGTTTTCGGCTACCGCAGCAGTTAGTAGGTGCAAGCAAGGGTAAGGCACCAGTAGGACCTTCTTCATCAGGCTTTGGTAAATGGGGTTAGAAATTAAAGCAAGCATTTAAAGGCAAAGGAAGAGGATGGGGAGGTCGTCAGCAGTTTCAGCAAGGCCGAGGTAGGCCTGAGGTGGAGGAGTCGTAGCAGAGTACTGCCAGGCAGCCTATTACTCCACCAGGGTATCAGTGTTATAATTGTAATCAGCTGGGGCATTTGATCCGCAATTGCCCCTATCCGAGAGAATATGGGTATGGAAGAGGTGTGCAGCAGCAGCAACAACCTCAGCAGTTTCAGCAGCCACAGGCAGGTCGTGGCAGAGGAGTACCGCAGCAGCGAGGAAGAGGCCGAGTTATGGCTATCACCCGAGCCCAGGCGGAGGCATCGAATATGATAGAAGGTACTCTACCTCTTTATAATTACTCAGCAAGAGTCTTATTTGATTCAGGTGCCTCTCATTCTTTCATTTCCGAAGAATTTCTGGATTGTATAGCTCATCCTTTACAGGAGAAGTCTTGTGAGTTAGTAGTGGAGGTTCCAGATATCCAGAGATTCATACTCTATTGCATGGTCAAAGATATCAAGGTCAACCTTCATGTGATTCTTTATCAAATCATTTCTGAAACTACAAGAGCAGACCTCAAGAGATCTCTACCTTATGGAGCACATCTGACCTCAGTGTTCAAGCACTTTGGTGTGCCATTGGAAAATGAAAAATCCCAATCCATTCCCAAGTCAAACATCTACACTTTCAAGAATATCCAAAAGTTTATGGGATTTAGATTGGAGGGAAATCAAATTAGACGAGGACCAGCTGTGGTTGAGGCTCCTCCAGTTCAAGAGGAACAGCCTCAGGCTCAAGGGGATCAGCCCCAAGTTCAAGAGGAACAGCCTCAGGCTCAAGGGGATCAGCCCCAAGTTCAAGAGGAACAGCCTCAGGCTCAAGGGGATCAGCCCCAAGTACAAGAGGAACAGCCTCCAGCTGAAGGGGACCAGCCCCTAAGTCAAGAGGATCAGCCTCTTATGCATGAGGATCAGCCTCAAGTTCCTAATGAAGATGCCAGTCCCTCTCATGCTCCTCTCTCACCTCAGCTTCCTCATCCTTCTCCACAACCCTCATTCCAACCATCCACATCTTCTGGTGGGCCTCCAGTTCCACCAGAATTGATATCATTCCTCAATGACAAATTTGAATCCTTCAACTCCTCACTTCAATCCATGTCCACATCTTTTGAGCTACGGATTCAAAGACTGGAAAACACAGTTTCTGCCAAATTTATTGAACAGAAGGCAGCTTCAGATCATGTAGCTCAAAGGTTCAATAGGTTGATTGGCACATTGGCAGATGCCTCTCTACAGCTAAAAGAGCATCAAGACAAGTTGGAGATAGTTATGAAGGGAATATTGGCAAATTCCCAAGCAGATGTCTTCAACACCAACCAAACATTGCATGAGATTTCCAGCACCAGATTGTCATTTGCTCATTTTGTGGATGATTTGGAAAGTATGAGGAATTTCAATGAGCACATAGACAAGCAGCTTACAGCATTGACCAAGGAATTCAAGATAATGCAAAGACCTGGTTGGTCAGCTGGCTCATCAAGTTCTCAACCTGTTTCAGATGAACTGAAAAGAACTCAGAGCACCTTGATAGAGCATTCTGATAAAATGGAGCATTATCTTCACACTCGGCTGACAACTATCCATGAACAGATAAAGTCAAGCATGAAGTCAATGGATAAAAGATTGTCAGATATTGAGATGCTTCTAGCTCCAATTCCACCTCCTCCTCCATCTTCTACCTAATGTACATCTTTTTTTGATAATGTCAAAGGGGGAGAAGAATGAATGAAATGTAATGATCTTTTGAATGAAATGAATGAAATGAAATGGTTGTTTGGCTTCAATACCAATTTTTGTCTTTGTGTGTGAATACTTGTTCAATTGTTGACTTGTGTGCACAAAACTTCTAATTTCAAATAACATTGTATCTCACAAAAATATCATCAATTGTTACTGAACAATATCAAAAGGACATTGACAAGTATGAACAAAAAGGAAAACAAAAACTCAAACAATTAAAATTGCTTAAAAAAATCACACTTCATCAAAACCACATTCAAATATGGATTTAATGTTGCCATCATCAAAAAGGGGGAGATTGTTGGGTTGAATGCAAATTCATATCATTTCCCTCCTATTTTGATGATGACAAGAAGTGTTCTTAAAGCAATTTAATTGAAGCATGTCAAAAACATCATACCTGAAATTCATGTTCAAAAAGTATTTTGCAAATCACATTTATAATTTATAGTCATGATAAATCATTTAACTAATGATATATGTGTTTATTTTTCAGGTACAAACATTTTTATGCAAAAGATGTGTCGACACACCCATCAATGGTGTCGACACATCAACACAGATTCAAAGAGAAATTGTGTAAAATGTCAAGAGTGTGTCGACACATGTCAAGAGTGTGTCGACACGAGTGCCAGTTTTCCAGAGATCAAGGGTACCCAGGTCGACACACTCCCAGGGCAGGTCGACACTAGACCCAGTTCCCAGAACAGCCAGTTTGAGGAATTGGGACAGCAGGTCGACACACTCAAGAGCAGGTCGACACGGGACCTTTCTCCCAGAACAGATTTTTCTATCTTTGGGACAGTGTGTCGATACAACCACCAGGGCAGGTAGACACACTACGGAAATTTTTCATCCTAAGAGCTGATGGCTGCCACGTGTCCTTCTAGGGCGATCAGAATCTTTCTTGGAAAGTGTGCCCTTGTACCCCAAAAGGGTATCTTTGGAATCCTAAGGGTATAAAAGGTCCTTTTTGGCCTGCCTTCGAAAGAAACAACTGACCCAACTCTCTCAGTGCCTCCAAGAAGCTCCTGGCGGCCAGAAGAGCTCGTGTCTCCTTCCTCTGCTCTCTAATTGCTTCTAGAAGACCAATTCCCACCAATTCAAGGTGTGGGAATTGGAATTTGAGCCCTGAAGATTCCTCTGAAGCATTCCAAGGAGGCAGTTCCTATAGAAGACTTTGTTGGTAAAGAATTCGAGGAAGATCCAACTTCTCAAATTGCAGAGCATCGTTTTGGACTTCAAGCTTCACATGCTTCTTCCCAATTCAAGCCTCTACAAGGGAGTACACTGAAGAACGAAGACTTTCAATTCAACTTAATTTCTCTTCTGTTCTTCTGAGATATCTTTTGGGATTATGCAAGTACTTCTGCATAACTCTCTTTAGAGTTCTCAAACTTTGACTAGATCTATTGCTAGAGGATCTCAGTCTTAAGTTGGTGTCTAGCAGTCTTAGTGTGAGCCTTGTGCTCAGGTTGTTGTGAGCCGTTGTGCTCAGTGTTGTGTTGTCAAACTCAAGTGTGGTTGAGCAGTCTTGCTCAGTTGTTCTAGAGTAGTCTTGCTCTAGAAGTGGTGTGAGTTGTAAGCTCTTCAGTGTTGGAGTTGTCAGGCTCCAGTGGGTGTGTTACCCAGTTGTGTTAGTGAATCCTCACGGGTTGTGAGGGGTGGATGTAGGAATCACATGGGTGATTTCCGAACCACCTAAAAATCCTTGTGCATTTGTTTTCTGTGGTTTGACTGATTCATCCGCTAGATGCTTGCATAGGATTCGTTTTTAATTCACTTAATCAACTTGATTCACATCTAAGTTTTTCAACCCACTCCAATCTAATCAGATCAGTAGCTTTTCACTGATAACATTGCCTCTGATTCTAAATAGTTTTAAAATTATTTAAGCTTCCGCAAAAGTGGCTAAGATCTATTCATCCCCCCCTTCTAGATCTTTTCCACACATTTATTTCGATCCTTCACGGTGCAAATCACTGATCGAAAGATAAAGAAGCTGAGGAATAAATAAATTGAGCTAATTAAAGTGAGATGGGAAAATAGGTTGGGTGGTGAGGATACCTGGGAGTTAGCCGAGGAAATGGCTAAAGGGTATCCCTATCTGTTTGAATAAGCCTTTGTATTTTCTTTTTAGATGATAGTGCTTGTAAAGGTGTGTATGTTTAAGTTGTTTAACTGTGAGTTGTGTTATGAATTTCGAGGTCAAAATTTTCTTTTTAGATGATAGTAATGTAACGTCGTGTGCTTTTCGGATCCATGCGGATCATTTGTGTAATGGTTGTGATGGTCGCTGTGAGGCCAGTGTTGTGTGGTTTGGATGTGTGGTTGATCAGGTATGGTGCAGGTTTACAGAATGTGCAGGTTTGGAACCTAAAACAGAACAGCATTGGCTGCTGTTGGTTGCAGATTGATGGCCAGATATGGACGTTTAATGAGTTAAGGTCCATGTAAAGTGACGTTAAGATATGAACTTAACGGCATAGGATGTGGACGTTTGTGGTGGCGGTTGCCTTTGGCGGCAGAGGGGTTGACGCCAACCTGAGGATTCTGCAGGTTATAGGGTCACCCGAGAGTAAGTTTTCTACCTGGTTCTCTTTCTCTCTTGCCCCAGCTTCATGCCCCCGTGTCCCTAAAGCTTCCAACAGGTACAGGAGACTGGTTGGAGGATCGTGGGACGTGTGCCGTTGCCGAATCGCTCGGGAAAATGTCGTGGCGTGGTGCAATTTCCGTGGGAGCTCGTGGAGGGTTCGGCGTGGATTGGAAGAATTTGGAAGATTTAAGTGTGAGTTGAGGTAGGGAATGACTCTTGTAGTACCTATAGGTTGTAATAAAATAAATAGAAAGCATGAAACTGCATGAAAATGGCAATTTCGGGTCATGGTATCCATGCGGGGTTCTAAGGGTGGTTTGATGGAATTTAATGGTTAATTCATGTAGTTTAAATCTTAAATGATGCATGTTTAGCTTGGAAAATGGTTTCCTCAGGTTTTCTCGTTGTTTTGATGGTTGTAAAACCTGTAGAATCGATTTAGGGTTTCTGCAGGAGCAGTGGCTGAAGAGCTTGGCGTCAACATCGACTGTCGCCAAGTTCATCAGCTAGAATATAGACAGCCAGATCCATTGCCGTCTACTTCCTGTAAGCGGCAGTCGATGTGGCCGCCTACTTGTATATAAGCAGAAAAGACTATTTGAGGTATTTGGCGATAATGAATGGTGCGTTGGCACCTATGGTGCACTGAGTGCACATAGTTCCCGTGTTTAGCATACAAGGTATGCAGTTAGATACTTACTTTCGTGGCTGCGTGTTGTTCACGCGAGTCCAGTTAGGTTTACGTGTAGTGGACCGTTGTTACTTGTGGTTTACGTGAGGTTTCACATGGTTTGTGTGTGACGTGCACGTGGTTTTGTGTACGTGGAGAGTAGTACGACGCCTACCGTGGTTACCTCTCCAGTTGGGTGCCCCAGGTTCTTTGTGAGCCAGGCTGTTAGCACGGGGCTTTGTCCCAGTACTTGTGTTGTACCGTCGAGGTCTATGTCGTTTGACCTAGACACCCTCACTCCTGAGTTTGAGTTGTACGTCCAGCTGAGGGAAAGACGACAGTGGGACAGTGACACTTGTGTTTGTCTTTAGTCACTTGTAGCGCGCTCGTAGTTGGGGGTACGGACACCAGTAGTCGACACTGGTCCCCAGCTAGTCCTTTTCCAGTGCCTCACTCTAGCTAGCCCGGGCCAGGGTCTCTGGAGGTGCCAGGCATGGGCCTGTGACCGTGTGGTACGCAGGTGGTGGTGTTTAGTTGGTCTCCACAGTTGCTTGACCTTTTCGCGTGGAGCGGCAGTTGGACCTTTCGTCCGTGGCTGCGAGACTGAGAGGTAGACCTGTGTTAGCTTGTCTGAGTCAGTTTCTGGTGTCGCGAACCAGTTCACGTGGCTCGTGTTTGGCTGTCTCTACTTTAGCTTGTACACCTGTACTAGTTTGTCGTTTAATTATTACATTTGTTTCTCGTAGTCGGCGGACAGTGAGTACTTTTACAGCTTTAATATCCTGCTTAGCTGTTCTATAAATTGTTGGTACTGTTTACTGCCTTTGTACCTGTGGTTTTGGTTTGCTCAGTTTTGGGGGAGTTCCCTACTGATCCAGTGACTAGCGAGGCTCACCCCTACCCCCTCAGGTGAGAGCGAGGAGAACGTTTCACGACCGTTGTCCAGTTCAGAGCCGCGCCATAGCGGTGCAGGGTCGGTACCTCCAGCTGTGTAGTAGCAGTTCCAGCAGTGTAGTGCAGTTAGTTGTTTATTTTCTTGTGTTGTACCTCGGGGTATGTCCCAGGCTCTTGTACTTCTTTTCAGTTTTTGTGGAAATATGGCTATGTAACTTGTGAAATATATATAAAATGTCGTGTGTTCCTTTGTGTTTACACGGACTGTGGTTTGGTATCTCTTGCGAGGCTTCGGCCCGTTCGTGGGAGGCGGACTCGGATCAAGTACGTTATTGGTTTAACGGGCTTGGCCGAGGCGTTCCGTCACAAACACCATGGTTGGGGTTACTATTGTCATACCTCCCAATTAAACATTCTTCTCATATATGCTCCTTCCCATCATCATTGCCCATATCACGTGTAACCTGCATACAAAGTTAGTGACATAGCAAGAAATACAATCTAATTACAAACATCTATAATAACATGTCCACACATAAATAGTTTCAGTTGCCATCACTGTATCATAGCATCTACAAAATATAAACTACCACCACTGTATCATTGTATCAACCATAACATAGAAACCCTTCACTACCTGCAGCACCAAAAAAAAACATGAACCATGTGCTGGCCCTCATGCCACAACAGTACCTGGTCATACCACAGTTATCATACATGCATGACCCTCATGCCACAAAATTACCTGCTCATATCTGCATATTAGTTAAGGCAACAAAATATATTCAAATCTATGAAAAGTACAGGGGATGGTTCCTCACAGAATGAACATCACATGCTCAAACCAAAAAAATTGTTCAAACAAAAAAAACACACAAACTATTGATAACAGGTGCATGTTAACATGTAGTATTGTACTTAAACATGAAATTAGACAGAACTATTGTTCGTGCAAGCATCGTCTTGTAAATCCCCACTATCTTCGTGTACAGGTGCCCTGCACATATGGTCGGATATGTCATTAGGATAAATTCACATGTATGGGTAGAATTATATTGTTACAAGTGATTGTGTTCAGCAAATACCCTCGAGCAGTGTGTTGTATCCATAACAGGGTGGCCAATTCATTCTGGAATCTGTCCCCCCAGGCAACTTCACTTCGAGGCACGTGGTCATCCTATTGGACATCCTCATCTCCTTCCACCAGTTCATTGCATTGTCCTCGACAAAATATGTAGTCAAGACCTCCTTCCATGCGTATGAAATTATGGAGGACACAACAGGCCATAGCAATTATGGCTTGTGTTTTAATTGGGTAGTTGCGACTTTCAGCACACTGAATGCACGCTCAACAACATTACGAAGTTGTGCATGTCTGTGGTTGAATAGGTCGTTTTTACTCCTATATCGAATTCGGGTGCGCCTAGTGGAGTTATACTCAGATAGATGGTACCTGATGCCACAATACGGTGCTAGAAATTGGGGAGTGTTTGCATAACTAGCATCCACCAAGAAATATTTACCTAGTCAGCCATGTGATATTTTATCCTCAGAAAATAGAATCATGCATTTCATATATCATCAATTTAAGTATGAAGATATTACCTTCGGGTACCTTGAAACCTCAAATCTCAAGTGCCCACCTCAACACTCGCAGAGTCTTGCAATCTTTATTAATCTGAAAAAAATCACATATTCCATGTCATGTGTTAGCCATGTGAAATATGACACTACTTATGTATTGTATACACATGCCGCAAACATTTCCTCCCAAGCATCTTCCGAAGGTGGGACTGGCATGTTTTTTTTGTCATCCCAACCCCAACCAGACCTGCTCTTAAGATTAAGGTACATAGCATACCATTTTTTCAGGTTCTTGAACCTATTTTTCAAGTTAGACAATTGTGTTTTCTCATTGAACTATCGCAGTGCCATCCTCCAAGCCTTTTTGTAAATGTCCCATTTACAAACCCATCATGCTGGACTTTGTGCTCAACTAAGATGTCCACCAGTACTTGATCACCATCCTCCCTCCAATTAGGGACCCGTCCCTTTGTTTGTGTGGCCATTCTTTTGTGACGAAAAAATAAGTGAGCCAACACCCACCATGATTAGACTAAAGAAGGAATATGTAATATACAAGTTCAACAGTGAAAATAAGCAAAGAAGTCATTAGTTTACATATGACTTTACAATAAAAATAAGTGAGCCAACACCCAATATGATTAAACTAAAAAAGGAATATGTAATATCTAACACTCAACAGTGAAAATGCGCAAATAAATCATTAGTTTACATATGACTTTACAAGAAAAATAAGTGAGCCAACACCCAGTATGATTAAACTAAAAAGGGAATATGTAATATCTAACACTCAACAGTGAAAATAAGCAAAGAAGTAAATAGTTTACATATGACTTTACAACAAAAATAAGTGAGCCAACACCCAGTATGATTAAACTAAAAAAGGAATATGTAATATACAAGTTCAACATTGAAAATAAGGAAAGAAGTCATTAGTTTACATATGACACTACAACAAAAATAAGTGAGCCAACACAGTATGATTAAACTAAAAAAGGAATATGTAATATACAAGTTCAACAGTGACAATAACAGAAGACATCATTAGTTTACATATGACTTTATAACAACCATTTGTTTATATGTATTTAAACATGTATACACGCAACAGTCGAAATAGAAAAACTATGGAACACAGTCGAATCGTGAGCCTATTAAGGAAGCAAATTCAATAAAACAACAAAATGCATACTGCAAGTAGGGTACCACATTGAAGAATGAAACTGTAGAACCAAGTAGATGAAAATACATGGCTGGAATATGACCTTATTATGAAACTATACCTTTACGTCCAAGAATACATAGTCATGTCTGTGCCCTGTAAGACAATGGCCAAACCACTGACAGTAAAGGGGAAGGAGTTAAAGCAATGTCCGACGATGAGGAGCCGTTAAAGGGTTTTTCTACACCCAGAGGAAGAAGACAATGGAAGAGGGAAAGAAAGCCGAAGACTAAAAAAACCTTGTGTGTGCCCTAGTTGAGAAACATAATGGCTGGGAAGGAGCAAAAGTAGCATCTCACGATGACAATCCCTGGAAGGGTTTTTGTACATGGAAAGGTAGAAGCAGATGGAAGAGGGAAGGAGTTCATGATGATGATCTGTCCAAGGGTTTTTGAACAGAGCAAGGAAGAAGCAGATGGAAGAGGGAAGGAGCTCACACCATCTGATGATGGTGCCTTCGGAAACGACCTCGCAGAGGCACTCTCCGTGGTAAAGGAGAGCGACCGGAGGCGTCAAACTATTTCTAACGCCGACGAGGAGCCGCTGTGATGTGGAGAGAGCCAGGGATCATCCACCGCCTTCGTCGTTCAGCAGAGCAGTTGCCCCGGGGAGGAAGACGAGAAGCCTGTCGCGTGGAAATGGGAGAAAGCGCAAGAGAGCCAAGGCACGAGGGCAAAAGTGGTGGGTGGGGGTGATATGACATTGCCTCGGGAAGGCAATTTCGGGGTTGGGGAATTTGGGATATGCCATTCCAGGGGTCCCCATGAAATGGCTTATCCCCGGTATTATTCCGGGTTTTAGAGATAATCCCATTCCCCTTATCCCCTCTTATCCCTGTGAATAGTAACCATAACAAACCAAGAATAGGGATATCACCCCGCTATTCCCGCCCTGTCCCGATACCAAACATGACCCAAGAGTCCTTTCTTAGATAGGGATCCTAGATTTCCAATGACCCCTACTCTCTGCTTCTCTAAGGGCACTGCCACACTGATCTGTTGCCTAGAATTGGGGCAATCCAAGATGTCTACCAATAAATCCTCAGATACTATGATAACCTTCCCTTTCACAGAACCAGAAACTAACCCATCTATGCTGACTTGGAGGGAAAGGTAAAATGCCTTCATGGCAGCGTCGAAAGAGGGCTCAATGATCTGACAAAGTTTGGACCAGCCCATGGCATCTAGGGTTTCTACTGCCCACCCAAGCCTACCGGTTAACTGACCAAAACCTACCACCTTTCTAGGACATATGGATGCCTTGGCAGAGGATAACCACTGAAACTGTTCAGGGGTGAAAAGAGTTCCTTCGGAAGGCCTAGAAGATGCCATCTAGACAAAAACGAAAGAGGAGACTGAAAGGGATGACAAAGGAGATATTGAAATGGTCTATAGAAGTCAAAGAACCTACCTTTCTTCGGAGAGATGAGAAAAATCTGTAGAAGCTTTGAAGATTGTTCCGTCGGGTTGAAGAACACGCACGGGAACTAGGAAGAAGATGACAGGAGAGTCGGAGATGGTTCAAACGGGTGATTTGGGGAGAAAAAAAAAAGGAGGAAAGGTCCTAATAAAGAAGGAGAATATGTAACGGACCATTGATGAGAAGATGAACGCCTGGGATTAAATGAGTCAACCGTTATAATAAATTCCTCTTTAAATGAGAATTTAAAATGCCCCCTTTTTCTATTATTATTATTTTATATATTTTATTTATTATTTTTTAAATATATATATATAGACTTCGACTTCATAAACTCCAACTTCGGAATAGTCGAAGTACACGCTCCGACTTTACAAAAGTCGCAGTACATAACTCCAACTTCATGAGAGTCTTAGTAGACTCCGACTTCGTGAGAGTTACAGAGCCTAAACTTCGACTTCATAACAGTCGAAGTTCCAGGACTTAGAGAAAATTTAACAATGAACTGAACATATACCACAGAAATTTAATCAGGATTGCACATTCATATTTCTCTTCTTATTGAAGTAAATCTATCTTCAGGAAGAGGTTTAGTAAATATATCAGCTAATTGATTATTTGTAGAGACAAAATCAAGTAAAATATCACCATTACTTACATGGTCCTTGATGAAATGATGTCTGACCTCAATATGCTTGGTTCTTGAATGTTGGATTGGATTTTTGGTCAAGTTGATTGCGCTTGTGTTGTCACACAGCATTGGAATTTCATGAAGTGTATGACCATAATCTTCCAGTTGATGTTTGATCCACAGTAGTTGAGTGCAGCAACTTCCAGCTGCAATGTATTCTGCTTCTGTTGTGGACAAAGCTATTGAATTCTATTTTCTAGAAGACTAGGAAATTAAGTATCCTGCAAGAATTTAACAAGTACTACTAGTGCTTTTTCTATCTATTTTGCATCCAGCATAGTCAGCATCACTATATCCAATCAATTTGAATTCAGAACATCTGGGATACCATAAACCCAATTTACTAGTGTTTATAAGATATCTAAAAATTCTTATAATAGCACTAACATGAGATTCTTTAGGATCAGCTTGAAATCTAGCACACAAGCATACACTAAACATTATATCTGGTCTACTGGCAGTAAGATAGAGTAATGACCCAATCATACCTCTATAGATCTTTTGATCTACTTTCTTGCCAAGTGGATCTGATGGGGAGCGAGAAGCTGAAGCAATGGTTTAAGCCCATTTGGAGCCCCTTGGAGATTTCTTATTTTTCTGTAATTTTTGGTGCAATTTTCGCACTATTTTTAAGTCTAAGGGTAAAATTGTCCAAAAGAGTCATATTAGACTCCAATTAGCTTTTTATTATGTAATTTTAACTTCTTTATTTGAGTCAAGTCCAATTTGGGTAGGATTCTATATTTTTCTTTCTTTAGGTTTCTAATATGTTAAGTCTTATTAGGGATAGAAGTCCACCTTTAATTTGAAGTCCATTAGGATTGGGAATAGCCCAAACTTTTTTAAATACTTGTAAAACCCCAATTTGGAGGAATAGAACTGATTGTTTGCATTTGAGAAAAACTCTTTGGGAGCTGCTGCTTTTCTTCTTCCTCTGCAACGAAGAGGTGCCCGAGAAGGGTTTGGCACGAAGCCCAGCTGAGAAGGCTTCATCGCCCCACCTTCTACCTCCTCTCCGGTGAGACTCTGGCTACATCTCCCTCTTTTCCTCCGTCGTCCCGCATCAACTTGGTATCAGAGCAAAACTCCGATCCCCACGCCCATCGCGCCATCGGTTTCTTTGACGTCCTCTTGCTGCTGCGACCCGTGAAGGGCCAAGCGAGAAGTCATGCCGAGAAGGCTTCATCCCCCACCCCCTTCTACCTCCTCTCCGGTGAGACTCTGGCTGCCTCTCTCTCTTCTACCGCTGTCCACACTTTGTCCCGCATCAACTTGGTATCAGAGCGAAGTTGTCGCCCCCGCACCATCCGCGCGAAGACCCCGCCCCCGCATCCAGCCCGCCTCACCCCAACACTATGCCACCCTGCCAGTGCCGGCGCCTCCTCTTCGCGCTGCACCACCCGCGTGCGGCCGCCCAGACCACTCCGCCTCCGCTCTGCCCAGCGCCGAGCCACCCAACCGCGCCCCGTGCACCATCCGCGCCCGCGCCTGCGCCTGGCCCGCCAACTCCACCAGCCCGTGTCTCCCTCTCCCGCCCAGCCGCGTCACCCCTCCCCCGCCGCCTTCCCCCTGCTCGCGATGCCACCGCAGGGCCACGCCGACCCCCCATAACCCCTTCGCGCAGACCCCCCCCCCCCCCCTCTCGCTCAAATGAGAAGCCGACAAAAATAATACTCAATGAAGAGAATCAGAATAATTATATTTCCCAGGCTATTGTTGATATTTTATTACAAACTGATGAGATTATTGTTGATGGTGATCAAGCTTTTGTAGAGTTTCACCTAAAATTTTTAGGTAGAACTCAGAAGAAATCGGTTAACTATTTTGATGGAGCTTGGTGCACTATTGATCCCTCGAGATCCTACATTACTTTGGGAAAAGAGTGGTTGGAAGAGCGACATGTTGTTATCGACTCAAACCAGTGCATTATCCAGCCACCACATTTAAGAGGTAAATTTTGTTTTCCCAAGTATATTTCTACTGTTGCCAAGCCAGTGCCACCAGAGAATACCGTGATTGATGAAAAGCCATTGGAATTAGTGACTATTACTGGTCATCTATGTGTGGAGACTATTTTTGTGGACACTTGGGATCAAGATTTGTTCGTCGAGTCTGGACTTCATTTGATATGTGATGATGTATTTGAGATAAGCCCATCATTGATAGCTACTAGTGAACTGCAAGATGTTACCAGAGATCAGTGCAACTATGATATGATATGGTCCGATCTTGATGCACACATTCTTTGTAGACTGCAACTTTTCAGAAGACATATTGGTTTGGATATCCCTATGGCAACTTTATTAGTACATGACTTCATTATTCTCCTTCCTCTTGTATGGATATTGCGACACTTCAAAACTCGAGGATGAGTTTTCTCAAACCAGGGGAGAATGATGGGGAGCGAGAAGCTGAAGCAATGGTTTAAGCCCATTTTGGAGCCCCTTGGAGATTTCTTATTTTTCTGTAATTTTTGGTGCAATTTTTGCACTATTTTTAAGTCTAAGGGTAAAATTGTCCAAAAGAGTCATATTAGACTCCAATTAGCTTTTTATTGTGAAATTTTCACTTCTTTATTTGAGTCAAGTCCAATTTGGGTAGGATTCTATATTTTTCTTTCTTTAGGTTTCTAATATGTTAAGTCTTATTAGGGATAGAAGTCCACCTTTAATTTAAAGTCCATTAGGATTGGGAATAGCCCAAACTTCTTTAAATACTTGTAAAACCCCAATTTGGAGGAATAGAACTAATTGTTTGCATTTGAGAAAAACTCTTTGGGAGCGGCTGCTCTTCTTCTTCCTCCGTGACGGAGAGGTGCCTGAGAAGGGTTTGGTGCGAAGCCCAGCTGAGAAGGCTTCATCACCTCACCTTCTACCTCCTTTCCGGTGAGACTCCGGCTACATCTCCCTCTTTTCCTCCATTGTCCCGCATCAGGATCACTATCTAACTTAATTCCTGAGCTCATGGGTGTTCCTAAGGGTGTAAACTTGTCAAAACCATATTTAGAAAGTAAATCTGAAATGTATTTGGTTTGACAAATGTGAGTACCTTCCTTGGTCTGCTTGATTTGCAACCCAAGAAAATAATTATGCTAAACCATCATGCTCATCTCAAACTCACTTTGCATAAGGTTTTCAAAGAATTTGCAAAGTGATTCATTAGTAGAACAAAAAATAATATCATCAACATATATTTGTACAATCAAGATTCCTTCTGAAAATTTCTTAATAAATAGGGTGTTATCTACTTTACCTCTTATAAAATCATGTGATATAAGATAAGTACTTAGTCTTTCATACCAAGCTCTTGGAGCTTATTTTAGACCATACAATGCTTTCTTTAAATGGAAAACATGATTTGGATACTTATGTTGAGTATGCGAAATTAGTTATAGCGGGAATCAAGAAGGGGGGTTGAATAGATTACCATAAATTATTAGCAAACAGACTTTACTTTTAAGATTAAGACAGATTGTGGAAAGCTCGTGAGGATGTAGACCAAGTTTTAGTCTAAATGTGTGTGTAGAATGTGTGCAGAAGATTAGCAGTATGAACAATATGAGATCAAGTTTTCATGCCTATTAAACATCTAGCAGTAGATCAAGGCAAACCACAGGACACGATAATTTAAGGTGGTTCGGATTACACAACTCATGTATCCTATGTTCACCGTCCACACACACACACGCCAAACTGCCTATCAAGCAAGATCAATACTACAACCACACACACACAGAATCTGAGATGAATAAGATCTCAGATCAACCCACACACATGCAGATTGAGCACGAGGATTGCTCAAACCAACATCACATGCACGAAGTGAAAAGTTAAAGTGTAGGAAGAGTTCAGAGTAGAGAAAATAGATTGAATAGATGAACTCTTTGAATCCTCTATCCTGATGATTAGTAGATTTCAAGTTGTAGATGATCCGATGTTACTGCTTGAAGCCTTGAGGACGAATCTGCTTCAAACTTGTCTTCTTAGAAAGATCTTCTTGTTGTTGAGGCTTGAAACTTGAAGCAAAGCTCTGGAAACCTTCTTCTAGTTCTCCTAGGCTTGGGATTTGATGTGGAGGCTGCTTACTCCGAAAAGGAGGCCACAAGATCTATATATAGGAGTGTCCTAGTTTCACACAACTCTTGGGATTTGTGAGAGAAGAGGACGCCCTAATAAAGATCACATGTTTCTCACATGTTGTGACTTAACCGGCGCCTGTCGATAGATACTGCAGCACATATGTCTTCCAGAACCGGATTTCTGAACCATAGGTTGGGCTGTCGGCAGATGCAACCTGGTTGTCGACACTGCTGCTTATCTTGATTTTCCAGAAGCCTTCAGATGAAACTCTTCAGTGGCTATCGACAGGTGAGTCCTAGTCTGTCGACAGCTGATGTTTTCTTTAGTTTTCCAGAACCTAGTTGTTGGAAGGACTTCAGTGGCTGTCGACAGGTGCAGTGGTGTTGTCGACATATGCTGCTTGAATTCTTCTATCCATAACCTTTTTTGCTTAAGGTTTCTTCATGTTGTGCACTTCCTTTTTCATGTAATTTCCTACAAGGAAGAAGCTTCAAATTAGATATCATGTAGGCATATGTCTAAGACATTTTGTCATGATAGCATGTCATTCTATCATTGTGTCATTGTGTCATTTTATCACATTGTGTCATCATCAAAAACATGCAATTATCATGAATGTCATGCAAGCATAACTCAACATTCTCCCCCTTTTTGATGATGACAAAAATACACTCTTTGTCTCCCCCTTTTTGACAACATTCAAAAAGATAGAAAAGGCACAAGATCATAGAGGAAACGCGATATGATTTCATTGATAATCTTGAGGTTCAACCACAACATGGGCAAGCATTACATTGCAAAAGTGGAATAACTTGAAAGGACAACCTAACATCCCATTTTCCCTTCAGAAAGGAAATGCACCCTATACAACTCTACTGATTGCCATCTCCAAGAGGAGTGGGATGACGGGGACCCTGAACACCAAAAGAAGAAAGATGATCTAAATTCCTCTGAATCTGAGCTTGATTTGCCACAAGTGCATCCATCCGAGTGTTAACATGTTGAGTGAGATGATCAAATCTATTGTTCATATGCTGGGTGATGGAGTTTTGGAACTGAAGCATCTGATCAACTAGGAATTGTTTCAAGTCTTCAGGGACTGGAGCTTGAGGAGCATGCTGAGTTTCGGGCTCAGGAGGGAACTGTTGTTCATCTTCATCTCCACCAGAGATCTCCATGTGTTCTTGAGAAGGTTCCTCTTCACTGTCCTCATCTTCATTAGAACCTTGCTCTTCTTCTGCTGCTTGACCTTTGAGAGTCCTGGTGACTCTACCATCAATCATTTTGTAGCCCATCCTATGAGCAGTGGTAATGTCATAGGCACTCCTAGTCTTGAGGGTGACAAACTCACCCGCATTGAGTGGAATTCCAGCAAAGGAGATGATGGTAGTGATGGGACAAGCATAGGGCATGGAGCATTTGGGATTAGTGAAGCAGTGTTTGATAAGGTCAACCATGAGATTGGGAAAATTTATTTGTTGACCCTGAAGAAAGTAGTAGAACAAGTTTTTGTGGACTTCTATGACGAGTTCTCGACTACCATCCTTGGGAGCAATGAGAGTAGTGAAAATGTGATGGATCATCCTATGGAGTGGTGGAAAGGTGTTGGCATTAAGCTTTGCAATGGCTTTGGTTGTGTCATAGGGATGTTGGGTAATGAGGGTATAATACTCAGAGGCATTGAGATGGGTAAGAAGGATATCAACCCCCGTGTTGGATATTTTTAGAGCGCTGCTGAATATATTGGGGGTGATTTGGAAAGGAATACCCTTGACAGTGGTGTAGAGGTCCTGATCATCTGTCATCCGTAGTTTGTTGAAGAACTCAAAGACTGTTGTGGGAGAATACTACTTCTGGGACTTCAAAAAGGGAATCCAACCTTGTGCGACAAAGAGAGGTTCCATGCCTTCGAACAAATCCTCTAGGGAAGGGAAGTCCACATATCAGGGATGCATAATCTTCTTGAAGACACCGCGAACCTTACAGAGCTTTAGGTTTGAGGGAATGTTGAGCTCGGGGTTACGGTCGGCTCGGTGCTTGCTTCGCCGTTCTGTCGGAGCCCTAGAACTATCGCCGGCTTCTTGTGACGATCTTCTTTGACGGGAAGCAGCCATCTTCTGCCTTTGAGACATGGTGAAGGGAAAGCAGAAGGAACAGATGAGGCCGGAGGAGTAATAGAGGAGTAGGGTGGCAGCAAAGGAAGAGGATGGAGAGGGTAAGGGTGAGAGAAGGAAGGGTTTGGTTTAAGAAGGAAGGGAAGCAACGGTTTGAGGAAGGTGAGGGGGTGAAGAGTCATGGGCCAGCCTTTAGGGTTATTTAAAAACCCATTTGAAATGGAAAGGACCCACCAAAACCGGATAGAATGTGAACCGGTTCATGTTTTGGGCAAGACAGGATTCCGGCTATCAACAAGCGCCAGTCATCTATCGACAGCTACCGTGAGAAGTTGCACAGAATGGGATTTTGACATAAATGAGTTCAGAATGAATGTTCATAACAAATTTTAAGAGTGAGAAGTGTGAGATACACTCATTACAAAGTGTCATACACAATAGTATTAACACATTTCATTTGACACAATGGTTTGGAGATAATATTCTGAGAATCTTGATTAATGTAGCATATAGAAGACACCTTACAAAAGCAGATGTTTATTAGATAACCCATTGAATAAAATCTTTGAAGAGTTCCTTATGTCTTTGTTGTGTGATGTTCAGTTGATGCTTGAAATGAATATTCAAGTTAGCATTTCACAAGAAACATGAGGGTTGATCTTGATTAAATTCATGGAGGCTTCATTGTATTTCAGTTTGCATGGATTTTCATGTTTCTTTAGGGTAGGTGGTAATTCAGTTTACATACACCTTTTGACGTGAATGTAGACATTTGTGATGCTCATACCCCTAGTTACTTAGTGCAGTTAACCATCATACCATTTTATAGAGTTGACAGTTTGACTTTTTGATGCAAAGACAGACATTTGTGATGTCAATGTCCCCTGTTACTTAGTATGTGACCTATCATTGCTCTGGCTCCCCCCCCCCTTTTTATAAGAAATAGGTAGCTTTTCTCCTCTTTTTGATTGACACATCAAGTTCAAGGAATGTTTGAGGTCAAAAGCCAATTGAGAATATTAAGTCCAAGAGTCTTCTTACTTGCCAAACCATTTCAGAAATAAGAGCATCCACAAGGATGTTATTCAATAGAGTCATTTTAAAGCCATTAGATTTGTTCAGTGTGTTCTAGATGATACAACCTAGACTCATTCACAGAGCATTATTTCAAAATCATTGTGATTAATTCAATGTCTTTTCTACTATGTGAATATGAAAGGTTGTAATTAAGTATAAGTTTCCAATTCTCTCCCTTTAATAAGATAATGAACACTATCATTCAAAGTAGAACTCAACTGAGGGGAACTCAAAAGAATGCAGTGTCTGTCGACAGGAGAAGTGTGTCTGTCGACAAGCATTAAGAAACAGCAAATGGAGAGTTCTGGGAACAATGATCTGTCAACAGCAAGGTGCATACCTATCGACAGCTGCTGAATTTACAGAATCGAAGCCTGTGAAGAATGATCATCTGTTGACAAGCTTAGAGGGAGTTGGTGACAAGATTGATATGAAGGTATGTCCCTCAAGCATTTCACTCAAAAGTTCTTTTTGACTTACTCCCCCATAATGTATGCATGTATTGAAATGGGCATTCAAGCAATTCAGAGATGTTCATGTCAAGTTGTTTGCACAAAGAGAGTACAGACATGATTAAGCAAACACCAACATGCTATTCATTTGAAGAGAGAAACTTGCAAAGACTGAAAGAGGCCAATTGAAATTGTTTTTTAGATTTTATTTTTCTTGATGACCTCTATGTATAAGAAGACTATTGATACTTGGCGGAGAATTTTTCTTACGCATAATGATAGTTTCCAGACAAGCCTGACTTGTCCTTCCACATTTCACCATTTGATATACCACATAGTCACTACACAAAGGTCAATTATTCCTGAATTGAGCATGAGATTCATTGAAGTTTGCATAATCCAAGTTCCCTTCTCAGTGATGTAAACATGTCTTCTGCCAATGGTTTTGTGAATATATCAGCCACTTATTTTTCAATTGGAATGAAGTTAAGTTACAGGTTCTTGTTGGCAACCTCATCTCTCAGAAAATGATGTCTTATTTCAATGTGTTTTGTTCTAGAGTGTTGAATTGGATTTTTTGAAAGATTGATGGCACTAGTGTTGTCACATAAGATAGGTGTGCATCCAATGTCAATATTGTAATCACACAATTGACTCTTGATCCACAACACTTGAGCTACACAGCTCCCTTCAGCAACATATTCTGCTTCTACAGTGGAGAGTGCAACCGAGTGTCGCTTCTTAGATGCCCACGACACTATACAACCTCCTAAAAATTGACAATACCCACTAGTGTTTTTCCTATCAATTTTACAACCAGCATAGTCAGCATCAGAATATGAGATCAAATCAACATTGCAACCAGTTGGGTACCATAAACCCAAATCAAATGAACCCGAGAGATATCTGAAGATCCTCTTAACTAAAATCAAATGGCTTTCTCTTAGACTAGACTAATATCTGGCACAGAGACAAATACTAAATTGAATGTCTGGTCAACTTGCAATAAGATAAAGGAGAGAGCCAATCATACCTTTGTATTGTTTTGCATCTACCATTTTACCTTTTTCCTCATTTTTCAGTTTTACACTTTTGCTCATAGGTGTAGATGCTGGCTTAGCTTGTTCGAACTGAAACCTCTTTAGTAGCTCCTTGACATACTTCTCTTAATTGATGAAGAAGCCATCCTCATATTGTTTGACCTGCAAGCCAAGGAAAAATTGTAACTCTCCCATTAAACTCATCTCAAACTCACTGTGCATGTGTTTTGAAATTCTTCACACAGTGAGGGGTTAGTGGAGCCAAAGATAATGTCATTCACATACACTTGAATAACAATTATATGGTTGTGAACACATTTTGTAAAAAGAGTTTGGTCCACCTTACCTCTGGAGTAGTTTTTACTAACCATAAAATTGCTCAATCGGTCATACCACGCCCTAGGTGCCTATTTCAGACCATAAAAAACTTTGTGCAATTTATAAACATAGTTAGATTTGTCAGGAATTTCAAATCCAGGTGGCTGTGAGACAAAGACTTCTTCTTTGATGTAGCCATTTAGAAAGACAGTTTTGACATCCATTTGAAATAGTTTAAATTTGTTGGAACATGCATATTGTCACGCCCCGACGCGGAATATCAGAACGTGAGGCAATTGCAAGTAAACGGGTACAGAACGAGTACTAGACATCAAACCATTGAGCAATGAATGAATACTAAAGCAAATTCTTCTCATTAATAACTTTCCAAATGTCTAGTTACAACCACTAATATCAGAGCCATTCTACAGGGCCCAATTACATTGAAATAAAAGTAAAAGACTAAACTATGACTCGAACATAATGCTAGGACGCTAGGGTTCTCATGACTTCACTCCTGGTCGTTCCCGTCCTCTTGAGTGTATGTGTCATCCTCGGTCTCACCTGAGAACACAACGACAAATAATGTAGGGTGAGCGATAATGCCAGTAGGACTTAAATCTCAATAGTCAAGCAGGCTTTAAATGATTAATGTATTAAAAGGCAGAGTAACTAATGATAGAGCGAGAGAGTCAAGTAAAAGAAAGCAGGATAGCGCATGATGGAAATAGCACAAGCTTTCTAAGTATAGCACAAGTGTCAAGTATGGCACAAATAGCAAGATGGCCATAGCATAAATAGCACAAAGTATAGCAATAGCATAACGTATATGGTATAGCACTTTTTGTCAATAGACAACGAGAGAATATAGCACTTTTTGTCAATAGACAACGAGAGAACATAACACTTTTGATTGTCATTTAGATAGTCGAGATAGATAGCACTCGAGTGTAATGCCAAACACTCTGATCATTTAACTCCCATGGGCATTAGCACTTTCGGGCGCACATCCCAGGACCAGATCGGGCCCTTTATATATTGCCAGGCATTGGTTATATTGTTTATCCTTAGACAATCAGTCAATGGCCAATAGAGAGCACCAAGAAATAGATGAGAGTACTAGATGAATAGACGAGATAGTAGAGTGAACATGAATAGATGAGCGAGTAGAGTATAGATGAGAGCTAGTGGACATTACACGTAATACGTCGAGTAAATAGGCGATAGTAACAGTTGCACAACACGTGCACTTGGTGTTAGCAGTCAGGTGGAACTCAGTACCCTTCCACTGACCATGTTAAGCACAGGTCCAGAGGTCCGACGTGATTCAAGATAAGAGCGAGCTTCTAATAGTCGTTTGGATCATGTTGATCCCTAAAGGGTATCATAGGTGTTAGGGTACAACCAGCTCGTCGACCATGTGGGAATCAATGGACAGAGGAGACTTACGGAGGCCTTGAACAAGGATTCACTAGTCCGACAGAAGGAGTACCGACGGAGAGTTTGTCCAAGTCAAGAGAGAGTGTGTATCTAGAAACAAGTGCTCAACATTCTAGAGGAATTTTAGAACAGTGGAGAGTCGATAACGGTATTACCAAAACATCGCGAGAAAACGTAAACAAGTCTAGTTAAAATATGGCAATTTAATTAAATATTGAGATAAATTACCAGATATATTATGGGAAATTTTCATGTTATGTTAAGCCATATTGGATGGTTCAAGTGTGTGCATGTGTCATGAAATTGTAGATAGAAAGTGGTCATGTGCATGTCTTTTAAAAATCATACAATAATGTTCAATTCATAACATGGGTAATTACTGCGTGTAAGACTATTAACAAAGTGTACAAGCTCTGTAGACAGTTATAGCATCATAAATCGGGGGTTTTCAGGCAAAAGTTTGAGATCGCGATGCACCCCAGTAAGGGTCGCGACGGGGTCAACTGAGAACGCGACATAGCCTTGTACAGATCGCGACGGGCTTGTCAGTTCAGGCAGGCAGATCGCGACGACAGACCCTGTTGTGATCAGATCATGACGGAAGATACTGTTGCGATGGCCCTGAGAATGCGGCCTATTGGGCCGTTGTGTTCTCAGGTCCTGTACCTGAGTCCGATAGGGAAATGACATGTTCTTGGATTGCGGTCCAGAACTTCCTTGTTTTGACATAGGGACGTTCAGAAAATCATAACTAATTGTACCATTGATGAAAAATCATGAAACCACTTGCAAATTAATCTAGACATGTGAGAGTACTTGTAGTAAATAGGAATTTGGAAACCAATATGGTTTCGGCATGGTTCAAACAAGTGTATTTATGAAGAACATGAAACTATGTACAGTAGAGATCAACAATTTAATTCGAGCAATATAGTGGATGAAATGTAGGGCTTTTAGGGGCAAAAGACGCCTAACATGCATCAGTATCTTCAATAAAAATTTGAGAGCATGGGATCGAGTATTTAAGGAGATGTGAATTCAACATGAAGGTTCGGGGTCAAGAGGTTTGTAGGAATTCAAAAACCAAGAACAAAAATTATACTCGATGGAAAATTATGAAACGAAAGGGGTTTTGTTCCTGATGTATGGAACAATCTACAAACGAAATCTTATGATTTATGCTTGTGAGAATGCCTACCTTTGGTCGATTTCCTCTTCTAGGGCTAGAACTTGATGAACTCGGGTTGAAGCTTTGATGAAGCCTCCTTCCCAAGAATTCTCCTCCTCCTTGACCTCCTCTCCACGTCCTGAAACCCTTGGCAACGAGCTAGGGCCGGCCATGGGGGATTAGGAGAGTATTTATGTCTCTTTGGTTTCTATTTCCTAATAGGACTCTAATTACTATTTAATTTCGGGATTTCCTATTTCTCTCACCCTTTCCAAGCTTGAGAACTTCTAATTAGGTTAGGATGGGAGCTAAATTCGTGGCCAAGCAACTAGGGTAGGTTTAGGAACCCAAAACCAACTCAAACTTCTTATTTAATGCATTAAATATCTCTTTTCTATTTAATTAATAATTAAGTTACGAATTTAAGGTATTTTTCTATTATTCCCCTTTTAAAAATTCCTATTTTGGCCCACTAATTTCTAATGGGTCCATTTAACAAAGTCCATTACTTCTTTTCTTTTAATGGGTTTTATTTAATTCTCTTTTATTTGATTTTGTAATTGCTTTTATTTTTTTTATTATTAAATTTTTATTTTTTGAAAAATCTAGGTTGCTACATCCTCCCCCTCTTAAAAAGAATTTGGTCCCCAAATTCATATGTTCATAATGGAGGGAATGTCTTACCGAAAAGATCGGGGTAGTTCCGTCTGATGGTTCCTTCCGGTTCCCATGTGGCTTCTTCCACTCCACAGTTATTCCATAAGACTTTAACCACATGAATGGGATGGTTCCTGAGCTGTTACACCTTCCGTTCTAATATCTTGACTGGCTTTTCTTCATAGGTCGTGTCCCTGTTTAACACCAACTTCTCGTGACGAATGATTTGTGTAGGATCATAAACATATTTCCTGGGCATTTAGACATGGAACACATTGTGTACACATGCCAGATCTGGTGGCAATGCCAGTCGGTATGCAACTGTCATGTCTCGTCATTTAATATAACTATAAATGCCGGAACGTGAACGAACGAGAAATCAAGAGTAAAATTTAAACTAACTGAGCAGTAAATTGCTCGGGAGCTCTACTAGATAAAAATTTAATAGTTGTCATTCCATGAATATTACAAGATTTTCAATTTACAATCTCAAAAGTAAAATGCTGTCAAGGTTGGTCTCTCCACACACGTATCCCGATGTCCCGCCTACTAGAACTGTAGATTACCTGAAAAGGGAGGATTTGGTGAGCTAACTAGCGCAGTAGAATTCAATTCCATGAAATAGAAATGATTCACATGTATAATCTCAAGATAGGAACATGTATATGGTTAACACTGGGTGTTCAGGATTATGAACGAATGAGTCAAATCAATAACACATGTATAACAAGAGTAATGTAGAAGTATGATCAAGAATTCAAGATGACTCTTAAGTTCTGATTTAGATATATATATTCACACACACATGTATGATATGATGACTAATCAAGAACGTAATGATGTATGCCAACATCCACTTGTCCTCGCCCCCGCGCGGCCACTGACGAATTTGGGTGCTCCTCCCAAGACTGAACCAGCCCCATTTGCACAGACATAATACTCAAATGAGTCCAAGGACTTGTTGGCCCTTTTGGTACGGCAGCAAGCTAACCTAGAGGGGGGGGTGAATAGGTTTTTCTGCTTTCTGAAATAGAAACTTTAAACACAGAAAATAACACTTGAAAGCTTGGTTAGTTCAGTGTGATAGAGAGTGCAGTGCGGAAGCAAATAAACAATCACACAAGGACACAGGAGATTTATCCTGGTTCGGCCCTTCCCACATGGAAGTCCTACATCCAGTCCCCAAGCAAACTCTTGGGATTTCACTAACCAAGGGTACAGTCCCCCTTATGGACCTTACAACACCCTGGATCCCCCACCAGGTCTTCTTCTCTTTCCCGGGCAAGAAGGCAGCCCACTTCTCTTACAGGTCAAGAAGCCAACCTCCTGGAACAAACCCCAGTGCGGTTCTGCTAGACACAAACCCCTAGCTGGGTTGACAACTGGAACAAACCCCAGTTAGGTTCTGCTAGACACCAACCCCTAGCTGGGTTAACAACTGTATACAGTCCTACAGCTGGACACAGATCTTTCTTAGAAAGATCAGACTGAGAGACCTTACAAGATGAACACTCATGTAAAGCTCACAGTCCCAAACTCTCCCCAGATATACAATAAGCTCGGAGAGAAACAGAAGAGAGAAAAGAAGGCTCGAATGCTTGAAAGCTTGGAAGCTTGAGAGCTTGAAATGCTTTGAATGCTTCTTCTTGGCTCAGGCTCTTTCTCTCTTTCCTTGAGTGTATGTGGCGTGAAGGTGCTTCTCACAGATGTACACTCCTTCAAAGATATTCAAGAATGGGCTCTCTCTTGTTCTTCAGCAATGCTCCATCTTTTATATTGAGCAGCTTTAGAATAGATCCGTTGAAGAGATCCATTGGAGCTCTTCTAGTCGTTGCTGATCTTTCTCTTCATTTGTCTTAATCAGACTCTGATGGTCTTCGATGTCTGTGAGCATAGAAGAGAGTGTTAGCATAAAAGAGTGTTTATGATAAACGATGCATGGTACTGTGCTTCTGCTAACATACTGAAAATAGTAGGTCATATCTTTTTGACAAGATTCTGAAATATGCATGCAGCTTTTTGTCAGAAGATATTTGACTTTTATTTAAGCGCCAAGCATATTTGAAATATAAAAGCAATTCAGAATTCATGAAGAAATCGTTATGAGCATGACTTATGAAATCGTTATGGGAACGATTTCTTAACGAATCGTTATGGGAACGACTTCTTATCAAATCAATGCGCTCAAAGAAGAAATCGTTATGGCCACTTATCAAATCGTTATGGCATCGACTTCTTAACAAATCGTTGCGCTTACAGAAGAAATCGTTGCGAACACTTATGAAATCGTTATGGCATCGACTTCTTAACAAATCGTTGTGGGAACGACTTCTTAGCAAAACGTTATGGCTTCTAAAGAAATCGTTGCGAATACTTATGAAATCGTTATGGCATCGATTTCTTAACAAATCACTGCGGCGCTTGATACTTTGGCACTTTAAACAGAAATCGATGTATATTGATTAAACATCGATTTTATCATTTTAGTGCGCCAAATATTGCATCAATGAAAGACTTAGCTTTTGCTATGAGATTGATGCGACTCAGATGAAACAAAATATTCAATTTAAGTTACATCATAAATTTTATTATCACCAAAATACAAGAACAAATAGAGAGTGGTTCAACAGGACTCACAACTCGTCATCATAACACACTCAGGTAACTCTCACGTGGGGTACACAAGTACTCATCATATTTCACACAATAGGGATTTGTAGAATACTTTCACTGATCACAGAAGTTAATAACTTCACAAAGGTCAATCGTAATTGGAACTCTTTAAAAGACAACTCATGGTAAGAATGAGGAAAATTGAGTGGTTTTATCAGGTATTTAGGTGGTAGAAACCACAAAGAATAGATGGGCAATTAACTGGATAAATGGTGTGTTGTTTTAGCAAGGTTAGAATCAGAGTAGGTGCTGAAAATAGGAGTCCAACAGTGCCTGTCGACAGCCAGGGAAGTGCTGTTGACAGATACTGCTTCCCAGAAGCAGAAAACATGAGTCTGACAGTGAAACCCCGAATTTTTATTCTTTTATATTTTGTGTGGATATTTACTTGTTGTGTGCATAGAATGTGTATTTCACTATGCTTACTATAAATTTTATGCTTCTCATGAACATATGCATGTATATATATATAATATTTTACATGAGAAGAGGCAATTAGCAACATTGAGGTATATTGTGAATACTAAAAATCTTAGACTCATAATACTTAAGTCATATTATGCATGATAATTGAATTTCTGATGTGCATGTTGTAGTTATCTACTTCATGCATAGTGTATATAATTATGTTGTAAATATATGAAGTACATATATATATATACATATGTATGTTACTTTATGCATGTGCTATCTATCTATTTAACCCTACGTACATCAATTCATCTATAGTATGTGAACAATACATAGATAATATTATCCATGTAATAGGTAATTTGCTATGGACCTCGTAAGTATATGTATGCTATTTTCATACAAGTATGAAACATACATAATTGTGCATGCATTATCTAGTTATCAATGTATGTAAATCTCATGCGTATGGTGCGTGTTGTACACATAGTAAGAAATTATTATCATACACTTTGTAAGTAATCATGAGTTTATTTCTGAGCATGCAAATTATATATTTAAATGTGTGTGAATTATCTAATTATTGAGGTGCCTATTGTATTTAATTATTTTAATGCACGTAGTTAGTGTTATGGATGTGCGTATGTATACATACATGTGTTATCCTTGTTTAAATAATATTTATCTACTTTAAGCGTGTTAAATTAATTAGGGTATGTAAAGTACTTGGATGATAATATGCATACAATATTTAACTAATAATGGACACATTTTAATCATAAGTTCATGCGTAATGTATGTAATTATGCAATGTGTACGTATGTGTGCATATATGTATGTATTGATGCATATTGTTCTTAATTATGATTAGTGTAAGTTGTAATTAATTAAATATTACATAATGCAAGTATTTTATGTGGTAATGATATATGAAATTATTTTTGCATATAATAAATTATTTTAGTGCATTTATGCATTAAATTCTAGGTCTGTCAGTGTTTCGGCTGCACAGGGCTGCTGGCGGCCAGGACCTGGAGGCCAAGACACTGCTGGCGGCCAGACCTGGACGCCAACCCCCAGTGGGCGGCCACCCCCTGGACGCCAACCTCATTCTGGCGGCCAGACCTTGACGTCAACTGCCAGGTTGACTACAACCGATGTTGACGTTAATATCCAGCTGCGTAACGGTTCCAGAATTGTTAATGTCCGTGTTTTGGCTAGTTTCAGATTAGGAAACTCTTCCTAAACCTTGGGTAACCTACCCTAATGCGTACCCAACCCTTGAACCTATAAAATACCCACTCTTGAATGAGGAAAAGGCTTTCAACATTTGGTGAAAACCCTAGCTCCGAGATGGTGAAAAGCTGATCTTTAGAAGGCCGGATCCATCAACTGGAGGTGTTCCCCGAAGAGCTACAACATCTGGAGGATAGTCTATACATAGAGGAATAGATTCCAACTCCGAGGAACCATCTACATCGACAGGAGAAGATGATCTAAGGCGTTTCCGAGCACCTTTTTGACAGGGCTGAAAAGGGCTTCACCGACGATTCTGATCTTTGTAGATTTTTTTAAGAGGCAAGTAAACCTAGATCTTGATCCTATACATGTCCCCTAAGTCCTAGGTATTTTTACGGATTTTTCCTCACGACCTTGAACCCCAAATTCACCGTTGTATGAAAATTCGTATGTATGTGCTGCTGGGAGCAAGTAGAAGGCAACATAGGTTGCAGTCAAATTCTTCAGAAGAAGTTGACGGCAACATCCCTTGACGTCTACTTCATGATCTTCTTTTGCTGTTTAAATAATTTCCGGATATGGGTATACTCTGAAATTTTTATAAGTGATTGTATACTGTTAGTAGGTCATGTCATAATATTGCCTAAATTTTCTGTGAACCATGTAAATTATGAAAATTCAATAACTGTATTATGTGCACCATATAAGCATTTTTAAATATGGCATAAATGGAATTACTGTAAGTAGGATTGCATAAATTTTACATGATAGTATGAGTACTAATATCTGACTTCTAAACTGTTAGAACATAAACATGATCATATGTGCCATGTTTAATGATGTTTCGATAAATATGACTGAAATCTATTTTAATTGTAGAAATTATATTTACTGTTTGAAAAATCCAGAAAATTGAAGATGTGATATGTTTACTGTTAGTAACCTGGGATAAAAATTTGGAACTAATCTGATGACAGTAATTGTGATTATTAGTTAAACTATGCGGATTATTCATATTTGATATGATAAAAACAAATCTTATGTAATTCAGTAATTTGCTGCATGTTTAGAATGGTAATAGGAGTTGTTTACTTCTAAAAAACCATAGTATCATGATCAGGTCAAATGAGATATAGGAAAATGGTAAATAAGGTATGAAGAGAGATTAAATAGTATATGAACAATACGTGACTAGTGTGTGAAAATGTGAATGAGTGAATGTGTAAGAATTGGGCCAAGAAAGACACTGCTACCCTAGAGGCTTCGAGAGCTGTACATAGAAAAGTCCCTATGGAAGGCTCTACATTGTAAAAGTTTGTCCTAAAGGCATTGGGAAAAACCCGGAGGTGGACAAGTACCACTGGATAGGGTGGAGAGAGCTTCTCCCGGTCTGTGCAGTTACCAAGATTCACCACTTCATTGCCTAGGTGGTGGGTATGTGATATGAGTTGTGTTATGAGTTATGTGTTATGAGATGTGATGAGTTATAAGTACGAGATATTGGTTTGTGTCCTCTAATAGGTAGTTAGGACTATGTGTCATGGCATTTTAAGTAATTAGAAGATGAATAAAGTGTAAGATTATATGCGAATGTGGCACATGATTAGTGCAAATGACATGATATGTGATAAATGAAAACCAAAGAGTAAATGATGTGAAGAATATGTGAAAAGATATGTAAGAGACAGTTAATGTTATTGAAAGTGTGCTTGCATGTGAAAACCGATGTAGTAATGCATAATGTTCATGTTTTCATGCATTAATTACCTCATTTGCAATATCATGCTTATCATCATGTCATGTAGTTTATTGTTCTTCATGTAATAGTGTATGTGAATAAACATGAGTAACCATGTCATTTATGCAACATGAAAGATGAAAATGTAGAATTGTGAATTGGATAAGATAGCATATGAACAAATGTAAATCCATGTAATTGAATGTAATTCATGACAAAACAGCAAGTAAAGTGTAGTTATGAAGGTGATAAATGTATGTAATATTAATTAGGTTCCATGCTAGATGTGATGTTTGCTTAGTACAAAGTTTCATGCATTAGTAATTATTGTTGCCAACCAATTTAACCATGTTTTAACTTCTCAATTCATGTTATAAAATATGAAACCATGTGTATGAGATGTATGTACATTTAAAACAGCAAGCAAAATGTGAAATTAAATATGAAAAGTGCATGTGAAAAGTGAATAGTCATCATATTAGTTTGTTCATTCCTTTATGTCTAATTCTATGTTCTAGTTGTAGAAATATGTCATGAAATGAATTAATGTGGAAATGAAGGAATCATGTTATGTGTTAAGTGTAGAGAATATGTACAAGTGTATAGTAATAGTATGCATGATTTAGAATAAACATATGATAGAATGAAGCATGTCTAGGTGATTAAAAATGTGTTGATAGCTAAGAGTCTGTTCCATGTGTTTGGAAGTTTAAATGATAGTATGTATTCATGAGTGTTTAATAGCTTAATGTGAATGTGATATGTTTAAGATTAAGTCTTTGTTTTACTTGCTGAGTCTTTGGACTCACCCTTGCTTCGGCATACAGGTTGACAGGTATCCCGTGCTAGGGGGAGAGACGCTATCTTGGAGGAGAGGCTTTTGAGGAGCAAGTAGTAGTTGTATTTGCCTTTCATAGTTGAATAAAAATGTTATTTGGACAATGTAGCTCTTTCATCATGTAATAATGTGGACATTGTCGTTTTATTTTTGCACTATATAGATTGTGGAATATGGGATGGTGATGGACTAAGTTAAATTGTTGTATTTATTCCGCTGAAATCAATTGCTATCTACGTACTTTTCAACCTATCGGCTAGTGTTAGGTTTTATCCCACTGTAATGACGCTCTTTATACCGATGGGGATTGGTATAATCGTACCGGTATGAGGAGGGTCGTTACAGAGATTGGTATCAGAGCCCAAGGTTGAAATTGTACATGGATAGACCATCATCACCACCATATTGCAAAGCCTTTATAGGGAATTGTCCATAAATATAGAAATTACTAATAACGAATGGAAGATAGTTAAGGAAGATAGTTAGGATTAGTAACCTAGATTCTAACTAATTAACTATTTTACAGATTATGGCTGGACGTGGTAGGCGAAATGCTCAGTCTAGGAGGTATGAGCAGAACAGCAAGTTAAAGAATTTCGTGAAAGGACTCAAACCATCAGTGAGGACTAGGCTTTTAGAGCTTGATTCCCGTACTTTGGAAGAAGTCCTAGGCGTGGCGACCAAGCAAGAGAATAAAGTGGAATCATATCAAGGAGAAAATGAAGGTCAAAAGGAGGAAGCACCAAAACCATTCCAAAGGCAAGATAGGAAGATGAAGAAACTCATGGAAGGTCAACAATCAACTGTGGCATTAGGCAGTGAGAAGCCCGAATGCATTCATTGTGGGAAGCGTCATGGCGGGAATGCATGTTGGAGAATGGAAGGAAGGTGTCTTAGATGTGGCAGCAAAGATCATCGGCTTAAGGAATGTCCGAACCTGAAGACGAAGTTCATCTCAAGAGATGCTTCATCAGTAACCATAAAGGAGCAAGGATTAGTTGGAAATGATCTCGGCGACGTCATTACAGGTACTTGATTCGATCTTCGAGGACGAAGATCTTTTTCAAGGGGGGGAGAGTGTGATACCCCGAATTTTTATTCTTTTATATTTTGTGTGGATATTTACTTGTTGTGTGCATAGAATGTGTATTTCACTATGCTTACTATAAATTTTATGCTTCCCATGAACATATGCATGTATATATATAATATTTTACATGAGAAGAGGCAATTAGCTACATTGAGGTATATTGTGAATACTAAAAATCTTAGACTCATAATACTTAAGTCATATTATGCATGATAATTGAATTTCTGATGTGCATGTTGTAGTTATCTACTTCATGCATAGTGTATATAATTATGTTGTAAATATATGAAGTACATATATATATATACATATGTATGTTACTTTATGCATGTGCTATCTATCTATTTAACCTACGTACATCAATTCATCTATAGTATGTGAATAATACATAGATAATATTGTCCATGTAATAGGTAATTTGCTATGGACCATGTAAGTATATGTATGCTATTTTCATACAAGTATAAAACATACATAATTGTGCATGCATTATCTAGTTATCAATGTATGTAAATCTCATGCATATGGTGCGTGTTGTACACATAGTAAGAAATTATTATCATACACTTTGTAAGTAATCATGAGTTTATTTCTGAGCATGCAAATTATATATTTAAATGTGTGTGAATTATCTAATTATTGAGGTGCCTATTGTATTTAATTATTTTAATGCACGTAGTTAGTGTTATGGATGTGCGTATGTATACATACATGTGTTATCCTTGTTTAAATAATATTTATCTACTTTAAGCATGCTAAATTAATTAGGGTATGTAAAGTACTTGGATGATAATATGCATACAATATTTAACTAATAATGGACACATTTTAATCATAAGTTCATGCGTAATGTATGTAATTATGCAATGTGTACGTATGTGTGCATATATGTATGTATTGATGCATATTGTTCTTAATTATGATTAGTGTAAGTTGTAATTAATTAAATATTACATAATGCAAGTATTTTATGTGGTAATGATATATGAAATTATTTTTGCATATACTAAATTATTTTAGTGCATTTATGCATTAAATTCTAGGTCTGTCGGTGTTTCGGCTGCACAGGGCTGCTGGCGGCCAGGACCTGGACGCCAAGACACTGCTGGCGGCCAGACCTGGACGCCAACCCCCAGTGGGCGGCCACCCCCTGGACGCCAACCTCATTCTGGCGGCCAGACCTTGACGTCAACTGCCAGGTTGACTACAACCGATGTTGACGTTAATATCCAGCTGCGTAACGGTTCCAGAATTGTTAATGTCCGTGTTTTGGCTAGTTTCAGATTAGGAAACCCTTCCTAAACCTTGGGTAACCTACCCTAATGCGTACCCAACCCTTGAACCTATAAAATACCCACTCTTGATGAGGAAAGGCTTTCAACATTTGGTGAAAACCCTAGCTCCGAGATGGTGAAAAGCTGATCTTTAGAAGGCCGGATCCATCAACTGGAGGTGTTCCCCGAAGAGCTACAACATCTGGAGGATAGCTATACATAGAGGAAGAGATTCCAACTCCGAGGAGCCATCTACATCGACAGGAGAAGAAGATCTAAGGCGTTTCCGAGCACCTTTTTGACAGGGCCGAAAAGGGCTTCACCGACGATTCTGATCTTTGTAGATTTTTTTAAGAGGCAAGTAAACCTAGATCTTGATCCTATACATGTCCCCTAAGTCCTAGGTATTTTTACGGATTTTTCCTCGCGTCCTGGAACCCCGAATTCACCGTTGTATGAAAATTAGTATGTATGTGCTGCTGGGAGCAAGTAGAAGGCAACATAGGTTGCAGTCAAGTTCTTCAGAAGAAGTTGACGGCAACATCCCTTGACGTCTACTTCTTCAGGACCTGAAAGTGTGCTTTTTGATCTTCTTTTGCTGTTTAAATAATTTCTGGATATGGGTATACTCTGAAATTTTTATAAGTGATTGTATACTGTTAGTAGGTCATGTCATAATATTGCCTAAATTTTCTGTGAACCATGTAAATTATGAAAATTCAATAACTGTATTATGTGCACCATATAAGCATGTTTAAATATGGCATAAATGGAATTACTGTAAGTTAGGATTGCATAAATTTTACATGATAGTATGAGTACTAATATCTGACTTCTAAACTGTTAGAACATAAACATGATCATATGTGCCATGTTTAATGATGTTTCGATAAATATGACTGAAATCTGTTTTAATTGTAGAAATTATATTTACTGTTTGAAAAATCCAGAAAATTGAAGATGTGATATGTTTACTGTTAGTAACCTGGGATAAAAATTTGGAACTAATCTGATGACAGTAATTGTGATTATTAGTTAAACTATGCGGATTATTCATATTTGATATGATAAAAACTAATCTTATGTAATTCAGTAATTTGCTGCATGTTTAGAATGTAATAGGAGTTGTTTACTTTGAAAAACCATAGTATCATGATCAGGTCAAATGAGATATAGGCAAATGGTAAATAAGGTATGAAGAGAGATTAAATAGTATATGAACAATACGTGACTAGTGTGTGAAAATGTGAATGAGTGAATGTGTAATAATTGGGCCAAGAATGACACTGCTACCCTAGAGGCTTCGAGAGCTGTACATAGAAAAGTCCCTATGGAAGGCTCTACATTGTAAAAGTTTGTCCTAAAGGCATTAGGAAAAACCCGGAGGTGGACAAGTACCACTGGATAGGGTGGAGAGAGCTTCTCCCGGTCTGCGCAGTTACCAAGATTCACCACTTCATTGCCTAGGTGGTGGGTATGTGATATGAGTTGTGTTATGAGTTATGTGTTATGAGATGTGATGAGTTATGAGTACGAGATATTGGTTTGTGTCCTCTAATAGGTAGTTAGGACTATGTGTCATGGCATTTTAAGTAATTGGAATATGAATAAAGTGTAAGATTATATGCGAATGTGGCACATGATGAGTGCAAATGATATGATATGTGATAAATGAAAACCAAAGAGTAAATGATGTGAAGAATATGTGAAAAGATATGTAAGAGACAGTTAATGTTATTGAAAGTGTGCTTGCATGTGAAAACCGATGTAGTAATGCATAATGTTCATGTTTTCATGCATTAATTACCTCATTTGCAATATCATGCTTATCATCATGTCATGTAGTTTATTGTTCTTCATGTAATAGTGTATGTGAATAAACATGAGTAACCATGTCATTTATGCAACATGAAAGATGAAAATGTAGAATTGTGAATTGGATAAGATAGCATATGAACAAATGTAAATCCATGTAATTGAATGTAATTCATGTCAAAACAGCAAGTAAAGTGTAGTTATGAAGGTGATAAATGTATGTAATATTAATTAGGTTCCATGCTAGATGTGATGTTTGCTTAGTACAAAGTTTCATGCTTTAGTACTTATTGTTGCCAACCAATTTGACCATGTTTTAACTTCTCAATTCATGTTATAAAATATGAAACCATGTGTATGAGATGTATGTACATTTAAAACAGCAAGCAAAATGTGAAATTAAATATGAAAAGTGCATGTGAAAAGTGAATAGTCATCATATTAGTTTGTTCATTCCTTTATGTCTAATTCTATGTTCTAGTTGTAGAAATATGTCATGAAATGAATTAATGTGGAAATGAAGGAATCATGTTATGTGTTAAGTGTAGAGAATATGTACAAGTGTATAGTAATAGTATCCATGATTTAGAATAAACATATGATAGAATGAAGCATGTCTAGGTGATTAAAAATGTGTTGATAGCTAAGAGTATGTTCCATGTGTTTGGGAGTTTAAATGATAGTATGTATTCATGAGTGTTTAATAGCTTAATGTGAATGTGATATGTTTAAGATTAAGTCTTTGTTTTACTTGCTGAGTCTTTGGACTCACCCTTGCTTCGGCGTACAGGTTGACAGGTATCCCGTGCTAGGGGGAGAGACGCTATCTTGGAGGAGAGGCTTTTGAGGAGCAAGTAGTAGTTGTATTTTCCTTTCATAGTTGAATAAAAATGTTATTTGGACAATGTAGCTCTTTCATCATGTAATAATGTGGACATTGTCGTTCTATTTTTGCACTATATAGATTGTGGAATATGGGATGGTGATGGACTAAGTTAAATTGTTGTATTTATTCCGCTGAAATCAATTGCTATCTACGTACTTTTCAACCTATCGGCTAGTGTTGGGTTTTATCCCACTGTAATGACGCTCTTTATACCGATGGGGATTGGTATAATCGTACCGGTATGAGGAGGGTCGTTACAGAGATTGGTATCAGAGCCCAAGGTTGAAATTGTACATGGATAGACCATCATCACCACCATATTGCAAAGTCTTTATAGGGAATTGTCCATAAATATAGAAATTACTAATAACGAATGGAAGATAGTTAAGGAAGATAGTTAGGATTAGTAACCTAGATTCTAACTAATTAACTATTTTACAGATTATGGCTGGACGTGGTAGGCGAAATGCTCAGTCTAGGAGGTATGAGCAGAACCGCAAGTTAAAGAATTTCGTGAAAGGACTCAAACCATCAGTGAGGACTAGGCTTTTAGAGCTTGATTCCCGTACTTTGGAAGAAGTCCTAGGCGTGGCGACCAAGCAAGAGAATAAAGTGGAATCATATCAAGGAGAAAATGAAGCTCAAAAGGAGGAAGCACCAAAACCATTCCAAAGGCAAGATAGGAAGATGAAGAAACTCATGGAAGGTCAACAATCAACTGTGGCATCAGGCAGTGAGAAGCCCGAATGCATTCATTGTGGGAAGCGTCATGGCGGGAATGCATGTTGGAGAATGGAAGGAAGGTGTCTTAGATGTGGCAGCAAAGATCATCGGCTTAAGGAATGTCCGAACCTGAAGACGAAGTTCATCTCAAGAGATGCTTCATCAGTAACCATAAAGGAGCAAGGATTAGTGGAAATGATCTCGGCGACGTCATTACAGGTACTTGATTCGATCTTCGAGGACGAAGATCTTTTTCAAGGGGGGGAGAGTGTGATACCCCGAATTTTTATTCTTTTATATTTTGTGTGGATATTTACTTGTTGTGTGCATAGAATGTGTATTTCACTATGCTTACTATAAATTTTATGCTTCCCATGAACATATGCATGTATATATATAATATTTTACATGAGAAGAGGCAATTAGCTACATTGAGGTATATTGTGAATACTAAAAATCTTAGACTCATAATACTTAAGTCATATTATGCATGATAATTGAATTTCTGATGTGCATGTTGTAGTTATCTACTTCATGCATAGTGTATATAATTATGTTGTAAATATATGAAGTACATATATATATACATATGTATGTTACTTTATGCATGTGCTATCTATCTATTTAATCCTACGTACATCAATTCATCTATAGTATGTGAATAATACATAGATAATATTGTCCATGTAATAGGTAATTTGCTATGGACCATGTAAGTATATGTATGCTATTTTCATACAAGTATAAAACATACATAATTGTGCATGCATTATCTAGTTATCAATGTATGTAAATCTCATGCGTATGGTGCGTGTTGTACACATAGTAAGAAATTATTATCATACACTTTGTAAGTAATCATGAGTTTATTTCTGAGCATGCAAATTATATATTTAAATGTGTGTGAATTATCTAATTATTGAGGTGCCTATTGTATTTAATTATTTTAATGCACGTAGTTAGTGTTATGGATGTGCGTATGTATACATACATGTGTTATCCTTGTTTAAATAATATTTATCTACTTTAAGCATGCTAAATTAATTAGGGTATGTAAAGTACTTGGATGATAATATGCATACAATATTTAACTAATAATGGACACATTTTAATCATAAGTTCATGCGTAATGTATGTAATTATGCAATGTGTACGTATGTGTGCATATATGTATGTATTGATGCATATTGTTCTTAATTATGATTAGTGTAAGTTGTAATTAATTAAATATTACATAATGCAAGTATTTTATGTGGTAATGATATATGAAATTATTTTTGCATATACTAAATTATTTTAGTGCATTTATGCATTAAATTCTAGGTCTGTCGGTGTTTCGGCTGCACAGGGCTGCTGGCGGCCAGGACCTGGACGCCAAGACACTGCTGGCGGCCAGACCTGGACGCCAACCCCCAGTGGGCGGCCACCCCCTGGACGCCAACCTCATTCTGGCGGCCAGACCTTGACGTCAACTGCCAGGTTGACTACAACCGATGTTGACGTTAATATCCAGCTGCGTAACGGTTCCAGAATTGTTAATGTCCGTGTTTTGGCTAGTTTCAGATTAGGAAACCCTTCCTAAACCTTGGGTAACCTACCCTAATGCGTACCCAACCCTTGAACCTATAAAATACCCACTCTTGGATGAGGAAAGGCTTTCAACATTTGGTGAAAACCCTAGCTCCGAGATGGTGAAAAGCTGATCTTTAGAAGGCCGGATCCATCAACTGGAGGTGTTCCCCGAAGAGCTACAACATCTGGAGGATAGCCTATACATAGAGGAAGAGATTCCAACTCCGAGGAGCCATCTACATCGACAGGAGAAGAAGATCTAAGGCGTTTCCGAGCACCTTTTTGACAGGGCCGAAAAGGGCTTCACCGACGATTCTGATCTTTGTAGATTTTTTTAAGAGGCAAGTAAACCTAGATCTTGATCCTATACATGTCCCCTAAGTCCTAGGTATTTTTACGGATTTTTCCTCGCGTCCTGGAACCCCGAATTCACCGTTGTATGAAAATTCGTATGTATGTGCTGCTGGGAGCAAGTAGAAGGCAACATAGGTTGCAGTCAAGTTCTTCAGAAGAAGTTGACGGCAACATCCCTTGACGTCTACTTCTTCAGGACCTGAAAGTGTGCTTTTTGATCTTCTTTTGCTGTTTAAATAATTTCTGGATATGGGTATACTCTGAAATTTTTATAGGTGATTGTATACTGTTAGTAGGTCATGTCATAATATTGCCTAAATTTTCTGTGAACCATGTAAATTATGAAAATTCAATAACTGTATTATGTGCACCATATAAGCATGTTTAAATATGGCATAAATGGAATTACTGTAAGTAGGATTGCATAAATTTTACATGATAGTATGAGTACTAATATCTGACTTCTAAACTGTTAGAACATAAACATGATCATATGTGCCATGTTTAATGATGTTTCGATAAATATGACTGAAATCTGTTTTAATTGTAGAAATTATATTTACTGTTTGAAAAATCCAGAAAATTGAAGATGTGATATGTTTACTGTTAGTAACCTGGGATAAAAATTTGGAACTAATCTGATGACAGTAATTGTGATTATTAGTTAAACTATGCGGATTATTCATATTTGATATGATAAAAACTAATCTTATGTAATTCAGTAATTTGCTGCATGTTTAGAATTGTAATAGGAGTTGTTTACTTCTGAAAAAACCATAGTATCATGATCAGGTCAAATGAGATATAGACAAATGGTAAATAAGGTATGAAGAGAGATTAAATAGTATATGAACAATACGTGACTAGTGTGTGAAAATGTGAATGAGTGAATGTGTAATAATTGGGCCAAGAATGACACTGCTACCCTAGAGGCTTCGAGAGCTGTACATAGAAAAGTCCCTATGGAAGGCTCTACATTGTAAAAGTTTGTCCTAAAGGCATTAGGAAAAACCCGGAGGTGGACAAGTACCACTGGATAGGGTGGAGAGAGCTTCTCCCGGTCTGCGCAGTTACCAAGATTCACCACTTCATTGCCTAGGTGGTGGGTATGTGATATGAGTTGTGTTATGAGTTATGTGTTATGAGATGTGATGAGTTATGAGTACGAGATATTGGTTTGTGTCCTCTAATAGGTAGTTAGGACTATGTGTCATGGCATTTTAAGTAATTGGAATATGAATAAAGTGTAAGATTATATGCGAATGTGGCACATGATGAGTGCAAATGATATGATATGTGATAAATGAAAACCAAAGAGTAAATGATGTGAAGAATATGTGAAAAGATATGTAAGAGACAGTTAATGTTATTGAAAGTGTGCTTGCATGTGAAAACCGATGTAGTAATGCATAATGTTCATGTTTTCATGCATTAATTACCTCATTTGCAATATCATGCTTATCATCATGTCATGTAGTTTATTGTTCTTCATGTAATAGTGTATGTGAATAAACATGAGTAACCATGTCATTTATGCAACATGAAAGATGAAAATGTAGAATTGTGAATTGGATAAGATAGCATATGAACAAATGTAAATCCATGTAATTGAATGTAATTCATGTCAAAACAGCAAGTAAAGTGTAGTTATGAAGGTGATAAATGTATGTAATATTAATTAGGTTCCATGCTAGATGTGATGTTTGCTTAGTACAAAGTTTCATGCTTTAGTACTTATTGTTGCCAACCAATTTGACCATGTTTTAACTTCTCAATTCATGTTATAAAATATGAAACCATGTGTATGAGATGTATGTACATTTAAAACAGCAAGCAAAATGTGAAATTAAATATGAAAAGTGCATGTGAAAAGTGAATAGTCATCATATTAGTTTGTTCATTCCTTTATGTCTAATTCTATGTTCTAGTTGTAGAAATATGTCATGAAATGAATTAATGTGGAAATGAAGGAATCATGTTATGTGTTAAGTGTAGAGAATATGTACAAGTGTATAGTAATAGTATCCATGATTTAGAATAAACATATGATAGAATGAAGCATGTCTAGGTGATTAAAAATGTGTTGATAGCTAAGAGTATGTTCCATGTGTTTGGGAGTTTAAATGATAGTATGTATTCATGAGTGTTTAATAGCTTAATGTGAATGTGATATGTTTAAGATTAAGTCTTTGTTTTACTTGCTGAGTCTTTGGACTCACCCTTGCTTCGGCGTACAGGTTGACAGGTATCCCGTGCTAGGGGGAGAGACGCTATCTTGGAGGAGAGGCTTTTGAGGAGCAAGTAGTAGTTGTATTTTCCTTTCATAGTTGAATAAAAATGTTATTTGGACAATGTAGCTCTTTCATCATGTAATAATGTGGACATTGTCGTTCTATTTTTGCACTATATAGATTGTGGAATATGGGATGGTGATGGACTAAGTTAAATTGTTGTATTTATTCCGCTGAAATCAATTGCTATCTACGTACTTTTCAACCTATCGGCTAGTGTTGGGTTTTATCCCACTGTAATGACGCTCTTTATACCGATGGGGATTGGTATAATCGTACCGGTATGAGGAGGGTCGTTACAGAGATTGGTATCAGAGCCCAAGGTTGAAATTGTACATGGATAGACCATCATCACCACCATATTGCAAAGCCTTTATAGGGAATTGTCCATAAATATAGAAATTACTAATAACGAATGGAAGATAGTTAAGGAAGATAGTTAGGATTAGTAACCTAGATTCTAACTAATTAACTATTTTACAGATTATGGCTGGACGTGGTAGGCGAAATGCTCAGTCTAGGAGGTATGAGCAGAACAGCAAGTTAAAGAATTTCGTGAAAGGACTCAAACCATCAGTGAGGACTAGGCTTTTAGAGCTTGATTCCCGTACTTTGGAAGAAGTCCTAGGCGTGGCGACCAAGCAAGAGAATAAAGTGGAATCATATCAAGGAGAAAATGAAGGTCAAAAGGAGGAAGCACCAAAACCATTCCAAAGGCAAGATAGGAAGATGAAGAAACTCATGGAAGGTCAACAATCAACTGTGGCATCAGGCAGTGAGAAGCCCGAATGCATTCATTGTGGGAAGCGTCATGGCGGGAATGCATGTTGGAGAATGGAAGGAAGGTGTCTTAGATGTGGCAGCAAAGATCATCGGCTTAAGGAATGTCCGAACCTGAAGACGAAGTTCATCTCAAGAGATGCTTCATCAGTAACCATAAAGGAGCAAGGATTAGTTGGAAATGATCTCGGCGACGTCATTACAGGTACTTGATTCGATCTTCGAGGACGAAGATCTTTTTCAAGGAGGGGAGAGTGTGATACCCCGAATTTTATTCTTTTATATTTTGTGTGGATATTTACTTGTTGTGTGCATAGAATGTGTATTTCACTATGCTTACTATAAATTTTATGCTTCCCATGAACATATGCATGTATATATATAATATTTTACATGAGAAGAGGCAATTAGCTACATTGAGGTATATTGTGAATACTAAAAATCTTAGACTCATAATACTTAAGTCATATTATGCATGATAATTGAATTTCTGATGTGCATGTTGTAGTTATCTACTTCATGCATAGTGTATATAATTATGTTGTAAATATATGAAGTACATATATATATATACATATGTATGTTACTTTATGCATGTGCTATCTATCTATTTAACCCTACGTACATCAATTCATCTATAGTATGTGAATAATACATAGATAATATTATCCATGTAATAGGTAATTTGCTATGGACCATGTAAGTATATGTATGCTATTTTCATACAAGTATAAAACATACATAATTGTGCATGCATTATCTAGTTATCAATGTATGTAAATCTCATGCGTATGGTGCGTGTTGTACACATAGTAAGAAATTATTATCATACACTTTGTAAGTAATCATGAGTTTATTTCTGAGCATGCAAATTATATATTAAATGTGTGTGAATTATCTAATTATTGAGGTGCCTATTGTATTTAATTATTTTAATGCACGTAGTTAGTGTTATGGATGTGCGTATGTATACATACATGTGTTATCCTTGTTTAAATAATATTTATCTACTTTAAGCATGCTAAATTATTAGGGTATGTAAAGTACTTGGATGATAATATGCATACAATATTTAACTAATAATGGACACATTTTAATCATAAGTTCATGCGTAATGTATGTAATTATGCAATGTGTACGTATGTGTGCATATATGTATGTATTGATGCATATTGTTCTTAATTATGATTAGTGTAAGTTGTAATTAATTAAATATTACATAATGCAAGTATTTTATGTGGTAATGATATATGAAATTATTTTTGCATATACTAAATTATTTTAGTGCATTTATGTATTAAATTCTAGGTCTGTCGGTGTTTCGGCTGCACAGGGCTGCTGGCGGCCAGGACCTGGACGCCAAGACACTGCTGGCGGCCATACCTGGATGCCAACCCCCAGTGGGCGGCCACCCCCTGGACGCCAACCTCATTCTGGCGGCCAGACCTTGACGTCAACTGCCAGGTTGACTACAACCGATGTTGACGTTAATATCCAGCTGCGTAACGGTTCCAGAATTGTTAATGTCCGTATTTTGGCTAGTTTTAGATTAGGAAACCCTTCCTAAACCTTGGGTAACCTACCCTAATGCGTACCCAACCCTTGAACCTATAAAATACCCACTCTTGAATGAGGAAAAGGCTTTCAACATTTGGTGAAAACCCTAGCTCCGAGATGGTGAAAAGCTGATCTTTAGAAGGCCGGATCCATCAACTGGAGGTGTTCCCCGAAGAGCTACAACATCTGGAGGATAGTCTATACATAGAGGAATAGATTCCAACTCCGAGGAACCATCTACATCGACAGGAGAAGAAGATCTAAGGCGTTTCCGAGCAGCTTTTTGACAGGGCTGAAAAGGGCTTCACCGACGATTCTGATCTTTGTAGATTTTTTTAAGAGGCAAGTAAACCTAGATCTTGATCCTATACATGTCCCCTAAGTCCTAGGTATTTTTACGGATTTTTCCTCGCGTCCTGGAACCCCGAATTCACCGTTGTATGAAAATTCGTATGTATGTGCTGCTGGGAGCAAGTAGAAGGCAACATAGGTTGCAGTCAAGTTCTTCAGAAGAAGTTGACGGCAACATCCCTTGACGTCTACTTCTTCATGACCTGAAAGTATGCTTTTTGATCTTCTTTTGCTGTTTAAATAATTTCCGGATATGGGTATACTCTGAAATTTTTATAAGTGATTGTATACTGTTAGTAGGTCATGTCATAATATTGCCTAAATTTTCTGTGAACCATGTAAATTATGAAAATTCAATAACTGTATTATGTGCACCATATAAGCATGTTTAAATATGGCATAAATGGAATTACTATAAGTAGGATTACATAAATTTTACATGATAGTATGAGTACTAATATCTGACTTCTAAACTGTTAGAACATAAACATGATCATATGTGCCATGTTTAATGATGTTTCGATAAATATGACTGAAATCTGTTTTAATTGTAGAAATTATATTTACTGTTTGAAAAATCCAGAAAATTGAAGATGTGATATGTTTACTGTTAGTAACCTGGGATAAAAATTTGGAACTAATCTGATGACAGTAATTGTGATTATTAGTTAAACTATGCGGATTATTCATATTTGATATGATAAAAACAAATCTTATGTAATTCAGTAATTTGCTGCATGTTTAGAATGGTAATAGGAGTTGTTTACTTCTGAAAAACCATAGTATCATGATCAGGTCAAATGAGATATAGGCAAATGGTAAATAAGGTATGAAGAGAGATTAAATAGTATATGAACAATACGTGACTAGTGTGTGAAAATGTGAATGAGTGAATGTGTAAGAATTGGGCCAAGAATGACACTGCTACACTAGAGGCTTCGAGAGTTGTACATAGAAAAGTCCCTATGGAAGGCTCTACATTGTAAAAGTTTGTCCTAAAGGCATTGGGAAAAACCCGGAGGTGGACAAGTACCACTGGATAGGGTGGAGAGAGCTTCTCCCGGTCTGCGCAGTTACCAAGATTCACCACTTCATTGCCTAGGTGGTGGGTATGTGATATGAGTTGTGTTATGAGTTATGTGTTATGAGATGTGATGAGTTATAAGTTCGAGATATTGGTTTGTGTCCTCTAATAGGTAGTTAGGACTATGTGTCATGGCATTTTAAGTAATTGGAATATGAATAAAGTGTAAGATTATATGCGAATGTGGCACATGATGAGTGCAAATGATATGATATGTGATAAATGAAAACCAAAGAGTAAATGATGTGAAGAATATGTGAAAAGATATGTAAGAGACAGTTAATGTTATTGAAAGTGTGCTTGCATGTGAAAACCGATGTAGTAATGCATAATGTTCATGTTTTCATGCATTAATTACCTCATTTGCAATATCATGATTATCATCATGTCATGTAGTTTATTGTTCTTCATGTAATAGTGTATGTGAATAAACATGAGTAACCATGTCATTTATGCAACATGAAAGATGAAAATGTAGAATTGTGAATTGGATAAGATAGCATATGAACAAATGTAAATCCATGTAATTGAATGTAATTCATGTCAAAACAGCAAGTAAAGTGTAGTTATGAAGGTGATAAATGTATGTAATATTAATTAGGTTCCATGCTAGATGTGATGTTTGCTTAGTACAAAGTTTCATGCTTTAGTATTATTGTTGCCAACCAATTTAACCATGTTTTAACTTCTCAATTCATGTTATAAAATATGAAACCATGTGTATGAGATGTATGTACATTTAAAACAGCAAGCAAAATGTGAAATTAAATATGAAAAGTGCATGTGAAAAGTGAATAGTCATCATATTAGTTTGTTCATTCCTTTATGTCTAATTCTATGTTCTAGTTGTAGAAATATGTCATAAATGAATTAATGTGGAATGAAAGAATCATGTTATGTGTTAAGTGTAGAGAATATGTACAAGTGTATAGTAATAGTATGCATGATTTAGAATAAACATATGATAGAATGAAGCATGTCTAGGTGATTAAAAATGTGTTGATAGCTAAGAGTCTGTTCCATGTGTTTGGAAGTTTAAATGATAGTATGTATTCATGAGTGTTTAATAGCTTAATGTGAATGTGATATGTTTAAGATTAAGTCTTTGTTTTACTTGTGAGTCTTTGGACTCACCCTTGCTTCGGCGTACAGGTTGACAGGTATCCCGTGCTAGGGGGAGAGACGCTATCTTGGAGGAGAGGCTTTTGAGGAGCAAGTAGTAGTTGTATTTTCCTTTCATGTTGAATAAAAATGTTATTTGGACAATGTAGCTCTTTCATCATGTAATAATGTGGACATTGTCGTTCTATTTTTGCACTATATAATTGTGGAATATGGGATGGTGATGGACTAAGTTAAATTGTTGTATTTATTCTGCTGAAATCAATTGCTATCTACGTACTTTTCAACCTATCGGCTAGTGTTGGGTTTTATCCCACTGTAATGACGCTCTTTATACTGATGGGGATTGGTATAATCGTACCGGTATGAGGAGGGTCGTTACACTGACAGTACCTGTCGACAGCCAGGGGAATGCCTATTGACAGGTAAGTGCTGGACAGCACATATGGAGTTCTGGAACATGGTTCCTGTCGACAGACAGGGGTATGGCTGTCGACAGGTGCTAAGTACTATTCCAGAAATTGGTGGAAACTACCAAGGAATGTACTACCAAGCTTACCTACATCTCCTAACATGTTTATGACATTACATGAATACTATTTGAGCCTCAAAACACCAGGCTAATGAAACAAAAGGATTAAGTGAGGAAGACTTAACATGGTGTATATAAAAGCAACATCTTTAAGGAAGAAGACTACTGAAAGAGTAGTTCTTCTAAGACAAATTCCTTTCTACTCTAAAAATCAGTTACTCCACACAATTGAGAGTATCATAGTCTTGAATTGAATCACTTATGAAGGTAGAAGAGAATTAACACACAACTCCCTCAAGACTGAACAATGGTAGCACATGGTGATGAACTCAACCTCTCGCATGGAGTTCAAGAACAAGATACAGGAAGAGATAGTGATGGAATGAATCCTACCTAGCTTGATGAAGATGGAGTCAAAACACAATTTTGTAGACTAGAACATCTACACAGGAGATAGAGTCAAAGGAATAAGAACAAGAGAGAAGGAAGAGAATCCTACCTGATCTTCGAAGGATAACACTTCCACTTGCTGACCCACAATTGACGGAAGAGGGAAATGGTACTGGGAGTATAGTCCTTGTAGTCCACGAGCAGCTACACTTGTAGCTCTTCTTGTAAGAGTGAAGAAAGCAACAACTCCTGCAGCCAATTTCCCACGCAAGGTGCAAGACCACAACAGCAGCACCTTAAAGCAAGAACTACTCCAGCAACTTCCTTAGCAGCAAGGAGCTGAAGAAAATGGGAGAAAGAGGTAGAAGGTTCCCATGATGGGGTGAGGGGAGGCTTTTATAACCTGGCAAGCTTCTCATGCAGTTGGCACGTCGGCCATCAAGGTGTCATGGTAAAAATCGTTTGGTTTATACCACAACACGTAGCCCATGCAAGCTTTCCCATGTTTACATGCAGGTAACCAACGTGTTAACTTCATCCCCTTGTGTGGTGGCCTTCCCAGTGCCTCACACGTAGGCACACAAAATTACCAAGAAAATGACCATCATAAATGGCCCAAAATTCGGCTGGCCCAATAATCACTATGTAAATGTGTTCAAACGAGGTCTGTTTGTATTAAAATTTTAACCATAGACTAATGAGATGGCTTTACAAATTATGGTGATTTTAGTTTGATTTTTAGAATTTATTTTACACTGGGTGAAAAATCACCCAGAAAATAGTTGCGTCGGCTTAATCTCGAAATCCGTAGGTCAACAAATCTGGATATTTACATTTCCGATATCACCACATTTTTCTGGAAATTATGGTGTTCTCATATTTCATTTTCGTTACAATTTTTCGGTGTCACCCTGTCGGAGCACGCACCTCTGAGTACCACACTGGGATAACATTTATTTATGATAATTAATCCCAGATATTAATTATTTCTATCTCATAATAATAATCAAGTCTACTAATCATATTATTCATGTTTTCTAACAAATAAAATTTTTCGGGTGTTACAGCAACCTCACCAATCCTTTTGAGGACTTCAAAAGGACCGATAAATCTAGGACTGAGCTTTCCTTCACACCAAATCTTTGGATGCCACGAGTAGGTGACACCTTTAAGAATACATGATCACCGACTTGGAATTCTAAGTCTCGCCTTCTTTTGTCGGCATAGCTCTTTTGTCTGGACTGAGCAGTCTTAAGCCGATCTCTAATCACCTGAATGTCCCGGGTTGTATTTTGCACTATGTCCGGGCCTAGCCATTGCTGTTCTCCCACCTCATTCCAGCATGCAGGAGATCTACAATTTCTTCCAAAGAGTGCTTCGAACGGTGCCATCTTAATACTCGCCTGGTAACTGTTGTTATAGGCGAACTCAATAAGGGGTAGGTGCTCATTCCAATATCCTTGGAAGTCTATAGTGCACGCTCTCAACATGTCTTCCACTATTTGGTTGGTTCTTTCAGTTTGCCCATCAGTTTGTGGATGGAATGCGGTACTAAAGTTGAGTCTAGTACCTAGTGCACCTTATAGTCCTTTCCAAAAATGAGATGTGAATCTCGGCTCTTCATCTGAGACTATGGATGACGGAACTCCATGTAGTCTTACAATCTCTTTGACATATAAGGCAGCTAGTACCACTACCGACCACTTACTCTTTATAGGCAGAAAATGGGCGGATTTGGTTAGTCGGTCCACAATGACCCATATGGTGTCGAGTCCACCACGAGTCTTGGGTAAACCCATGATGAAGTCCATGCCAATGCTTTCCCATTTCCATTTCGGAATATCTAGCGGTCTGAGTACACCAGCAGGGCGTTAGTGTTCTGCTTTTACTTGTTGGCAAGTAAGGTAGTGTGTGGCATGTTCAGCTACCTCTCTCTTCATGTTCGGCCACCAAAATGTTATTTTCATGTCTTGATACATTTTGGTATCTTTAGGGTGGATAGTGTACTTTGTCTTGTGAGCTTCATCCATTAGCTTCCTCTTCAGTTCTTCATTATCGGGGACGCATGTCCTCCCTTGGAACACCAGTCTTCCATCCTCGGTCATAGCAAAGTTCGATCTTTCAGTTAAGGTTTCCTTGATGCGAACTAAGAATGGATCATTATCTTGTTGAACTTTAATCTCTTCCATCAAGTCGGATTGAATCTTGATATTGGAAATCAAGACTCGATCATCCCTATGTTCGATAGTTAAGTCTAACCTTGCGAATTGTTCTAGTAGTTGCATCTCGCCAAGGACTAGACTAGAAACAGATGCCATCGGCTTCCTACTAACAGCATCAGCCACGGCATTACCCTTGCCTGGATGGTATTGGATGTTGAAGTAGAAATCCTTCAGATATTCTAGCCATCTTCTCTGTCTCATGTTGAGTTCCTTTTGAGAGAATAAGTACTTCAGGCTTTTATGGTCTGAGTAGATAGTGAATTTCTCACCATATAAATAATGTCTCCAGATCTTCAAGGCGAAGACCACAGCAGCCAACTCTAGATCATGCACGGGGTAGTTGACTTCATGCGTCTTTAGTTGTCTTGAAGAATAAGCAATGACCTTCTCCTTTTGCATCAATACACAACCTAGCCCAATCCCTGAGGCATCGGTGTAGACAGAGAAACCTTCTCCCTCTATTGGCAGCGCGAGAACTGGTGCTGAGGTAAGACAATCTTTAAGGGTTTGGAAACTTTTCTCACACTCATTACTCCAGGAGTATGGATTCTCCTTTCATGTCAGTCATGTGAGAGGAACGGCGATCTTGGAGAAGCCCTTAATGAACCGCCTGTAGTCTTCTGATTTCTATGACATTGGTTGGTCTCTTCCAATTGAGTACAGCTTCGACTTTGGAGAGATCAACTGAGATGTCGTCCTTTGTGATGACATGGCCCAAGAAGGACACTTCTTCGAGCCAGAATTCACACTTGCTCAGCTTTGCATACAGTTTGTTGTCTCGCAAGACTTGCAGTGTAATCTTCATGTGTTCTTCATACTCTTCCTTGGTCTTTGAATAAATGAGGATGTCTTCGATGAAGACGACCATGAACTTGTCAAGGTATGGCCGATATATGCTGTTCATAAGTTGCATAAAGGCTGCAGGAGCATTGGTTAGACCAAAAGGCATAACAAAAAATTCATAGTGTCCATACCTGCTCCTGAAAGCCGTTTTGAAGATATCGTCATCCTTGATCCTCATTTGATGATAGCCAGATCGAAGATTGATCTTGGAGAAATATTGAGCTCCATATATTTGGTCGAATAGTTCATCGACTCTGGGCAATGGGTATTTGTTCTTTATGGTGAGCTGATTGAGTTGAAGATAGTCGATGCATAGCCTCATCGATCCATCTTTCTTCTTGACGAATAGCATAGGTACTCCCCATGGGGAAGTACTCGGTCTGATGAACCCCTTCTCTAATAGCTCCATTAGTTGCATCTTCAATTCCTTTAGCTCGGCAGGTGACATCTGGTATGGTTGTCGTGATACCGAGGCAGCTCCAGGGATCAACTCAATAGCGAAGTTGACATCTCGTTCCGAGGGAATCCCTGGAAAATCTTCAAGAAACACATCGAGGAAATCCTGGACTATGTGGATGTCTTCTATCTTAGAACCCTTCTTTTCAATAACTATGGCTTCTAGGAAAGCAATACAACATTTCCTTATCATGTTATGGGCTTTTATGGCGGAGATTAGAGACATCCATCTCTTATGTCTAATCCCAGATAATGCCAATTTAGGATAGTCACTAAATGTCACCCTTCCTTTCTTACAATCGACACTTGCCCCATAAGTGGACAACTAGTCGGCTCCCAAAATTACATCATAGCCTTCCATGGGCATACACACCAGGTCGGCTTTTAGGCTATGGTCTCTGATCATTACATTGACAGAGGGAAAGTATTTGTTTAATTTCTCCTTTTCTCCTAGTGGCGTTGTGACAGAGAACTCACAACCCATGGATATAGGTTTTGCAGTCAGGGTATCAGCAAAGTGTTGTGATATAAATGAATGAGTTGCTCCAGTATCAAATAAAACAAAATCTGATAAGGAGAAAACTTGTAGAGTATCTTCTACCATGCCACCTTCCTCAGTGGGCTCTTCATTGTGCAGGGCTTCCAGTCGGCCCAGTTTCTTAGGCGCATTAGGGCGCCTCTCATGTTCTTTCAATAGCGGGCACTCGGGGATGCGGTGCTCGCAGCTTCCACAGCACAGACATGCGCCGGCTTTCCTCTAGCACTCGTCAGCGGTGTGACCTGGCTTGTCACAATGCTTGCAGTTACTTTTTGTTGGAGTGTTGGGGACAATAGATTTAGGTTTCATTTCTTGGCTGGGTCCCTCTATGATGTTGAAGGGACGCTTCTTGCCATTGTTTGGCTTCGCAGATGATTGCCCTGAGGTCATTTCCTTCTTCACGAACTTCCCTTTGATACGGTCGGTGAAGTTCGTAGCATCTTCTAGTAGTTGGGCCTTCTTCACCATCTCGGCGTAGGTCTGGATGTCGAGAGGGGCCAGTTGAGTGATATATTGTGGCTTAAGGCCGTTGAGAAAGTGCTTAGCCTTCATTCTTTCAGTATTCACCAGGTGTGCAGTATAGCGTGCTAGTCTTGAAAACTGGGCTTCATATTCGGCCACAGTCAAGCTCTGCTATTTCAGAGCAGCGAATTTCGTAGCCTTCCTTTCTTGGACACGCTCCGAGAAATACTTGGAGTTAAAAGCTTCTTTGAATTCGGTCTAGGTGAACTAACCATTAGCTCTGGTCGCTTCAACAAACTCCCACCAAGCGCGGGCGTCCTTTTCCAGTTGGAATGTGGCTAGTAGTAGCTTATCCCCCGCTGCGCATGGCATAACACGGAACATCCTTTCCTTTTCCTTTAGCCAGTGTTCGGCTTCATCTGGATCCGTGGATCCACTGAACCTAGGTGGGTTCAGACTCCTAAAGTTACGATGTAGGTCGCCTGCACCACCACGATTACCACCTCCTTGGGTAGCTTGCATGATTGCGCGCATCAGTTCTTGAATGGTCTGTTGCATGCCCCTCATTTGAGCATGTTCAGCAGTCATCTTGATTGCTTAGTTCCTACAAAATAACTTATTGTCATGATATTGATGTGGAATTTAATTCGTGCGTGTGTGAGTTCATTTTAGCTATTTACACTTGGCTCTAACCACAACTCACATAGGTAGGATAATTGACTCTAGTCGAGGCAGGTTAATCTAGATCATCCTATACTTAAGAATAACCTAGGCTCTGATACCACAAAATTGTCACCCCCTGACACGGAATATCGGAACGTGAGGCAGTTGCAAGTAAACGGGTACAAAGCGAGTACTAGACATCAAACCATTGAGCAATGAATAAATACTAAAGCAAATTCTTCTCATTAATAACTTTCCAAATGTCTAGTTACAACCACTAATATCAGAGTCATTCTATAGGGCCTAATTACATTGAAATAAAAGTAAAAGACTAAACTATGACTCGAACATAATGCTAGGACGCTAGGGTTCTCATGACTTCACTCCTGGTCGTTCCCGTCCTCTTGAGTGTATGTGTCATCCTCGGTCTCACCTGAGAACACAACGACAAATAACGCAGGGTGAGCGATAACGCCCAGTAGGACTTAAATCTCAATAGTCAAGCAGGCTTTAAATGATTAATGTATTAAAAGGCAGAGTAACTAATGATAGAGCGAGAGAGTCAAGTAAAAGATAGCAGGATAGCCCATGATGGAAATAGCACAAGCTTTCTAAGTATAGCACAAGTGTCGAGTATAGCACAAATAGCAAGATGGCCATAGCACAAAGTATAGCAATAGCACAACGTATATGGTATAGCACTTTTGTCAATAGGCAACGAGAGAATATAGCACTTTTTGTCAATAGACAACGAGAGAACATAGCACTTTTGATTGTCATTTAGATAGTCGAGAAAGATAGCACTCGAGTGTAATGCCAAACACTCTGATCATTTAACTCCCATGGGCACTAGCACTTTCGGGCGCACATCCCAGGACCAGATCGGGCCCTTTATATATTGCCAGGCATTGGTTATATTGTTTATCTTTAGACAATCAGTCAATGGCCAATAGAGAGTACCAAGAAATAGATGAGAGTACTAGATGAATAGACGAGATAGTAGAGTGAACGTGAATAGATGAGCGAGTAGAGTATAGATGAGAGCTAGTGGACATTGCACGTAACTCGTCGAGTAAACAGGCGATAGTAGCAGTTCCACAACACGTGCACTTGGTGTTGGCAGTCAAGTGGAATACACAACCCTTCTGTTGGCCTTGTTATGCACAGGTCTAGAGGTCTGACGTGTTTCTAGATAAGAGCAAACTTCTAATAGCCGTTTGGACCATATTGATCCCTAAAGGGTATCATAGGTATTAGGGTACAACCAGCTCGTCGACCATGTGGGAATCCATGGACAGAGGAGACTTACGGAGGCCTTGAACAAGGAGTCACTAGTCCGGCAAAAGGAATATCCGACGGAGAGTTCGTCCAAGTCAAGAGAGTGTGTATATAGAAACAAGTGCTCGACGTTCTATAGGAATTCTAGAACAGTGGAGCGTCGATAACAGTATTCCCAAAACATCGCGAGAAAACATAAACAAGTCTAGTTAAAATATGGCAATTTAATTAAATATTAAGATAAATTACCAGATATATTATGGGAAATTTTCATGTTATGTTAAGCCATATTGGATGGTTCAAGTGTGTGCATGTGTCATGAAATTGTAGATAGAAAGTGGTCATGTGCATGTCTTTTAAAAATCACACAATAATGTTCAATTCATAACATGGGTAATTACTGCGTGTAAGACTGTTAACAAAGTGTACAAGCACTGTAGAAAGTTAGAGCATCATAAATCGGGAGTTTTCATGCAAAAGTCTGAGATTGCGATGCACCCCAGTAAGGGTCGCGACGGGGTCAACTGAGAACGCGACATAGCCTTGTACAGATCGCGACGGGCTTGTCAGTTCATGTAGGTAGTTCGCGATGACAGACCCTGTCGCGATCAGATCACAACGGAAGATGCTGTCGCGACGGCCCTGAGAACACGGCCTATCAGGCCATCACGTTCTCAGGTCCTGTACCTAAGTCCGACGGGGAAAGGACATGTTCTTGGATTGCGGTCCAGAACTTCCTTATTTTGACATAGGGACGTTCAGAAAATCATAACTAATTGTACCACTGATGGAAAATTATGAAACCACTTGCAAATTAATCTAGACATGCGAGAGTACTTGTAGTAAATAGGAATTTGGAAACCAACATGGTTTCGGCATGGTTCAAATAAGTGTATTTACAAAGAATATGAAACTATGTACAGTAGAGATCAACGATTTAATTCGAGCAATATAGTGGATGAAAATTAGGGCTTTCAAGGGCAAAAGACGCCTAACATGCATCAGTATCTCCAATAAAAATTTGAGAGCATGGGATCGAGTATTCAAGGAGATGTGAATTAAACATGAAGGTTCGGGATCAAGAGGTTTGCAGGACTTCAAAAATCAAGAACAAAAATTATACTCAATGGAAAATTATGAAACAAAAGGGGTTTTGTTCCTGATGCATGGAACAATCTACAGACGAAATCTTATGATTTATGCTTGTGAGAATGCCTACCTTTGGTCGATTTCCTCTTCTAGGGCTAGAACTTGATGAACTCCGGTTGAAACTTTGATGAAGCCTCCTTCCCACGAATTCTCCTCCTCCTTGGCCTCCTCTCCACGTCCTGAAACCCTTGGCAATGAGCTAGGGCCAGCCATGGGGAATAAGAGAGTATTTATGTCTCTTTGGTTTCTATTTCCTAATAGGACTCTAATTACTATTTAATTTCGGGATTTCCTATTTCTCTCACCCTTTTCAAGCTTGAGAACTTCTAATTGGGTTAGGATGGGAGCTAAATTCGTGGCCAAGCAATTAGGGTAGGTTTAGGAATCCAAAACCAACTCAAACTTCCTATTTAATGTATTAAATACCTCTTTTCTATTTAAGTAATAATTAAGTTACGAATTTAGGGTATTTTTTTATTATTCCTCTTTTAAAAATTCTTATTTTGGCCCACTAATTTCTAATGGGCCCATTTAACAAAGCCCATTACTTCTTTTCATTTAATGGGTTTTATTTAATTCTTTTTTATTTGATTTTCTAATTACTTTTGTTTTATTATTATTATTAAATTTTTATTTTTTGAAAAAACCAGGTTGCTACACATATGATAACATAATTCTTATTGCCTCTAGTCTAGCTACTGGTGCAAATGATTCTTCAAAATCTACCCCAAATTCTTGATTGTACCCTTTTGCAACCAGTCTAACTTTATTACGAACAACTTTGTCCTCTTCATTTAGCTTGTTCCTAAACACCCACCTTGTTCCAATTATTGACATTTCCAGGGTTTTAGGGACTAAGCTCCATACATTATTCCTCTGAAATTGACCAAGTTCTTAATGCATGGCATCTATCCAAGAGTTGTCTTTTAGAGCTTCTTCAATGTTTTTAGGTTCCACTTGAGAAACAAATGCTAAATGATCTTGTTCGACAATATTTCTAAAGTGTGATCTAGTTTGAACTCTATCATTTACATTCCTAATGACATTTTCAAGTGGATGATCTCTTGAATACTTGACATTTGTAATTGTTGGTTCACTTTGTTGATCTTCTTCAAGTTTGTCGACAACCTCTATTAGGTCTGTCGACAGATGCTTGTCAGCTTGTTCTTCAAGTATTTCTCCATCATCATCATACCTACAAGCATCATGAATCTCATTAAAGACAACATGTGGAGTCTCTTCCACAGTCTTATTTTTGGTGTTGAACACTCTATATGCCCTTGAGTGTTCAGAATATCCTAAGAAGATTCCTGGATCACTTTAGCTTCAAATTTGTCTAGATCAATTTTATCATTATTATGAATGAAGACTTTGGGGCCAAAAGCTTTGAAGTATCCAATGTTAGGTTTCTTACCTTTTAGAAGTTCATATGGGGTTTTCTTTATGACAGGTCTTACCATGGCTCTATTCAATATATAGCATGATGTGTTAACAGCTTCTGCCCAAAAACTCCTTGAGAGTTGACTTTCCACCAGAAGTGTGCGAGCCATTTTCACCAAGGTTCTGTTCTTTCTCTCCTCTACTCCATTTTGTTATAGAGTTCTTGGACAGTAGAATTTATGTTCAATACCTTGGTTCCTGCAGAAGTCAAAAAATAAATTATTCTCAAGCTCTCCCCCATGATCAGTACAAATTGAGCATATTTTGTTTGTGTTTCTATGCTCAATCTTAATAAAGAATTCTTCAAAGTTTTTCAGAACTTTATTTTTATGAGCTAGAAATTTAACCCAAGTGAACCTAGAGAAATCATCTACAATGACAAAGCCAAAGTGTTTGCCATTGAGACTAAGTATTCTTGTAGGTCCAAAAAGGTCCATGTGTAGCAATTCAAATGGTTTTGAAGTGATTATTGGTGCATTAGATTTGAAAGATTTTCTAGTCTGTTTTCCTTGTGCACATGCATCACAAAAGCTCAAATCCTTATTAAAGTGAATTTCAAGAAGACCATTTACCAATTTCATTCTCATGATTTTGTTCAAAACATTAAAGCTTGCATGGCCTAGCCTGCGATGCCATAGAGAAAGTTGATCCTTTTTGTTTGCAACAAGACACAAATTTTTATTTTTTGGTTCATCTAGATCAACTAGATAAATGTTGTTGACTCTTTTTCCAGAAAATTTAACACTACTAGAATTTTTATCAATGATTTGACATGCTTCTGAATCAAAGATGACTTTGTGGCCTTTATCACACAATTGACCAATGCTCAGTAGATTGTGATTGAGGCCATCAACAAGCAACACATTTTTAATGGAGTTTGAAGCATCCTTACCTACCTTAATTGTGCCAATTATTTGGCATTTATTGTTACCTCCAAAAATGACTTGACCACAATCTTTTTCAACCAGCAGATAGAATTTCTCTTTATCTCCCATCATGTGCCTCGAGCAGCCACTGTTCAAGTACCACTTGTTTTGATTTTGGGCTGCTAGGCATTCCTGCAATGACAAATCAGAAAAAGAGTTTTGGTACCCAAATTACTTTGGGTCCCATGCTTTCACTCATGCCAGAAAGTAAATGTTTAGGAATCCACAATTGTTTGCATTTCATCATGCTCATCTTATTCCAGCATTGTAGCTCAGTATGACCAAGCTTCTTACACAAGTTACATGATGGAGTTCGGATTTTTGAAGTTCTTTTGTTGTTGCTTCGAGCATGTGAATTCTTTTGTCTTTTCTGTAGCTTTGATGGTTTCGATCTGTCAACAGATTTCCATACTTGTCGACAGTTCAGTTTCTAATTTAAATACCTGTCGACAGGTGCTCTTGCTTGTTGACCATTCAAGTTCTTTTGTTTGTTCTTATTTTCATTATGTTCTTCAGTTTTAGCATGAACTTGATTGCTTACACTTGGATTGCACTGAACAAAGGATGTGATCATTTTTTGTCCAATTGTCTTTTGATTTTTATTTTCAAATCCAAGCCCATGTCTGATTGTGTTTGACTTTACTCCTAGGACAGCATCAAGGTTTTCTTTTCCCTTAACAAATCTTGAAAAATCTTCATTCTTATTTTTAGTTCCTTTTGAACTTCTTCCATTTTCTTCTGCATCTTTTGATTTTCATTTTGAAGTTTTTCAACATATTCATTTAAAGTTTGTTTTTCTTTTTCATTCTCTTGAAACTTTTCTTTCATGCAGTCCATTTCAACAAGGTAATTTTCTTTTTCATTTTTCAGTAACTTTATTTCTCTGTTCAGAATTGCAACTTGTTCATCAGTGCTTGGGTTATGTACCAGATTGTTGATTTTCTTTTTCAGGGTTTTATTTTCAGATCTATATTTACATAATTTTTCAAACAACATGGTGTAGGCCTCTTTCCATTCTTCAGCTGTGTAACTTTCAAAGGAAGAGTTTACCTCATTGGAGTCATCACTCCTTGCCATCAAGCACTGGATTTCCTCATCATCAGAGTTGTCTTGATCACATTCATCTTCGTCTTCATCACTCCATGTTGCCATCATGGCTCTGGGGTTCTTGTATGTAGATTTCTTCTTTATCAGCTTCCTTTTGAGTTCTGGGCATTCACCTCTCATATGCCCCTATTTCTTGCATTCATAACAAACAACTATGTCATTTTTCTTGTTTGTATCAAATTTGTTTGCAAAATCTCTTTTAGGAGGGGTTTTGAAGTTACCTGGCCCCTTCTTTTTGAACTTGAGAAATTTCCTGAATTGTCTAGCCAGCATGGCCATCTCATCATTTTCACTTTCATTAGACGTTTCAGTTTCATCCTTTTCTTGTTCAATTTCTTTCTTAGAACTTGATGAGGCTTTATTGGAAACTTTCAATGCAATTTATTTTCATGGAATGACCTCATATTCTTTTCTTTTTTAAGTTGATTTCATAGGTCATCAATGATCCTATCAATTCATCTAATTGCATTGTGGACAGGTCTTTAGAGTCCTCAATGACTGTGGCCTTAGTGTGCCAAGCAGATACAAGAGACCGAAGTATCTTCCTCACTAAGTCACTTTCACTGTATTCTTTCTTGATACTTTTAAGACCATTTATGATTATCATGAAATGAGCAAACATGTCTGAGATAGTTTCATCATTGTTCATTTTGAACATTTCATATTCAGAGACAAGCATGCTAGCTTTGGTTTCCCTTACCTCAGACGTAGCTTCATAAATGAGTTCGAGTTTGTCCCACAACTCTTTTGCAGATGAGCAAGTGGAGACCCTCAAGTACTCCTTTGGATGCACGGCACATTGTATCATATTCATAACACTCCAATTCAGAGTTGCCCTTCAGATTTGCTCTCTCCTTCGAATTTGCTCTCTTGTCCAGCAAGTGTAAATGCAACTTGAGATGTCGACACACCATGAAACAACTGTCGACAGAAAAGTGAAGACTCATCAAGCTTCACTCTGAGGGGGAGCCTCACATTCAGGGGGAGCAAACACTAAGGGGGAGCAATAAACAATGTCAGTAGTAAACACATTGTTGAACCCCTCTCATTCAAACTCACAGCATACTGGTAAGAAGTCCTTATAAAGGGGGTAAATGCAAATGGTAAGACCATTCCTTTTTGGTTATTGACAAAAAGGGGGAGAATATATTTAACTTGTGAATTTTCTATTTATTTCATGTTTTGAGTATGCTTGTTAGAAAATTCTCATAAGTTTTGTCATCACCAAAAAAGGGGAGATTGTTGAACCACTCTTGTATTTTATCCTTTATTTTGGTGATAACAAAACTCATGATTAACTTAAATATCATGAATATATTTCATATCATGTTTTCCTTGCAAATACAACTTACTATGGCACTATCATGATTTGCTTAAGTCCACATCGAGTACTATTATAAGCTCACAACGACTACTGTTTGAAGAACATCAACATCGATTCTGCTTACAACATCGATTTCATTCAAACATCGATTTCACTTAAATATCGATTTCGTTCAACATCGATTTCAACGTTGATTTCACTGAAACATCAATTTCACTTAAACATCGACTTCATTAAAACATCGACTTCAGTTGAACAATGATTTCATCTAAAATATCGATTCACTCACAACATCGATTTCATTTAAACATTGATTCACTCAGAACATCGATTTCCTTTAAACATCAATTCACTCAGAACATCGATTTCCTTTAGAACATCTGTTGAACCACTCTATATTTAACCCTTATATTTTGGTGAAAACAAAATTTATGATTAACTAAATATTATCAAATATATTTAATATCATGTTTTCCTAATAAATATAAATTATGGAATTATCGCTATGTGTGGTGCACTAAAATGATAAATCGATGTTCATTCAATAAACATCGATTTCTGTTCAAAGTGCCACATCGATTTCACTAATAACGACTTGATAAGTTACACAATGATTTGATCATGCAACGATTCATTAAGTGAAACAACGATTTGTCGTCATAACGATTTCATAAGTGACAAACAACGATTTGCTCTCACAACGATTTGGTTCTCATAACGATTTCATAAGTGAGAAACAACGATTTGCTCTCACAACGATTTGATTCTCATAACGATTTCATAAGTGAGAAACAACGATTTGCTCTCACAACGATTTGGTTCTCATAACGATTTTATAAGTGAGAAACAGCAATTTGATTTTCACATCGATTTGATAAGTGAAACATCGATTTTGTCCAAACATCGACTTTATGAAAACATCGATTTTCTTTATATTTAGATGATTCAAATATGTTTGGCGCCTAATGAGAAGTCAAAAATGTCTCTGACAGAAGATCCTTTTTATCTCTCTAGATCTCTTCTCTCCTGTCAGACAGAAAGGTGGTCACTTACTACTTCTGGGAGAAAACAGGAAGCATAGAGGTGTGTGAGCTCTTGACAGAAACACTGTTTTACCTAAACACTTTCTTCTATGTTTACAGACCTCGTAGACCACCAAGTGGCTGACAATCTGAAGAAGAAAAAGAATAGAAAGATCAGCAACGACTAGAAGAGCTCCAACAGATCTCTTCAACGGATCTATTCAAAAGCCTCTCATATAAAAGATGAGGCAAGGTTGAAGAAGAAAGTAGAGCTTTTCTTGAAGATCTTTGAAGGAGTGTACAACCAGTGAGGAACCTCAGTGCCACATACACTCAAAGGAAAAGAGAGAAAGAGCCTGAGCCAAAAAGAAGTGTTCAAGCAACTGAAGCACTCAAGCATTCAAGCTCCTTCTCCTCTCTTCACTCTCTCTGTGTGCATCTTGTAATTTGGGGGAGAGAGTTTTTTAGCTGAGAGTTTCTTTTAGTTGGTTTTCATCTGTTCCAACTCTCAATCGTGTTCTTTCTTTTCTAAGAAAGCTTTCTGTCCAGCTGTAGGACTGTATATAGTGTAGAACCTAGCTAGGGATTTGTGTCTAGCAGAACTGCACTAGGGTTTGCACCAGGAGGTTGGCTTCTTTACCTGTAAGAGAAGTGAGCTGCCTTCTTGCCCGGGAAAGAGAAGAAGACCAGTTGGGGTGCTGGGTGTTGTATTGTCCTTGAGGTGGATTGTACCCTTGGTTAGTAAAATCCCAAGAGGTTGCTTGGGGACTGGACGTAGGACTTCCATGTGGAAAGGGCCGAACCAGGATAAATCTCTTGTGTTATTTGTGTGATTGTTTAATTGCTTCCGCACTGCTACTCTTTATCACACTAAACTAACCAAACTTTCAAGTGATAATTTTCTGTGTGTAAGTTTCTGTTTCAGATTTCAGAAAACCTATTCACCCCCCCCCCCTCTAGGTTAGTTTGTTGCCGTACCAAAAGGGCCAACAAGTGGTATCAGAGCAAGGTTCTCTTATCATTCAAGAAGATCCAACGATCTTAGAGAAGATCCATGGTAGCTCAAGGATATGTTGAAGGTCAATCAGTCACCAGACCTCCATTCTTTGATGGAGAGGACTACCAATATTGGAAGATGCGAATGGAATGCTTCATTCGAGGCACGGCGTAACGACCCTCTTTATATCGGTATGGTTCTACCAACCCACGTCGATATAGAAAGCGTCGCCATAGTGGGACATTTACCCAACACTAGTATGATAGGCTGAAATATACACAAATATAAATATCACATGATAGCAGAAAAGAAAGAACTAAATGAGATATCTTATTCCATCATTCACATTTTATCCACAGTCCATATAGAGGAAAAGAAACTAGACATTTCATAACTAAAACAAATGAATTAAGTACATTGTCCACATAAGACTACACAAAGTCCTTTATTACATACTTATGCAAATGAAAATACAATGCTAAATCCACAATGTCTCCTACTCCCGCTCCGAGTCGCTCCTAACGACTTCCTCGGAAGAAGTAGAAACGTCTGCACCTGTACGCCGAAGCAAGAATGAGTCTAAAAGAACTCAACAAGTAACTCTAAACACATTAAACTTACATGCATCACCTAACATTCACATTCTCATACCACACAATCACATATAAGCATGGATTTAGCTATTTATGCAAATAGAACCTAAACATGATTTCTACACATGTTACACATGGAAATTGTTTAGTACAAAGTGTTCAATAACTTAAAGCCTATCACATGCTCTCTGCACATTTATCAATATGTTAAACTAAGTTTCATTTAACTACATTTATATATTCACATGTTAACATTTGTCATCTTAAACATGGAGTTTATACACATAAAGAAAGAGACAATTCTAGCATGGATTCTATAATCATATTCACATGAATAACACATTTATACACATGAAAAGCTTGCTGTTTTTCTATGTACATAACATATTCATTTAAGAAGTTATCATTTCACATGATGTCACAAGAGTTCATATTACCATATAATCATTTACACAATTTCACAGTTTTCACATGCATATTCCCTTAAGCACAATTTCACATTATTTAAATGTCGTGACACATAGCCCAAACCACCATTAGAAGGACACACACTAATCACAACACATATCCATCACCTGGGCATTCCAGTGATAAATCTTAGTTACTGCGCAGAACTGGGAGAAGCACTCTCCACCCAACCAGCGATACTTGTTCGCCTCCAAGATTTAATCCCAATGCCCGTGGGACATCACACAGTATGAACCTTCCTGTGGGGACTTTACCACAGTACAGTTCCACAGCCCTCTAAGGTAGCAGTGTCAGCCATTGGCACATTTACACATTTTCCATTTAAACACACACACAATTTCACACCATTTTAACCCGTTATTCTCATTTTTCACATTCATGCACATGGTTCAGGTTCCCTATCATGGTACTACTGTTAATAGAACTAAATCAGTCACAACTACTAATTGATTCATATCATGCTGTAATTATATTAATCATTTTTAATTACACTAAACCATACCCTTTTCATGATGAAAATATTGTAATCAGTACCTATTGTTATCCAATGAATGTGAAAATTTAACCACAGGTCATTTACTGTTCACATATCACATATACGAAGTTTCATAATTTTCTGAAATATCCACTATTTAATAATGTTCAAACAGTGATATTATCTACGGTTAAAATAGCCCAATTTACATAATTGTTATAATTCAGACCTATAGTTCATGCTACACCTGCATGCTGACCGTACTAAACATATTCTAATTTCTGGGATTTTAATTATTTTCACACTATTTATAAAAAATTTCTACACTAAATAGGCATGCTCACTATTTTTCAATTCAGAAAAATGTAATAATTTATACAGCCATTAGAAATTTATCAAATTGTAACAGTACATTCTGATGATGATTTAACTATCATACAAAATTTATGACATCAAACTTTATCACAAAATCATGTAACAATAATTTAACATGCTCACAACAATGTTTCAGAATTTTCCAGTAATTATTGCAGTAAACGAAAATTCATCAAAATTTCATAACATACTCCATGGTATATATATATACTTTATAACATACAAGATTTATCATATATCCTCATGCACAGAAATCCCGGAAAATAGGTTATAAAGGGCAGACAGACCAATTGTTTCTGCCTGAAGAACTAAACGGCAAGGGGTGGCCGTTTACCAGGTTAACGGCAACAAAGATCGCCGCCAACTTAAGATCTTAACGGCAAGATATCCTGTCGTTAAGTTTCTGTCTGTGCAAAACACTGACTGAACATCAAAAGATCACTTGAATGGGGGTTCCAGGACACGAGAAAAATCCGTAAAATTTCTTGGACATACTAGACACATGTAGGGATGATGTGGTTGGGTTACTTGCCTTGGATAAAATCCCCAATCGATGTTTTGAGTTGAAGAAGCTCTCCTCGGCCAGAGCCAAAGAGCCTTCAAATCCTTCTTTATCTGGGTTCTCTGTTGATCTTCACTGCACACCAGCATGGGGAAGTCGTTCCCGGATGTTCAGAGTCCTCTCCAGTCGATGTTGATCGCCGGATGAAGCCTCCAGTAGCCGGATCGAAGAGTTCCAAAACAAGTTTTCGCACAGAAAGTCTAGGTTTTTGACCCAAGAGTCAAAAGGACAGACTTGGCCGAAAACTGGACAATATAAAGGGTTGGGGGTCGGATACGCATAAGGGTTAGGCTAGGTTACCGTTGGGGAACGGTTTCCAAATCAGAGGGCGATATTTTCGGGGGCGTTTCTAGATCTGAAATCGCAACAGATCTGCAAAATCAACGTCAACATCAGTGGCCGCCAATTCTCAGTTGGCGTCCATCGATGTGGCCGCTGACTTGGCATTGGCGTCCACCCATCATGACGTCTACTGGCTGCCCGAACAGAACTTAAAACTGCAGAACTATATACATCACACATATGTATATATATAAACAATGCATACATCACAATATTATTTACTCATGCAATATATATATATATATATATATATATATATAAATACTATGCACAATACTCTATACATCAATAGTATGTACTCATATACGCATATATACATAAGCAAACACTCAAGATGAAAATCAAGGGCCTTACACCCTCTCCCCCTTAAAGAAACTTCGTCCTCGAAGTTAGACCGACACTACTCAAACAACTAAGGATACTTCTTCCTCATTGCATCCTCAAGCTCCCAAGTAGCCTCCTCTCACGAGAAGTTACGCCATAAAACTTTCACCGACGCAATGCTCTTGTTCCGGAGATGTTGAACCTTCCGGTCAAGAATAACTACTGGTTGCTCCACATAAGAAAGATCTGGCTGGATCTCTACTGGCTCGTGACTAATAATATGAGATGGATCTCTAACATACCTCTTGAGCATAGAAACATGGAAAATAGGATGAATACTAGCTAACGCTGGGAGTAAAGCTAGCTCATATGCCACGTTGCTCAATCGACTGAGAATCTCATACGGGCCAATGAATCTAGGACTTAACTTACCATGCCTTCCAAATCTAACTACACCAAGTAGGCGAAATCTTTAAAAAGACATGCTCACCTACTGCAAACTCTAAATCCTTCCTCCTGTTGTCGGCATAACTCTTCTGCCTATCCTGTGCCGCAACAAGCCTCTTCTAATCATCTGGACCTTATCCGAAGTCTCCTGAACTAACTCCGAACCAATCAGCTGCATATCGCATGTCTCCTCCCAACATAAAGGAGATCTACAGGGCCTACCATACAATGCCTCAAATGGAGCCATACCAATACTGGCATGAAAACTGTTGTTATATGCGAACTCCACTAAAGGTAAATGGCACTCCCAATCATCCTTCCAATCCAGCACACACGCCCTCAACATATCATCGAGCGTCTGGATAGTCCTCTCGGACTGTCCATCTGTCTGGGGATGAAACGCCGAACTAAGCTTCAGCTTCGAACATAACGCATCCTGAAGACCCTTCCACAGCCTCGAAGTAAATTGTGGATCTCGATCCGAAATGATCTACTTTGGGACACCATGCAATCTAATAATACTACTAACATACAATCTAGCTAAACTCTCTACTGACTGCTTCTTCTTCATAGGCAAGAAATGCGCAGTCTTCGAGAATCTATCTACCACTACCCAAATCGAGTCGTTACCCCATCTGGATCGAGGCAAACCCGTAACAAAATCCATAGTGACAGCTTCCCACTTCCATACTGGGATCTCCATCTTCTGCATAAGACCAGATGGTCACTGCCGCTCGGCCTTCACTTGCTGGCAAACTAGACATCTAGACACAAATTCTGCTACATCTCTCTTCATGCCAGACCACCAAAAAGATCTCTTCAAATCCTGGTATATCTTAGTGTTACCCGGATGAATAGAGAATCTAGACCTATGAGCTTTTGCTAATACATGCTCATGGACATCCACGATGTCAGGAACACAAACACGGTGATGGAATCTAATCACACCATCCTCATCACGAGCAATGCCCGCCTTGCCCACTAACTCTTGGAGTCTAGGGTTGGCTTTATATTGCTCGATCACCTCATCCAACACCAAAGACCTAATGGACAACTGGGCTACAAAAGCCTGGCACAATGATGGCTCTAACTCAGTCATCGCACACGCCGCATCCTCCAACATCTTCCAATCCTGCTAGAGAGACGACCTCTTTCTACTAAGGGCATCCGCTACGACATTCACCTTTCCAGGATGATACTGGAGGTCGAAGTCATAGTCCTTCAGGAACTCAATCCATCTTCTCTGCCTAAGGTTTAATTCCTTTTGGGAGAAAATATACTTTAGGCTCTTGTGGTCAGTGAACACCTCAAATCTGACACCATAAAGATAGTGCCTCCAGATCTTCAGTGCATGAACCACTGCCGTAAGCTCAAGATCATGAGTTGGATAATTTCGCTCATGCTCCTTCAATTGACGAGAAGCATACGCTACTACCCTTCCTTGCTGCATCAATACACAGCCAAGGCCAATCCGAGATGCATCCGTGTAGATAGCAAAACCCTCTACAGCGCTCGGCAAAACTAACACAGGAGCCGAAGTGAGCTTAATCTTCAACAACTAAAAACTACTCTCACACTCCTCGGACCAGACAAACTTTACTCCCTTCCTGGTTAGCTGAGTCAATGGTGCGGCGATGGATGAAAATCCCTCAATAAATCGCCGATAATAACCCGCCAAACCAAGAAAACTCTGAATCTCCGAAGGAGTCTTAGGAATCTCCCAATCCATAACAGCTTGGATTTTCGCTGGATCCACTGCTACACCGGCACCGGAGATAACATGCCCAAGGAAATGAACATCGCGCAACCAAAAATCGCACTTGCTGAATTTTGGATACAGCTTGTGCTCACGGAGAACCTCTAACACTACCCTCAAATGCTGACGATGTGTGGCCTCATCTGGAGAGTAGACCAACACGTCATCAATGAAAACTACCACAAAACTATCTAAATATGGTCTAAACAACCTGTTCATGAGATCCATGAACGCTGCCGAGGCGTTGGTCAGACCAAAAGGAAGGACCAAAAACTCATAATGTCCATAACGGGTTCTAAAAGCCGTCTTGGACACATCCTCACTCCTAATCCTCAACTGATGATAACCAGACTGCAGATCAATCTTAGAAAAGACTGATGCATCTTGCATTTGGTCAAACAAATCATCAATCCGAGGTAAGGGATACCTGTTCTTCACCGTCACTTGGTTCAGCTTTCTATAATCGATGCATAACCTAAGTGACCCATCCTTCTTCTTCACGAATAAGACAGGTGCGCCCCAAGGGGAAACGCTAGGGCGAATAAATCCCTTATCTAACAAATCCTGCAACTGCTTTCTTAGCTCTGCTAATTCCGCAGGGGCCATCCGATAAGGTGCCTTCGAGATAGGAGAGGTGCCTGGAAGCAACTCTAGAGTGAACTCTATCTCTCTCTCCGGTGGCAATCCAGATAAATCATCGGGAAAGACATCTGGAAAATCCTGCACTACATCTATCTCTACAAAAGTAGGTGACTCATCAGCCTTGGGTACTAATACCACGCTGGCAAGAAAAGAGTCACAACCCTTGTTAACCATACACGTCGCCTTCATGGCAGAGATGACAAACTTTCCCGCTAAATTCCTTGGCAAAGGATGAGAAAACTCGTCCTCACCAGGAATACGGAAAACAAACTTCTTCTCACGACAATCCACTAACGCATAGTGCTCCTCTAGCCAATCCAGACCAAGAATGGCATCATAGTCCATCTTAAGCAAGAAGAAGCACCCTTCTAGGACTCTATCCTCAATGCACACCGGTAAAGACGGAATACACTTCCTAGTCGATACCGTACCTATAGGTGTGTGCACAGACAAAGGGACTTCTAACTTCTCAGACTCTATTCCTGACTCTAAGGCTAACTGCCTAGCAAAATGCTCGGAAATGAACGAGTGGGTAGCACCCGTATCGAACAAAACTTGAGCATACACACCTAAGAACAAAACCGTACCTTCGGTGACATGATCCGCCTGCTCGGCGTCCTCACGAGCTAACGTAAACACTCGAGCTGGGGCTCGAGGTCTCCCTGGTCATCCTGTCGCTAGTGCTGCAGTTGCTGCTGGGGCTGGTGCCGCTCCACGCTGACCTCCCTGCTGAAGCCTCGGACAATCCTTGATCCTATGCTCACTGCTCCCGCACTTCAAGCACTTCCCCGCCAACTTCCAACATTCCGTACTACCATGTGCCCTCCCGCAATGAGGACACTCCTTCTTACCATTAGGGGAACGTTGAGAAGGTACCTGACCACTGCTCGATGCCACAGGACGCTGCGGTGACTGGAAAGCCGCTTTCTTCCTTTCCTGCCTCTGGAAAGGAGCCGCGGGCCTCTTCTGAGAAGCCTTCTTCTCCTCCAGGTACTGCTCCATCTCTCCCTTCTGACGACACGTCGCGCTGAGCGCCTGCTCGAGGGTACGATGGTCGAAAGGCACCAACCTCGTCCTCAGCGATGGTCTCAGACCCATCACGAATTTCTTCGCCTTCCTGCGCTCATCAGCTACAATATGAGGGGCATACTTCGATAGCTCGGCAAACCTGGCCTCATATTCCAGCACGGTCATGGAGCCCTGAGTCAAAGAGAGGAACTCCTGCTCCATCTTGTCCTGGATGTGCTCCGGAACAAACTTGGCTCGGAATAGCCTCATGATCTCATCCCAACCAACCTCCACAGCACCATCCTCGAACCGAGTACATAACAACGAGGACCACCACATGTCAGCTCGCTCCTGACAAAACTATCCATAAGGACTAACCAACATAATCTATACTTAAAGAAATAACCATCGAATTAAATTACACATACCTGTAGCATATAGGTGGCTAAAGTGACCTTGTCATCCTCAGTGCACCTAATAGCCCAGAAGATCTTCTCGATCTCCCTCATCCAGCTCTCAACAAGTAACGGATCGCTCTCCCCCTTAAAAGAGGGTGGCGACATCCTCTTGAACCTTTCCATGATGGAGGGTCCACCATGGTCAGCCTGGGGAGCTGGCACCTGAGCCTGCTACAACAAGCATCATAAGCAACACATACAACATAACAAACATGCATTTAATAAAATAGACTACTTTATCTTATTATTCTAACCTGAGCCTCCAGCTGAGCTTGGAGTGCAGCCTGAGTGTGGGCCTACGTCTGTATGGCCTGCACTAAACCCTGCATGAACACTCCATAGTCTACTGGTGGTGGTGGGGGAAGCACAGGACCTTGGGGTGCTGGGGCCTGCTGCTCACCCTGATCCTCATGCCGAAGCTCATCTCTCCTCTGCTCACCTTCACGAGTAGGAACACCACACCTACCACGCGAAGCCATATCCTGCAAAATGATTTAATCACAATTTAGAACTAGACTATCTAATTTCTAACTATTTACTTATCTATGTGGACAATCTACACAGACTTAGCATACAATGAAGATGATGGTATGTACATATTTATGTACAACTTCTGCCTGTCGCTCGGATACCAATCTCTGTAACGACCCTCTTTATATCAGTACGGTTCTACCAACCCACGTCGATATAGAAAGCGTCGCCACAGTGGGACATTTACCCAACACTAGTACGATAGGCTAAAATATAAACAAATATAAATATCACATGACAGCGGAAAAGAAAGAACTAAATGAGATATCTTATTCCATCATCCACATTTTATCCACAGTCCATATAGAGGAAAAGAAACTAGACATTTCATAACTAAAACAAATGAATTAAGTACATTGTCCACATAAGACTACATAGAGTCCTTTATTACATACTTATGAAAATGAAAATACAATGCTAAATCCACAATGTCTCCTACTCCCGCTCCGAGTCGCTCCTAACGACTTCCTCAGAAGAACTTAAATGACGTCTACTGGCTGCCTGAACAGAACTTAAAACTGTAGAACTATATACATCACACATATGTATATATATAAACAATGCATACATCAGAATATTATTTACTCATGCAATATATATATATATATATATATATAAAAATACTATGCACAATACTCTATACATCAATAGTAAGTACTCATATACGCATATATACATAAGCAAACACTCAAGATGAAAATCAAGGGCCTTACACAAAGACTTTGATCTGTGGCAGGTAATAGAGGTACGTGATTATGTTGTTACTCCTGCTGCTAGCACTGTTGGGTTGAGTGTGAATTTAATACATTTCCCCTCATAATTTTGATGATGACAAGTTGTGATTTTAATGCATAATAAATGGAACATGTTAAATACATCACACATGTAATAACAATATTCAAAAAGCATGTTTCCAAACACATTTTATCATATATATTCATGATAATACATTGGACTAATGATTTATGTGTTTATTTCTCAGGGACATACATCTATTGCAAGGGTAGTGTCGACACACCCACTACTGGTGTCAACACAGGGTATCAAACCCTAAGGCAAAGTCATGAAGAAATGGTCAAGTGTGTCGACACAGTCCCAAGTGGTGTCGACACTAGACCCAGCTCCCAGAGAACCCAGTTGACAGGTTGGGACAATGTGTCGACACTAGTTGCGACGACCCTCCTTATACCGATACGATTATATCAATCCACGTCAGTATAGTGAGTCTCGTCACAGTGGGACATTTACCCAAACACTAACACACATGATTGAGATGTACACAAATATAAATACAGAGTAGCGGAAGAAAAGAACTACTATCTTTCATTTCATCATCCAATTAAACATGCATGATTCAAATAACAATTTAAAAATCTAAAGTCCACATAATAAAAACTAATTCCAAAATACATAGCTTGTCCACAATTTTATAATGTTTCAATTACAATGCCTCAATTACATACTATGAAAGCAAATACAATTATGGTGACTCCACAAAGCTACACTCCTCGCTCGGAGTCGCTCTCCGCGGTCTCCTCCAAAGGAGTGGGCACCTGCTAAACCTGTACGCCGAAGCAAGGAATGAGTCTAAAAGACTCAGCAAGTAAACTCCATACACGTCACACATGCATATATCACAAGTAAGTTCTACTTTCGAATTCATTAAATCGAACATATAACATAGTTGAGACAATAAAATAAACAACCTATCATGGTATTTCTACAACTTCACAACACATGACACATGATTCATGCCATTTCAAAACAAAATACCTATCACATGCTTTCTACTCATCCCTTCACATGAGAGCTAACATTTTACATTTAAGCTAACAGGGTAGCCTTCTAAGCATGGAATCTCACACACATCTAAAAGAAGAACTCCTAACATGGTTTCTACACATTCTTGTACATGTAAGGCATCATTATAAACATATGAAGGTTGCTATTTTGACATGAACTTAATAATTTCATAACATGAATTACAAATTTACATTCTAATACATTTATATCACATGGTTACACATTTACACATTCACATGGTCCACTTTTACACATTACACACACGTACATGTTCACATTACACAATTTACACATATTCACATTTACATTTCACATTAGATGTCGTGACACATAGTCCAAACCACCATTAGAATGACACATCACATACACATAACACATAGACGCCACCTAGGCAACACAGTGATGACTCTTGGACCATGCGCAGACCGGGAGAAGAACTCTCCACCCTAACCAGTGGTACTTGTCCACCTCCAGAATTTCATCCTAATACCCATAGGATTTACACATTGAACCTTCCTGTGGGGACTTTTCCACAGTACGGTTCCACAGCCCTCTATGGAAGCAGTGTCACACACGGCACATTTTACACATTTCAGTTTTTAACACACACATACTACACAATATGACACATCACTTATAGTTTTATCATTAACACATGGTTCAATTTTCCTAAATCATGGTACTACTGTCGACAGGGTTCAAACACTTCAAAATTTACACTAATCAGGTTGGGAACACCTAATCAAACCCTAATTACGTTAAGCATGCATAAACCATTCAATTTCACATGAAAATTTCACAACATAACCCACTGTTACCCAAATTTCATGAAAATTTAACCACGCACTGTTTGCAGGTTTCGGACCACACATGCAATTTTTCACATTTTTCTGAATTACATATAATTTACAGAAAATGAAATACTCATTCACATGCCACAATTAATTCAATTATCATGGAAGCACAACATGATTATCGGTTTTGACAGTTCTCAGACCTGTATCTAACATGAACATTATCACAAAAATTTTATCCGAATTTATTGCACATTACATAATTTACTGGAAATTTTTGACTAACCTACACATGCCCTCTATTTTTAATGCGGAAATTTCAACAATTAGCATGGTCATGGAAAATTTCTCAGATTTTCGGGACAGGGACTGACATACATATACATCACCTGAAAATTTTGGGGCAATCGAAATTTCACATGGACTACGTAAACAAAGGTCTACATGTTCAGGACCTTATCTAACATGCATTTCAAATAAATGTAATAATTCACATCATTTACCGAAATTCATCAACCATTCAGAACACATTCTATTAACTACATTACGTATCATGTAGAATTTACACTATATCCTCATGTGCAAAACTTCGAAAATTAGGTATATAAGGCAGAACAGTTTCTTGTTCTGTCCTGAAGAACTTAACGGCAACGTCTGGCCGTTTAGAGGTGCTAACGGCAGTATCGTCTGCTGCCAACTGAGGATCTTGACGGCAAGGGATCCTGCCATCAAGCTCCTGTCTGTGCAAAAACATAGACCGAGCTCTGAAGAATGGGTGAATGTGAGGATCCAGGACACGAGGAAAATCTCATAAAATCCTTAAAATCTACTGGACACATACATGGGCTACGGGGATGGGTTACTTGCCTTTTACAAAATCTCCAAAGGGATCAAATCTGTTGTTGAAGATCTCATTGGGCAGTGCCAAGAAATCTCCTCCACAGCGTTCCCTCGGGTTCTAGGTCGAAGTAGCTGCCAAGCCGAGGTTGGGGAAACCTTCTCCTTCGTCCAAACTCCCTTCCAAATGCAGTAGATCGCCGGAGGAAGCTTTGAATCGCCGGATCTGAGCTCCCAAAGTTCAGTTCTTCTCCAGTTCAACTAGGGTTTCCTTCTCCCTTTGCAAAGAGCTAAGAGAGAGTCTTCCAGGTTGCAAGGAGAGGAAGGTTTATAGGAAAAGGGCTTGGGATATCCCGTAGGGCCTGATGGGAGAGCTGAGAGCCGTTGGGGACATCTCCCCAATCGGTGAGCAAGGCAAACCCAGGATTTCAGGGTCTGCTGCGCACAGAAGTTCAAGAAGTAGACGTCCACATAGATGGCCGTCTACTTTAGTGTTGGCGTCCATCGACATGGAGGTTGACTCATCATGAACGTCCATCCATGTTGACGCCAATTTGCTCTTCGGCCAGAGCTTAAAAACATGCAGAAAACCATGCTTACACTATATACTTACATGCCATATATGTAATATGATGTACACACTACTACAACATGTAATCAAGCAATATTTACAACTAATATACGCATGCATACTTAAGTATACCAATATAACGTCGTACATAAGTATCCACATACATATACATGATATATATATATATATATATATATATACAACATGACTCAACACACAATAAGATAAAATGACAACTAATTCGAGGGCCTTACACCCTCTCCCCCTTAAGAAAACTGCGTCCTCGAATTAATTGTGGGATGAAATGCCGAACTGAGCTTCAGCTCCGAACCTAAGGCATCCTGAAGACCCTTCCACAACCTCGAAGTAAATCTCGGATCTCGATCCGAAATGATCGACTTCGGCACACCATGCAATCTAATGATGCTACTGACATACAATCTAGCCAAGCTCTCTACTGATTGCTTCTTCTTTATAGGCAAGAAATGTGCAGTCTTCGAGAATCTATCTACGACTACCCAAATCAAGTCATTACCCCATCTAGACTGAGGCAAACCCAAAACAAAATCCATAGTGACAGCTTCCCACTCCCATACTGGGATCTCCATCTTCTGCATAAGGCCAGATGGTCGCTGCCGCTCGGCTTTCACTTGCTGGCATACTAAACACCGGGATACATAATCTGTTACATCCCTCTTCATGCCAGACCACCAAGAGGACCTCTTCAAATCCTGGTACATCTTGGTGTTACCCGGATGAATAGAGAATCTCGACCTATGAGCCTCTGCTAATACATGCTCATGGACATCTACAATAGCAGGAACACAAACTCGGTGATGGAATCTAATCACGCCATCCTCATCACGAGCAATGCCCGCCTTGCCCACTAACACTTGGAGTCTAGGGTCGGCTTTTTGCTGCTCGATCTCCTCATCCAATATCGAGGACCTAAGGGATAACTGGGCTACAAAAGCCTGGCATAGCGATGGCTCTAACTCAGTCAACGCGCAAGCCGCATCCTCCAACATCTTCCAGTCCTGCTGGAGAGATGGTCTCTTCCTACTCAGGGCATCAGCTACGACATTCGCCTTCCCAGGGTGATACTGAAGGTCGAAGTCATAGTCCTTCAAGAACTCAATCCATCTTCTCTGCCTCAAGCTTAATTCCTTTTGGGAGAAAAGATACTTCAAGCTCTTGTGGTCGGTGAACACCTCAAATCTGACACCATAAAGATAGTGTCTCCAGATCTTTAGTGTATGAACCACTGCCGCAAGCTCCAAATCATGAGTCGGATAGTTATGCTCATGCTCCTTCAATTGGCGAGAAGCATACGCCACTACCCTTCCTTGTTGCATTAGCACACAGCCTAAGCCAATCCGAGACGCATTCGTATAAATGGCAAAACCTTCTGGACCACTAGGTAATACCAATATCGTAGCGGAAGTAAGCTTAGCCTTCAATAACTGGAAGCTACGCTCACATGTCTCGGACCACACAAACTTCTCACCTTTCCTGGTCAGCTGAGTCAATGGGGCGGCGATGGATGAAAATCCCTCAATGAATCGCCGATAGTAACCAGCCAAACCAAGAAAACTACGAATCTCCGAAGGGGTCTTGGGGGTCTCCCAATCCATAACTGCCTAGACCCTTGCTGGATCAACTGCTACACCAGCACCGGAGATCACATGCCCGAGGAAATGAACCTCGCGCAACCAGAAATCGCACTTGCTAAACTTTGCGTACAACTTGTGCTCACGGAGAACCTCTAATACTACCCTCAAATGCTGACGATGTGTGGCCTCATCCGGAGAGTAGACCAGCACATCATCAATAAACACTACAACAAAGCTATCTAAATACGGCCTAAAAACCCTGTTCATGAGATCCATGAACGCTGCAGGGGCGTTGGTCAATTCGAAAGGAAGAACCAAAAACTCATAATGTCTATAACGGGATCTGAATGCCGTCTTAGACACATCCTCACTCCGAATCCTCAACTGATGATAACCAGATCGCAAATCAATCTTAGAAAAGACTGATGCATCTTGCAACTGGTCAAACAAATCATCAATACGAGGTAAGGGATACATGTTCTTCACTATCACTTGGTTTAGCTTCCTGTAATTGATGCATAACCTAAGTGATCCATCCTTCTTCTTTACAAATAAGACAGGTGCGCCCCAAGGGGAAACACTAGGGCGAATAAATCCCTTATCTAGCAACTCTTGCAACTGCTTCCTTAATTCGGCTAACTCCGCAGGTGCCATCCGATATGAAGCCTTCGAGATAGGAGTGGTGCCCGGAAGCAACTCTATGGTGAACTCTATCTCTCTATCCGGTGGCAATCCAGACAAATCATCGGGAAAGACGTCTGGAAAATCCTGCACTACCTTGATCTCTGCAAGAGTAGGTGACTCACCAGCCTCGGGTACTAACACTACGCTGGCAAGAAAAGCGTCACAACCCTTGTTTACCATGCGCATCGCCTTCATGGCAGAGATGACTAACTTTCCCGCCAAGTTCCTTGGCAAGGGATGAGAGAACTTGTCTTCACCAGGAATGCGGAAAACAATCATCTTCCCACGACAATCTACTAACGCATAGTGCTCCTCTAGCCAATCTAGACCAAGAATAGCATCAAAGTCCTTCATCTTTAGCAAGAAGAAACACCCTTCTAGGACTCTATCCTCAATGCACACAAGTAATGACGGAATACATTTCCCAGTCGATACCGTACCCGCAGGTGTGTGTACAGACAACGGGACTTCTAAATCCTCAGACTCTACGCCTGACTCTAGAGCTAACTGCCTAGCGAAACGCTTAGAGATGAACGAGTGAGTGGCACCCGTATCGAACAAAACCCGAGCGTGCACACCTAGAATTAAAACCGTACCTTCGGTGACATGCTCCGCCTGCTCGGCATCCTCTCGTGCTAGGGCAAACACTCGAGCTGGGGCTCGAGGCCTTCCTGGTCTTCCTGTAGCTGGCGCTGCTGCTGCTACCGCTGCTGGGGCTGGCGCTCCGCGCTGGACTCCCTGTTGAAGTCTCAGACAATCCTTGATCTTGTGGTCGCTGCTTCCGCACCTCAAGCACTTCCCCGCAATCATCCAACACTCCATACCACCATGTGTCTTCCCGCAATGGGGACACTCCTTCTTCACACCAGGGGAACGTTGAGAAGGTACTTGTGCACTGCTGGCTGTTACTGGATGTTGCGGTGCCTGGTACATTGCTTTCTTCTTGTCCTGCCGCTGGAACGTAGCTGCAGGCCTCTTCTGTGAAGCCTTCTTCTCCTCGAGATACTGCTCCATTTCACCCTCCTGCCCACAAGCAGCGCTAAGGGCCTCGTCCAAGGTACGATGGTCAAACGCCACTAGCCTCGTCCTCAGTGATGGCTTCAGGCCCATCACGAACTTCTTTGCTTTCCTGCGCTCATCTGTCACGATATGAGGTGCATATTTAGATAGTTCTGCAAACATGGCCTCATACTTGAGCACGGTCATGGAGCCCTGGGTCAAGGAAAGGAACTCCTGCTCCATCCTGTCCTGGATATGCTCGGGGACGAATTTGGCCAGAAAGAGCCTCACGAACTCGTCCCAAGCCACGTTAATAGCTTCGTCCTCGAATCGGGTACGCAGTAAGGAAGCCCACCACACATTAGCTCTCTCCTGTAACACAATCTTCATAAGCACCACACTAAACAATTCTAACTTAATAGGATATACAGCATATAAAACTAATACATACCTGTAGCATATAGGTGGCTAAAGTAACCTTATCCTCGTCCGCACACCTAACAGCCCGGAAGATCTTCTTGATCTCCCTCATCCAGTTTTCAGCTAGCAATGGGTCGCTCTCCCCCTTAAAAGAGGGTGGCAACATCCTCTTGAATCTTTCCATGATGGAAGGTCCACCATGGTTCTGAGCTAGAATTTGAGCCTGCTACAACAAACAACAAGCAACACATATTCAACACAACATCATGCCATTAAATAAAGCAAACTACTCTTTGTTTCATTATTCTAACCTGAGCCTCCAACTGGGCCTGGAGTGCAGCCTGGGTGTGGGCCTGCGTCTGCATGGCCTGCACTAGACCCTGCATGAACACTCCATAATCCACTGGTGGCGGTGGGGGAAGTACAGGACCCTGAGGTGCCGGGACCTGCTGCTCAGCTTGCTCCTCACGCCTCTGCTCGCCCTCACGAGCAGGAGCACCGCCACGTCTACCACGCGAAGCCATGGCTGCAATAAATTTCAGCCACTATTAGAGCTATGTTAATTTACTCCTAACCATTTTCTTATCTATTTTCCATTCATTATTAATCACTTCTACACATGTGGACAATTCTATAAAGATTTAGCATGTAATGAAGATGATGACTCAGATATTTATGTACAGTCTCAACCAAGTCACTCTGATACCAATCTCTGGGACGACCCTCCTTATACCGGTATGATTATACCAATCCACGTCGGTATAGTGAGTCTCGTCACAGTGGGACATTTACCCAAACACTAACACACATGATTGAGATGTACACAAATATAAATACAGAGTAGCGGAAGAAAAGAACTACTATCTTTCATTTCATCATCCACATTAAACATGCATGATTCAAATAACAATTTAAAAATCTAAAGTCCACATAATAAAAACTAATTCCAAAATACATAGCTTGTCCACAATTTTAAAATGTTTCAATTACAATGCCTCAATTACATACTATGAAAGCAAATACAATTATGGTGACTCCACAAAGCTACTCTCCTCGCTCGGAGTCGCTCTCCGCGGTCTCCTCCAAAGGAGTGGGGTCACCTGCTAAACCTGTATGCCGAAGCAAGCAATGAGTCTAAAAGACTTAGCAAGTAAACTCCATACACGTCACACATGCATATATCACAAGTAAGTTCTACTTTCAAATTCATTAGATCAAACATATAACATAGTTGAGAAAATAAAATAAACAACCTATCATGGTATTTCTACAACTTCACAACACATGACACATGATTCATGCCATCTCAAAACAAAATACCTATCACATGCTTTCTACTCATCCCTTCACATGAGAGCTAACATTTTACATTTAAGCTAACAGGGTAGCCTTCTAATCATGGAATCTCACACACATCTAAAAGAAGAACTCCTAACATGGTTTCTACACATTCTTGTACATGTAAGGCATCATTATAAACATATGAAGGTTGTTGTTTTGACATGAACTTAATAATTTCATAACATGAATTACAAATTTACATTCTAATACATTTATATCACATGGTTACACATTTACACATTCACATGGTCCACTTTTACACATTACACACACGTACATGTTCACATTACACAATTTACACATATTCACATTTACATTTCACATTAGATGCCGTGACACATAGTCCAAACCACCATTAGAAGGACACATCACATACACATAACACATAGATGCCACCTAGGCAACACAGTGACGACTCTTGGACTGCGCAGACCGGGAGAAGAACTCTCCACCCTAACCAGTGGTACTTGTTCACCTCCAGGATTTCATCCTAATGCCCATAGGATTTACACATTGAACCTTCCTGTGGGGACTTTTCCACAGTATGGTTCCATAGCCCTCTATGGAAGCAGTGTCACACACGGCACATTTTACACATTTCGGTTTTTAACACACACATACTACACAATATGACACATCACTTATAGTTTTATCATTAACACATGGTTCAGTTTTCCTAAATCATGGTACTACTGTCGACAGGGTTCAAACACTTCAAAATTTACACTAATCAAGTTGGGAACACCTAATCAAACCCTAATTACGTTAAGCATGCATAAACCATTCAATTTCACATGGAAATTTCACAACATAGCCCATTGTTACCCAAATTTCATGAAAATTTAACCACGCACTGTTTGCAGGTTTCAGACCACACATGAAATTTTTCACATTTTTCTGAATTAAATATAATTTACAGAAAATGAAATACTCATTCAAATGCCACAATTAATTCAATTATCATGGAAGCACAACATGTTTATCGGTTTTGACAGTTCTCAGACCTGTATCTAACATGAACGTTATCACAAAAATTTTATCCGAATTTATTGCACATTACATACTTTATTGGAAATTTTTGACTAACCTACACATGCCCTCTATTTTTAATGCAGAAATTTCAACAATTAGCATCGTCATGGAAAAATTCTCGAATTTTCGAGACAGGGACTGACATACATATACATCACCTGAAAATTTTGGGGCAATCGAAATTTCACATGGACTACGTAAACAAAGGTCTACATGTTCAGGACCTTATCTAACATGCATTTCAAATAAATGTAATAATTCACATCATTTACTGAAATTCATCAACCATTCAGAACACATTCTATTAACTACATTACGTATCATGTAGAATTTACACTATATCCTCATGTGCAAAACTTCGAAAATTAGGTATATAAGGCAGAACAGTTTCCTGTTCTGTCCTGAACAACTTAACGGCAACGTCTGGCCATTTAGAGGTGTTAACGGCAGTATAGTCTGCCGCCAACTGAGGATCTTGACGGCAAGGGATCATGCCGTCAAGCTTCTGTCTGGGCAAAAACACAGACCGAGCTCTAAAGAATGGGTGAATGTGAGGATCCAGGACACGAGGAAAATCTCATAAAATCCTTAAAACCTACTGGACACATACATGGGCTACGGGGATGGGTTACTTGCCTTTTACAAAATCTCCAAAGGGATCAAATCTGCTATTGAAGATCTCCTTGGGCAGTGCCAAGAAGTCTTCTCCACAGCGTTCCCTCGGGTTCTAGGTCGAAGTAGCTGCCAAGCAGAGGTTGGGGAAACCTTCTCCTTCGTCCAAACTCCCTTCCAAATGCAGTAAATCGCCGGAGGAAGCTTTGAATCGCCGGATCTGAGCTCCCAAAGTTCAGTTCTTCTCCAGTTCAGCTAGGGTTTCCTTCTCCCTTTGCAAAGAGCTAAGAGAGAGTATTTCAGGTTGCAAGGAGAGGAAGGTTTATAGGAAAAGGGCTTGGGATATCCCGTAGGGCCTGATGGGAGAGCTGAGAGCCGTTGGGGACATCTCCCCAATCGGTGAGCAAGGCAAACCCAGGATTTCAGGGTCTGCTGCGCACAGAAGTTCAGAGAAGTAGACGTCCACATAGATGGCCGTCTACTTTAGTGTTGGCGTCCATCGACATGGAGGTTGACTCATCATGGACGTCCATCCATGTTGACGCCAATTTGCTCTTCAGCTAGAGCTTAAAAACATGCAGAAAACCATGCTTACACTATATACTTACATGCCATATATGTAATATGATGTACACACTACTACAACATGTAATCAAGCAATATTTACAACTAATATACGCATGCATACTTAAGTATACCAATATAAAATCGTACATAAGTATCCACATACGTATACATGATATATATATACAACATGACTCAACACACAATAAGATAAAATGACAACTAATTCGAGGTCCTTACACTAGTGAGCTCTCTCAGAGGGCCAGTTTTGTAGAGCTGGGACAGTGTGTCGACACAGCCAGTGAGTGTGTCGACACTAGAGCCATCTCCCAGAAGACCTGTTTTGTGGAATTGGGACAGTGTGTCGACACACCCAATGACTATGTCGACACACTCCGGCAACTATTTCACTTTAAGTCCCACCTGGACACGTGGCACTCTAGGGATCACTTGGATCGGCCTTGGATCATGTGCCTACGTACCCCAAGGGTTCTTTTGGCCATGATGGGGTATAAATAGCTATCTAATCGGCCCCCAAGTAGCAGAACTCCTGAAGAGCCTTCCAGAAAGCGCCCTTTGGCGGCAAGACAGAGCTCTCCTCCCGTTCTTGCTCTCCTTGTGCTGCTTCAAGCCAATTCCCATCTTTGCAAGCACAAGAAGTGAAAATTGATCCATGAAGATGAAGTGAGATCACTTCCAAGGGAGCAGATCAAGTAGAAGCAACCAATTGAGAAGAGTTCAAGGAAGATCCAGAGGCACAAATTGCAGAGCATCGACCAGGGACTTCAAGAGTTCAAGCATCTTCTCAATTCAGCCTTCTACAAGGGAGTTCATCTGAAGAACAAGGATTCTACATACAACTTCTTAATTCCCCTTAGTTCTTCTGAATGATTCTTGAGATTGTGTATGATTTGTTGCACTAGTCTCCTTGAATGAACTCCTTATGGATCAGATCATTGCTAGAGGATCTGGATCTTGTTGTTTTTGATCTAGCAAGTTGGTTATGAGCCTTTGTGCTCAATTGTGTTGAGTCGTCGCACTCAGGTTGTGGTTGAGTAGTTGTGCTCAAGTTTCTAGAGTAGTCTTGCTCTAGAGGTTGTGTGTGAGTTGTTAAACTCAGTGTGTTGGAGTTGTCAAGCTTCAGTGTGTGGTGTATTCAAGTTTAATAGTGGAGCCTCACTGTGTGAGGGATGGATGTAGGAATCACATTGTGTGATTTCCGAACCACCTAAAAATCTCTGTGCAGTGGTTTGATCTGTGATTTAACTTCACCTTGCGTTAGATGTATGCATAGGATTTTTTATTACTCTTCTAATCAACTTGATCACTCACTTTAATCACTTAATTCACACAATCACTCATCAGATCTGTGAATTGCTTTTCTAAGTTGACTCTGATTCAAAGCATCTTTAAAATTGGCTAAGCTTCCGCAGTACTTGGCCTAGATCTATTCAACCCCCCCCCCCCTTCTAGATCTAGCCCATCCCTTTTTCGATCCTACAATTGGTATCAGAGCGGTTTCATATCTGATCTGATCTGAGTGTTTCTGTTTGTTCTGTGTGTTTCACTTGCTTGTTTGTTAAGTGTTTCCTTCTTTGAACCTTATTTTGATTCTATGGATTCTAAAGGTTTCATTGCTGAAGGCCATTCCATCAATAGGCCACCCTTCTTCAATGGGACTGACTATTCCTATTGGAAGAATTGAATGCAAGTCTTCCTTAGAGCCCAGAACTATGAGATTTGGAGGGTAGTTGAGGTAGGTCCCTATGAAAACCAGGGAGAAGAGGAAACCTGGACCAGGGAGCAAATTAGGAGGGCCACCCTGAACTACAATGCCATGAACATGGTTCAATGTGCAGTCCACCCAAAGGAGTACTCAAGAATCTCCATGTGCAAATCTGCCAAGGAGATGTGGGGTAAGCTTGAGTTACTCTATGAGGGAACATCCCAAGTAAAAGAAACTAAAGCAAATATTCTTGTTCTGAATATGAATTATTCATGATGAAATCTGATGAATCAATTTCTGAAATGTTTTCTAAGTTCATGATAATTTTGAATGCACTGAAGCTCTAGGTAAGGACTATACTAATGCTGATTTGGTAAGAAAAATCTTGCGCTCTCTTTCTTCAATTTGGCACACTAAGGCCACAATTATTGAAGATTCTAAATATTTATCCAAAATCTCTTTGGATGAACTCATAGGATCTTTGATGACTTATGAAATAAATTTGAAGGAAATGAAGAGCACATAATCAAAACCAAACCAGTAGCACTTAAAGCTTCATCTAGTAACAAGGACAAAAATCAAGAGAAAACAAGTTCTGATGAGTCTGAGTCCAATGAGGATGAACTTGCCCTCATGACCAGGCAATTCAGATAATTCTTAAAATCTAGAAAGGGAAAATTCACTGGGAAAAAGAAATTCTCATCTGGGAAAAGAAATACTTCCTTTTCAAGTGCCAATTCAAATAGAAATCAGAAAACTGATGAAGTTGTTATTTGTTACAGGTGCAACAAACCAGGACACATGAAAGGAGAATGTCCTGAGAACAAGAAGGAAAAATACAAGAAGATCAATAAATTCAAGAAGCCTAAAGCAATGGTTGCCACTTGGTCAGATGAAGATCCAAGTGAAAATGAAGAAGAAAGGTCCTCAAGTTCTGAAAGTGAGGAAATCTGCTTTATGGCAAAGAGTTCTGATGGAAAGGTAAGTACATCCTTTGAAGATTATACAATTGATGATTGGCAAGATGCTTATGCTGAATTAGTTGAAAACTATTCTGAAACAAGAAAAGAAAATAAGCATCTAAAGAAGAAAATTGAAAACATCCTACATAACCAATCAACAAACAAAAGAATCTCTGAATTGGAAAATGATGTGGCTGAGCTCAATGAAGAAAAAGAAAATCTTCTAAATGTAATTGATGAGCTCAAGCTTGCATCCCAAAAGGCCAACAATGACTTTAAGAAATTGTCTGAAAAACTGGAATTGCAACAAAAAGAAAAACAACAAAGTGATTATGAAATCAAAACTTTAGAAAACCAGTTGAAAGAAAAAGAACAAGTCATTGAAACCTTTACAAAAGGAAAAGATAATCTGGATGCCTTGTTAGGAACAAGAATGAAATCTGTAACACATGGACTAGGATTTTCAACACAAAACTCCAAGAAAGACAAATCTGGTGAAATGAGGGAAAAAGCACCTTTAATAAAATTTGTCAAAAGTCCTAGTCCTAAGAAAAACAAAAACAAGCAAGTGTCAAACAATACAACAAGTGGTATCACAACAAAAAAATTGAAAAACCAGAACAAAGAGAAACCAAACAAGTCGACACACTCACCTGACAGGTCGACACCAGTCAATAAAAAGATGAAATCTGTGACTGTTGAGTCGACGCCAATCAAAGACAGGTCGACCTGCCCAACCTCAAAAACCACCAACCAGTCAACCAAAAAATCAAATAAAAACTTGAAAAATAAGAAAAACACAAAAGAAAACATTCATGATAAACCTTGGACTTCCAAGACAGCACATCAAGATGATTGGACCAATTCTTGGAACCAATGGTGTTACAATCCTTTTTGGTACCATCCTCAATACTTCTATCCAAACTTTTCAATGTACCAACAAAACCCTTGGTTTGGACCTCCACAAATGAACAATCATGTCCAAATGCAAAACTCTCATCCTAATGAGAAAAAGAACACTGGTGTTTTTATTCCAAAAGGGAAGGATAAATTGAAAAAGGCAAAAAACACCACTGAAATAAAACAAAAGCAGAAAACAAGTCAGATTTGGATTAGAAAAGATTTGCTGTCATTGTTCAAACAATCTGATGGTCCCAACAATGTTTGGGTACCAAAATCTTCTCTCCACTGATTAATTTTGCAGGAAGGTCGTACCCAACTCAAATGTGTGGTTTCTTGATAGTGGGTGCTCACGACACATGACAGGAGATAAAGCGAAATTTTCATTCCTGATTGAAAAGGAGGGAGGTTCTGTCACTTTTGGAGGTAAAAATAAAGGAAAAATCATTGGATCTGGAAAGGTTGGTCAATCTTCCTCAAACTCAGTTGATAATATTTTGTTAGTTGATGGTCTGAATTATAATTTGTTGAGCATTAGCCAACTATGTGACAAAGGTCACAGAGTTGTGTTTGAATCAGATTTTTGCAGAATAATTGACTCTTCAACTGATGAAATAAAATTCTTTGAAAAAGAGAAAACAATGTTTACATGATCAACCTTGATAAAAACTTTTCTGAAAACATTTGTCTTGTTGCAAATAAAAATAAATTGCATGGACTTGGCACAAAAGACTTGGTCATGCAAGTTTCAGAACAATAAATAAGTTGTTAAGGCTAAATTTGGTCAAAGGTCTTCCTGAATCTTTTTCAAATGTAGAGAATCAAATTTGTGGGATTTGTGCCCAAGAAAACAAACCAGAAAATCTTTTAAAACCTTCAATGATGTACTCACATCTAAGCCCCTAGAATTGCTTCATATAGACCTCTTTGGCCCAATAAGAATTCTAAGTCTGAGTGGCAAAAGATATGGTTTTGTCATTATTGATGATTTTACTAGATTTACATGGGTTATCTTTTTATCCCACAAAAGTGATGTTTGCCTTAAATTCAGGAATTTCTGTACCTCTGCCTTAACAAATTTTCCTTATAAAATCAAAAATATTTTGACTGATCATGGGGGTGAATTTGAAAACAAATCTCTCTGATTTATGTGCTGAACTTCACATTTTTCACAAGTTTTCTTCACCAAGAACTCCAGAACAAAATGGGGTTGTGGAAAGAAAGAATAGAACACTTGTGGAAATGGCAAGATCCATGCTCTTGGAAAGCAAATTGCCCAAATCCTTCTAGGCTGAAGCTGTAAATACAGCAAATCACATTCTCAATAGAGCATTGGTCAGACCAAAAATCAGAAAAACCCCTTATGAATTGTTGAAAAACAAAAGGCCAACCTTGTCTTATTTCAGAGTCTTTAGGTGTAAATGTTTTGTGCATAACGACAATAAAGAAAATCTTGATAAATTTGATGCTAAAAGTCAGGAAGCCATCTTTCTTGGCTATTCTGAAATTTCAAGAGCATTTAGAGTTTATTCTCTCAAAAATAAAACTGTTGAAGAGTCTCCATATGTAGTTTTTGATGAAAATTCCTTTTCAACTCATTATTCTAAATCTTGCAGGGACTGTCCAGATAATGAAGAGGATGACTTTATCGTTGATTCTTCACCAACTGTTGAGGAGAATGAAGACCTTGATGAAAATTTGAACAATCACTCACCTACTCCAAGTGGATCAGGTAATGTTGTTCCAAATTTAAATGCACCTCAACAGGTAATTCCTGAACACAGATCTTTGAGAGATCACCCAATAGAAAATGTTGTTGGCAATGTACATGATAGGGTAAGAACTAGATCATCATTCTTGAATGCAATTCATGAAGACCCACTAGCACTAATTTCCCAAATTGAACCAAAGTCAATTGATGAAGCTCTAATGAATTCAGACTGGATAAATGCAATGCATGATGAACTTCATCAATTTGAAAGAAATCAAGTGTGGGAATTAGTACCTAGACCTAGTGACCAATCTGTCATTGGCACTAGATGGGTATTCAGAAATAAATTGAATGAAAATGGTCAAGTCATAAGAATAAAGCTAGACTAGTTGCAAAGGGGTACAACCAAGAATTTGGAATTGATTTTGAAGAGTCATATGCCCCTGTAGCTAGACTAGAAGCTGTAAGAATTTTCCTTGCTTTTGCATCTTCATTGAAGTTTAAAGTTTATCAAATGGATGTCAAGAGTGCATTTTTGAATGGTTACATAAAAGAAAATGTTTTTGTTGAACAACCTCCAAGCTTTGAAAATGAAAAATATCATAATCATGTTTTTAAGCTTCATAAGGCTCTCTATGGTCTTAAGCAAGCTCCAAGAGCTTGGTATGACCGTTTGAGCTCTTTTCTGCTTGAAAAAGGATACTCTAGAGGTAATGTTGATCAAACTTTGTTCACAAAAATTGTAAATAAACAAATAATTGCAGTCCAAATTTATGTTGATGACATAATTTTTGGATCCACCAATAAGAGCCTGTGCACTGAATTTGCAAATCAAATGAAAACTGAATTTGAAATGAGCTTGATGGGAGACTTACAATTTTTCTTGGGATTGCAGGTTAACCAAACCAGTGAGGGAATCTTTATAAGCCAAACCAAATATGTCAAAGAACTTCTGAAAAGGTTTGACTTCCAGAACCTCAAGCACTCAAGCACACCCATTGCAATTAATGTGAAACTAGAAGAAGATTCACTTGGTAAGTCAGTAGACCCAAAGACATACAGAGGTATGATTGGTTCTCTACTCTATCTCACCACTTCTAGACCTGATATTCAATTCAGTGTATGCTTGTGTGCTAGATTTCAAGCAAATCCTAAAAAAGTCACATGTTAGCTGTTAAAAGAATTTTCAAATATCTTGTTGGAACATGTGATCTTGGTATTTGGTATCCTGCTGGTTGTAAATTAGATTTGATTGCCTATTGTGATGCTGATTATGCTGGGTGTAAACTTGATAGAAAAAGCACAAGTGGCTTGTGTTTGTACTTAGGTGGCTGCCTAATCTCTTGGGCTTCCAAAAAGCAACACTCAGTTGCTCTATCAACTGTAGAGGCTGAGTATGTTGCAGCTGGTCGATGTGGCACTCAAATTCTTTGGGTGAAACATCAGCTTCTTCATTATAACCAAGAGTTAGGTTGTGTTCCAATTCTTTGTGATAACACAAGTGCCATAAATCTGTCTAAAAACCCAATTCAGCATTCTAGAACAAAACACATTGAAATTAGGCATCATTTCTTGAGAGATGAGGTAGCAAAGAAATCTTTTGAACTCCTCTTTATTCAAACTAAAAAATAAATTGTTGATATCTTCACTAAACCTCTTCCTGACAGCAGATTTTCATCCTTGAGAAGAGAGCTTGGTCTTTGCAAATGTCTATCTTCTTGATAACTCTCATTGGGTTGAGTGTTTAGGCATGTCCTGAGGGGGAGTCACTGTTTCATCATTCTTCTTTGCTTCCTTGACTCATGTTGTTCACATCTCTCACGAATCAACTTCCATTTCTTTTTGTCAATAAATTCTTCAACTCACATTGTGTTGAAATTCTTGGTATATTAAATGGTGAATTGAAGGAGGACAAGTTCTGCTTGTCTGGACACTTTCACTATGCGAGAGTATGTGTCTCCGCCAAGTATCAAGAATTAAATATGCAATTGTTGAGGGGGAGTCTTTGTTCTTCAAAAAGAATCATTTCAATTTTTCAAAATCCTTGCATATCTTCATTTTGATGAAAATTTTTGGAATCATCATTTCAGGGGGAGCTAATGAATTCACTACTCATTCTTTTACAAAATTCAAGATTCCTCTTGAGTTATATCAACTTCCACTCATGATGTGCTCATTAAGTTTGGCTAGAACCTCAAAATGACTTTTTGATTGATCTACTACATTTTTGCAGTCAACTCTCAACTATACTCTTCAAGACTACAGAAATTTAAATCTCTTTCCAAGATTGAAAAATCATGTGTGCTTTGACTTTAAACACCTTCTTTGCAACTGATGTGAGATATAAATGATCTCAATTTTATAAAATTCTCCTTCCATTTATTATTCAACAGAGCAATGGCACAAATGCTGAGAAACTACAAACCTTCACAATGAATGAAGTGCCATGTATGTCATGAGGTATTATTGCTATCTCTGTTCAAAGGGTTCAAAAATTAAAAAAAAATGATCTATACATTTTGATGATGACTGAGTAACTGGAAATATTGGCGTCTGATAAATGTATATTTTCATGTCAAAAGGTTGTCATTTACCCCTTGTAACTGGATAATGGGTAAATCTTTAGTAACCAGGGACTATGGTGTGTAAAAAGCATTAGTTCTTGAGTAAAAAGATTTACTACATTTTATAGTTTGATTAAAAAAAATGTGTCCAAGGAGAATTACTTAAAATCAACATCCTTGTCTTCCATCAGTGTGCTCAAAGTTGTTTAACTTCATCACAAGTGATTTCAATCTAAAAGATATTTCTATTTCTTTGGATTTAGAGAATATGGTAGTTTGTCATTGGCTATTGAATGTTCTATATCACTCAAACTATCATTTTAATGGCTCAAGTCAATTAATGAAAATATCCTGTAGGTTGTTGTGTAAAACTTGAAGTTTGTTGGATTTTTGTAAAAATATGACAAATGAATTTTTTTATCTCTTAAAAATCCTTGCCACGTTGATTCCATCCATATTTCATCATGTTAAAGATTTCCCAAAATTTACAAATTTTCCTCATGCTCAAACTTTCAAAACTTCTTCAGGCCAGGTCGACACATCCACATTCCTGTGTCAACACAGTCCAAGCCCAGGTCGACACACCCATGTCTTGTGTCGACACATAGGCAATCCAGGCGGTTTATCTATTGGGGCGCCGGTTTAGGATTTTTTGTTCCTGCTGACTATTCTACCCCAAAACCCCTTTTCTTCTTCCCAGGTCGACCCCATGGCCGTCCTTTACCTTTGAAAATGGCAGCAGTTTTCATCTTTCTTCCCTCTTCCCACCAATTTTTGTCTCCATCCTCTTTACACCATCTCCACCATCCCCTGTTCTTCCTTCTTCTCCTGCAACTATGCCTCGCAAGCAAAAGCCTCGCCGTGGTGCTCGTTCTATGGCAACTGCCAGGCCCATTGCCGTTGACGTACCTCCAACTGAGAGGAGAAGCAAGCATCGGCATGACCCGGCAGAGTAGCCAGGTGCCTCATCTACATCTCCTACACCATCCAAGAGAGGTAGGGTACCCTCTTCCAGTCGAGGTCCTTCTCAGAGGACATCTGCACACCCTAGGAGGAAGATATTGGTCTCCTCTCCTGAAGTTTCTGAGAAATCCTCCTCAAATTCATCTGGTTCATCTCATCCCTCTGAGGCAACCCCTTCTAAACTGGCTAGTGAAGGGAAATCCATCCTAAAACCTAGAGATGTTGACCTTGAAGACACTGACCTTGCAACTACCTTCCCAGAAGTGCGTCAGTTCTTCAATTTAATCTTGGTTGCCCTTCATATCTGAGTTCAGAACCATATATCCAAGGTTAGTCCAAGAGTTCTATCTGAACTTAGAGTGCACACCTGAAGGTTACCAGTCAGAAGTCAAGGGCGTTTTGATTGATTTGTCTACTGAAGTGGCTGCAACCTTGTTTAAAATTCCTGATGAAGGTGCTGACTATCATGATTTTGAGTTTGACCTACATGAAGCATATTCACTGCTTACTGGACTCCCGGCTGATGAGTCAGACCCAAAGTAGACTTATGTCACCAGGTTTAACACCAACACCTTCCCACCTGTTTTGAGACTGATCCATCACATTCTGACCACTATAATCACTCCTCAAGGTGGTGGAAGGGATAGGTTAACTGACATACAGAGGTTCATTATATACTGCATGAAGAAAGAGATAAAAATCAATTTGCATGTCATCATGTATCAGATTATGTCAGAAACTACAAGGAAAGATCTACATAGATCCCTTCCTTATGCAGCTCATCTCACACTAGTTTTTCAGCATTTTGGAGTATCTTTTGAGATGAGGCCCCAGTGGTTCCTGAGGTTGTAGAACCACCTTCTGAGGTTGCCCACTCTCCTCCACATGATCAAGAGGACCAGCCTCCCAATGAAATTGGAGCACCTATACCTCAGGATGTTCCTCACACACCTCCATTTCAAGCCTCTTCACCACATCTCCCTGATGTGGAAATTCCATCTTTCACTCCATATTACCAAGCATCTGCCTCTACTTCCACTGGTGGACCTTCTGTTCCACCAGAGCTATATTCTTTTTTGAATGACAAGTTTGATACCATCAGGACCTTCTGTTCCACCAGAGCTATATTCTTTTTTGAATGACAAGTTTGATACCATCAGCTCTTCCATCCTCCAGATGTCAGAGAGTTTTGAGCTCCAAATTCAAAGGTTGGAGAATTCTGTGAATGCTCAGTTCATTAAGCAAAAAGAAGCAGCTGATCATGCCACCCAAAGGTTTAACAGGCTAATTGGCACTTTGGGTGATGCATCCCTTCAGTTAAAGAAACATCAGGACACGCTGGAAAAGGTCCTTGAAGGGATATTAGTAAATTCTCAGAAGAATTTATTCAACAGTCAGGAAGCAGTGACTCAAATTTCGAAGACTAGACTTTCATTTGCACACATGGTTGATGATTTGGAAGGCATGAAGAACCTATCAGCTCACATAGACAATGAGATGTCTACCCTTAAGAAGGAGCTCAGAGATATCAACAGACATGGATTTGCAAGCTCTTCTTCAGGTTCATAACCCATTTCAGCTGATTTATCTGCATTCCAGTCCAACATGTATGACAATAGTCAAAGGTTAGAAGAACTGCTGCATACCAGACTTTCTACCATGCAAAGTCAGTTGAGATCCAACCTTCAAGCAATGGAGTCAAGATTGAAGACCATAGAGTCTATCCTTCTTCCTATTCCTCCTCCACCTCCATCCTCTTGATGGATCTTATCTTTTGATGATGTCAAAGGGGGAGAAGGAATATCCTTGTAATGAATACTTTTGTTGAATGAGAAAGAACTTGTTTTGGAATGTAATTGAATATCTATGTAATGAATACTTTTGTTGAATGAGAAGGAGTACTTATTTGAATGTGATTGAAAATTTTTGTAATGAATGGATGACATGTCAATGAATGGATGATTGTAAATGTCAAACCCTGTGTACTTCATTGTGCAAAATTGTCAAATGTTGCTAAATTGTGCTCAATGGCCTTTGATGAATGTGAATGAAAATATTGAAACATGGGTTCATTGTCATTCAGTGTGTATGTGATTGAATGTTGTGTGAATAAATGGCTTAAAATCACATTTCATTGTAAATTCAAATCTTCATGTGGACTTAATGTTGTCATCATCAAAAAGGGGGAGATTGTTGGGTTGAGTGTGAATTTAATACATTTCCCCTCATAATTTTGATGATGACAAGTTGTGATTTTAATGCACAATAAATGGAACATGTTAAATACATCACACATGTAATAACAATATTCAAAAAGCATGTTTCCAAACACATTTTATCATATATATTCATGATAATACATTGACTACTATGATTTATGTGTTTATTTCTCAGGGACATACATCTCTTGCAAGGGTAGTGTCGACACACCCACTACTGGTGTCGACACAGGGTATCAAACCCTAAGGAAAGTCATGAAGAAATGGTCAAGTGTGTCGACACAGTCCCAAGTGGTGTCGACACTAGACCCAGCTCCCAGAGAACCCAGTTGACAGGTTGGGACAGTGTGTCGACACAGTCCCAGGCAGTGTCGACACTAGTGACCTCTCCCAGCCAATCAGAACTGGGACAGTGTGTCGACACAGCCAGTGAGTGTGTCGACACTAGAGCCATCTTTGTGGAATTGGGACAGTGTGTCGACACACCCAATGACTGTGTCGACACACTCCGACAACTTTTTCACTTTAAGTCCCACCTGGACACGTGGCACTCTAGGGATCACTTGGATCGGCCTTGGATCATGTGCCTACGTACCCCAAGGGTTCTTTTGGCCATGATGGGGTATAAATACCTATCTAATCGGCCCCCAAGTAGTAGAACTCCTGAAGAGCCTTCCAGAAAGCGCCCTTTGGCAGCAAGACAGAGCTCTCCTCCCGTTCTTGCTCTCCTTGTGCTACTTCAAGCCAATTCCCATCTTTGCAAGCACAAGAAGTGAAGATTGATCCATGAAGATGAAGTGAGATCACTTCCAAGGGAGCAGATCAAGTAGAAGCAGCCAATTGAGAAGAGTTCAAGGAAGATCCAGAGGCACAAATTACAGAGCATCGCCCAGGGACTTCAAGAGTTCAAGCATCTTCTCAATTCAGCCTTCTACAAGGGAGTTCATCTGAAGAACAAGGATTCTACATACAACTTCTTAATTCCCCTTAGTTCTTCTGAATCATTCTTGAGATTGTGCATGATTTGTTACACTAGTCTCCTTGAATGAACTCCTTATGGATCAGATCATTGCTAGAGGATCTGGATCTTGTTGTTTTTGATCTAGCAAGTTGGTTGTGAGCATTTGTGCTCAATTGTGTTGAGTCGTCGCACTCAGGTTGTGGTTGAGTAGTTGTGCTCAAGTTTCTAGAGTAGTCTTGCTCTAGAGGTTGTGTATGAGTTGTTGAACTCAGTGTGTTGGAGTTGTCAAGCTCCAGTGTGTGGTGTATTCAAGTTGAATAGTGGAGCCTCACTGTGTGAGGGGTGGATGTAGGAATCACATGGTGTGATTTCTGAACCACCTAAAAATCTCTGTGCAGTGGTTTGATCTGTGATTTAACTTCACCTTGTGTTAGATGTATGCATAGGATTTTTTATTACTCTTCTAATCAACTTGATCACTCACTTTAATCACTTAATTCACAAAATCACTCATTAGAACTGTGAATTGCTTTTCTAAGTTGACTCTGATTCAAAGCATCTTTAAAATTGGCTAAGCTTCCGCAGTACTTGGCCTAGATCTATTCAACCCCCCCCCCTCTAGATCTGGCCCATCCCTTTTTCGATCCTACAAGCACTACTGCCATTGCAGCAGCAGATAAAAGTAAATTATCTTTAAACTTTAAAGTTAAGAACTACTTATGTTGTGCATTATCCAAAAGAGAATTTAGTAGAGTATCTGCATGTAAATCAGCTAAAGAAATATGGGATAAACTGCAGATAAATTATGAAGGAATAGATAAAGTAAAACAAACTAGGATAGATATTCTTGTCTCACAATATGAGCAACTTAAAATGCTTCCAAACGAAAATATCACTCAGATGTATAATAGATTTTCGAGCATAGTAGTTGGTCTAGGTTCTCTTGGTAAAAATCTTTCTGATGAGGAAACTGTTAGAAAGATACTTAGGTCCTTAACTCTTTCATGGACACCTAAAGTAACTGCTATTGAAGAAGCCCATGATTTAACCAAACTTTCTGTTGATAACTTAATAGGTTCTCTCATGGCACATGAAATTAATATGGAGCGACTATCTGAAAGCTCATCTAAGAAAAAATTTACTAATGCTTTCAAAGTTGCAGCTACTCCTTCCACCTCTTCCTCTCCTTCTGGTTCAAAAGATGCAGATTCTGAAGACAGTGATGTAGATGATGTATTGTCCAAGCTTCAGAAAATTCTCAAGAAGATGAAAAATGGATCAAGAAGGATTCAAAAGAAAGAGAGAAAAGAAAAAGAACCAGTCTGCTATGAATGCAGAAAACCTGGACATCTAAGACCAGATTGTCCTAAACTAAAGAAGATTAGTCAACCAGAAAAGTCCAAAAAGAAGCACAAGAAGTTCAAAAGAAGAGCCATGGCGGCTGCTTGGGAAAATGAAGAGGCCACAAGCTTTGAATCATCAAGCTCAGAGTCGGAGAAAGAGCAAGTAAGTCTAGCCCTCATGGTAGGACTAGATGAGGTACATTCTGACCTATTTTTTGATTCATGCACTGATTCAGGGTCAGAGTCTAAAGACTTAGAATAAGTCTTTAATGAACTATATGAAAAACATAAAAATGTTAATGAATTAAAGAATCTGAAAAACAACACTATTTGCTTAGAAAACACCAATTCTGATCTTAAATCCGAAATGGAACAATTAGAAAAACAATTAAAGGAAAGTAAAGATAACATTTATCTTTTGAATGAAGATTTAAAAAATAAGGACAATGAAAAATTAGAGTTAGAAGAAAAATTAAAAACTCTAACTGAAGAAAATCTTTATTTAAAAGAATCAGTTAGGAAGTTAACTAGAGGAAAAACATCTCTAGATATATGTTTAAAAGGGTCAAAATCTAGAAATAACAAGCAAGGTCTTGGATACATACCTCCGGAAAAAAGAAAACAAGCCATAATTTGAGAAAATATCCATTACCAAATTTGTAAAAGAAACCAAGATGCCTCAGAAAAAGGCCCCTATAAAAGAAAAGGTTTCCAAAAATTGTATTCTAAACAGACAGTACAAAGATAATAAGAACGACAAAACAATTTATATTCATTATTGTTCTCATTGCAATAAATTAGGACACACAGTAAACACCTGCACAACAAGGCACCTAGTATGGATCCCGAAAGGATATTTTTATGCATCTAACCATCAAGGACCCAAAAAGATTTGGGTACCTACTTCTGAGTAGTTTATTTGCAGGATAGTCTTGGAGCATCAGGATCAAGAATGCTCAAGGCATTGGTGACTGCCAGCTCTTCATCCAACTCATATCTAAAGAGGGAGTAGTCATTAATTTATTTTTAAATGTTAATATTACTAACAATTATTTGCAAGTCTCTTTCAGGAAGAGTATCTCATTCAGGGGGAGCTCAGACTAAGGGGGAGCTTAGACTAAGGGGAAGATATCTACTAATGTCAATCATTGTTGAACCCCTCAATGGTAAGAAATTTTCACAAAGGGGAGAGAATGCATGGTAAGATCTTTCCTTTTTGGTTAGTGACAAAAAGGGGGAGAGTATATATGTTCTATGAATTTTCTGTATTTTCTATGCCTAGTATTTGTGTCAGAAAATTTTCATAAATTTTGTCATCACCAAAAAGGGGGAGATTGTTGAACCACTCTATATTTAACCCTTATATTTTGGTGAAAACAAAATTTATGATTAACTAAATATTATCAAATATATTTAATATCATGTTTTCCTAATAAATATAAATTTATGGAATTATCGCTATGTGTGGTGCACTAAAATGATAAATCGATGTTCATTCAATAAACATTGATTTCTGTTCAAAGTGCCACATCGATTTCACTAACAACGACTTGATAAGTTATACAATGATTTGATCATGCAACGATTCGTTAAGTGAAACAACGATTTGGTCATCGTAACGATTTCATAAGTGAGAAACAACGATTTGCTCTCACAACGATTTGGTTCTCATAACGATTTCATAAGTGAGAAACAACGATTTGCTCTCACAACTATTTGATTCTCATAACAATTTCATAAGTGAGAAACAACGATTTGCTCTCACAACGATTTGGTTCTCATAACGATTTTATAAGTGGGAAACAACGATTTGATTTTCACATCGATTTGATAAGTGAAACATCGATTTTGTCCAAACATCGACTTCATGAAAACATCGATTTCTTTTATATTTAGATGATTCAAATATGTTTGGCACCTAATGAGAAGTCAAAAATGTCTCTGACAGAAGATCCTTTTATCTGTCTAGATCTCTTCTCTCCTATCAGACAGAAAGGTGGTCACTTACTACTTCTGGGAGAAAACAGGAAGCATAGAGGTATGTGAGCTCTTGACAGAAACACTGTTTTAGCTAAACACTTTCTTCTATGTTTACAGACCTCGTAGACCACCAGGTGGCTAACAATCTGAAGAAGAAAAAGAATAGAAAGATCAGCAACGACTAGAAGAGCTCCAACGGATCTCTTCAACGGATCTATTCAAAAGCCTCTCATATAAAAGATGAAGCAAGGTTGAAGAAGAAAGTAGAGCTTTTCTTGAAGATCTTTGAAGGAGTGTACAACCAGTGAGGAACCTCAACGCCACATACACTCAAAGGAAAAGAGAGAAAGAGCCTGAGCCAAAAAGAAGTGTTCAAGCAACTGAGCACTCAAGCATTCAAGCTCCTTCTCCTCTCTTCAATCTCTCTGTGTGCATCTTGTAATCTGGGGGAGAGAGTTTTTTAGCTGAGAGTTTCTTTTAGTTGGTTTTCATCTGTTCCAACTCTCAGTTGTGTTCTTTCTTTTCTAAGAAAGATTTCTGTCCAGCTGTAGGACTGTATACAATGTAGAACCTAGCTAGGAGTTTGTTTCTAGCAGAACCGCACTGGGGTTTGTACCAGGAGGTTGGCTTCTTTACCTGTAAGAGAAGTGGGCTGTCTTCTTGCCCGGGAAAGAGAAGAAGACCAGCTGGGGTGCTGGGTGTTGTATTATCCTTGAGGGGGATTGTACCCTTGGTTAGTAAAATCCCAAGAGGTTGCTTGGGGACTAGACGTAGGACTTCCATGTGGGAAGGGCCGGACCAGGATAAATCTCTTGTGTTATTTGTGTGATTATTTATTTGCTTTTGCACTGCTACTCCTTATCACACTAAACTAACCAAACTTTCAAGTGATAATTTTCTGTGTGTAAGTTTCTATTTCAGATTTCAGAAAACCTATTCACCCCCCTCCCTCTAGGTTAGCTTGCTGTTGTACCAAAAGGGCCAACAACATCGATTTCATTTAAACATAGATTACATTTCACTTAAAGATCAATTACATTTTACTTAAACATCGATTACGTTTTAACATCGATTACGTTTAAACATCAACTTTATTTAAACATCGATTGTTTTTTACCTTAAACATCGACTACCTTAAGAAATCGATTGCCTCTCACTTCAAATGTTTCAAAATACCTTTGGCACCCAATGAGAATTCAAATGAATTTCTAACTCTTATATTGTCATTTCTCTGACAGATAAAAAGGTCTTACAGCAAACTGTCAGCAAGAACATGGACATAAGGCAAAAAGAGGTATGAGCCGTTTGATAAAAGACTTCACGAGTCTGATCATCTGCCTTGCATTTAATAACTTCAGGTCCACCTCTACACACAGTCAACATCCTGGACCTACTGCTGGCATCCTTGGAAGTGCGCACCAGCTAGAACATCCTCTCTCATTCCAAGTATCTAGTAGGCACAAGAAGAAAGCCGTTAGACTCAAGAAAGAGAGCTGAAGAAGAAGAAAGCCAAGAATCTTCAATGGCCATCTATCAACAAGCTGCTCCATAAAAGGGAGAAGAGAAAGCAGAAGAAAAAGAAGCAGATAGAGTGAACCTGAAGATCATTCAAAGAGTGTACATCCAGTGAGCATCCAAATCCATACACACTCAAGCAAGAAAGGAAGAAAGCTCGAGCCTATTCAAGCTGAAGCATTCAAGCGTCTTCCTTCTTCCTCATTCTCTCTCTGTGTGTCTCTGTGTATTTGAAAGAGAGAACTAGGGGTTTAGCCTAAGGAGAGTCTTGTCCTATAAACTCTTTCCTTCTTAGGCTCAGTCTCAGATCAAGCATTTCATTGTTTATATAGAGCTTGATCTAGGGGCTTCAGGTCTTAGCTTCTGGGTTCAGAAGTGTTCCTTTTCGATTGGAAGAGAAGGCTTGTAGTACAAACGTTCCCTTTGTGTTAAGGGAAGAACCGCAATGGGTTTTGTACCAGGAGGTTGGCTTCTTGACATGTAAGAGAAGTGGGATACCTTCTTGCCCGAGAAAGAGAAGAAGACCAGCAGGGGTGCTAGGTGTTGTATGCCCCTTGTTTAAGGGAAGACCAAGGTTACTTGGTGGTTAGTGAAATCCCAAGAGTTTGCTTGGGGACTGGACGTGGGACTCCTGATTGATAGAAGGTGCGAACCAGGATAAATCACTGTGTTCCTTGTGTGCTTACTTCCGCGCATTTAATTTCCTTGCACACGCTCATTTAGACTAACCAAACATTTTCTAGTGGTGATTTTATTTTCGTTTTTCAGATTACCTATTCACCGCCCCTCTAGGTTAGTCTTGCTGCCAACCGTTAGTGAGCCAACAAGATCAAGTTATCGTGCCTATTAAACATCTAGCGGTAGATCAAGGCAAATCACAGGACACGATGATTTAAGGTGATTCGGATTACACAACTCATGTATCCTACGTCCACTGTCCACACACACACACGCCAAACTGCTTATCAAGCAAGTTCAACACTACAACCACACACACACGGAATCTGAGATGAACAAGATCTCAGATCAACCCACACACATGCGGATTGAGCACAAGGATTACTCAAACCAACATCACACACGTGTAGTGAAAAGATAAAGTGCAGGAAGAGTTCAGAGTGGAGAAAACCGATTGAATAGATGAACTCTTCGAATCCTTCGTCCTGATGATTTTCATACTTCAAGTCGTAGATGATCCGATGTTACTGCTTGAAGCCTTGAGGACGAATCTGCTTCAAACTTGTCTTCTTAGAAAGTTCTTCTTGTTGTTGAGGCTTGAAACTTGAAGCAAAGCTCTGGAAACCTTCTTCTGGTTCTCCTAGGCTTGGGATTTGATGTGGAGGCCGCTTACTGCGAAAAGGAGGCTAAAAGATCTATATATAGGTGTCACGTCCCGAGAATTACACAGTGGATATTTAATGCGGAACAATTCGAGTCGATATCCCGAGACGTGAACAGTCGGAAAATAAGCCTCTAGCTAGCACGCACTAAGTGTTTAACAACACAACATCATCATAGGGCCCAAATGTTGAACTCAATATAAATTGCATTCAAATCTCAACTTATTGTATTCAAAATGGAAACTAATACATGACTAAGACTCAATAAAAGGGAAATTACATAATACCTCACTTCCTACTACATTGTTCTAACACTCAAAATAAACTAACTATAGATAGACTCATAATTGGAATGCTCATCACTCGGATGCATTCCCATCCTCGACTTGCTCTTCCTCTTGAACTTCATAGTCACCTAGATTGGATAAAAGTAGGGGATGAGCAAACTAGCCGTAGGATTTATATCTCAATGTGTGGGCAATGATATAAGTGATTAGCAATTTAGAACTAGGTAAGCACAAAGAATGTCATGATATGCATGTATGAATAAAACTCGTTAAAACATGATACATGGAACAAGCTAGATAGAGTGATCATGATAGAACAAGATCTAGAACAAGATGACAAGATAGAACTAGCAATAGATCACTTTGTACAAGCACGCAAGATTTCACTTGATGTCAATAGCTTTCACGAACGCAAGATATCACTAATTGCAATAAATGCAGGATGGCCATATCACGCAAGCAAGCAAGCAAGCACGCACGAGCACGATCATGTAACACTAATCAAGCACGTAGACACTAATGTACACCAAGAAAAGATCCATCAAGAATGTACACCAAAACACATGTATGTGGTTATTGTATCTATCATTCAACATGCACGCACGACTCCCAGCACAGATGCAACGCCAGTAATCATTATACCTCATGGTTAATAGTATATTTATGACTCTCGTCATTGGGGCTAGACTGGAGCCCTTGGACACTCGCCGTGCCCGGTCAGCATCTCACTTAAATTTTAAATGTAGATACCCACAGTCATTAATAATGGCCAGTGAGAGTTTCAATAAGTAAGCATGTGTAATGTCATGTTCATGATGATGATGAGAACTAGTAATAACTAATTGAACATGATTTCATGATAAATTCGGCAGCATAACTGTACGATTTATAATTTAGTTCAATATTTACATTAATGGCTTTAGTCTAGATTGTAAATCACACTCACGAGAACAAGAAGAGAAAGGAAGTGCACGCTATCTCTAGGGAACTTCAATGGTACAACCAACTCGTCGGCCATGTGAGAATCCATGGTCAGAGGAGATTTACGAAGGCCTTGGAGAACAGGTCACTAGTCTACCGACTCGGAACGGCCGGTAGAGAGCTTCTAAATTCCCAAGAAAGGGCTGTCTAGACGTGTAAGTGTGTAGTGATGTACGCATGTCTCAATCTACAAACCATCGGTTTTAAACTCGCGGAAAACACTTAACAATATGACATGGAATAAAACTATGCGCTTTAACTAATCATGGTTTGCAAGATTTTAAGATAACAATTATCATTTAAACATGGTAGACTAGTAGGAAGATTAAATCATAAGTAGCATGAATGATCACGTCATTACGAAAGCAATTAGAATAGTATTCGTGTAATTAAAGCTTTTTAAATGGGTTTACCACTTTTAAGCCATTAAAATAACCATCATGCAATGATCAGACCTAAGACATGTGAATTACACACTAAATATCATATTTAAATAGACCTCAGGTATAGTGGTAAGATTTGCAAGAAAATAAGTGGTTTCATGTAAAAATCTTGAGATCGTGACGGACACTTGTAAAGGTCGCGACGGGGCCAGATCAGAACGCGATAAGGGGATGTGAAGAACGTGACAAGGCAGTCAGAACAGGCAGAGAGATAGCGACGGGGCACTCGTCGCGTTCAGAACGCGACGGGTTCGCTGTCGTGACAAGACCTCAGAATGCGGCCTATCGGGCCGTCACGTTCACAGGGTCTGCGCCTGAATTCGACATAGAAAGGGCAGTGCTTTGGATTGCAGACCAGACTTTTCCTGTTTTAACATAGGGTTGTTCTAAAATTAAGAACAAATTGTACAGTGCATGAAAAATTATGAAACTAGTTTTAAACCAACCTAGACATGCAAGGGGGCTTCCAGTAAATCGGAATTAGAAAATAAGGATGGTTTCGATAGGCTTTAATCAAGTCAAACACAAACGTAAAACCAACTGCAACCTGAAAACATAGTATCATGCAGCGACCCTCTTACCATGCTTATAACACTCTAACTGTTGACATTTAGACAAAATGTTCAACACAAGACATGACTAGGACAACTAGTATAAAAACTTTCATGTTGTGGGTTTGCTCTAATTCAGTCTTGAAACACATGCAACATATAAAGAACAGGAAAAGCCCTAACAGTGCGCGACTTTGGTAAAATGCTTATAATTCAAAATCTATTCATTGAAAGTTGATGAAACCAGTGGGAAATGAAAGTTAACTTGATGCTCTACACATTGGTATAGGATATGTTAAGGTTTGGCCCGAGAAAACCTACCTTCTAGGTTGAATAAGTCCCATTTTTCCAGAAAACCTATGTTCAGACCACTTGGAGGAAAACGCCTAATACTCCATGTATACTGCATGGAATTTGGGCATTCCACTTGGGTTAGAGCGTAGACTTGACACTCTTTCCAGGGGTATAGGCCTTGCATGGTTTGGTTATGTTTTGACTCACCTTTGGTCGACTTCAAGTGGATGGTTTGTGCAGGTCGCAGCAGACGAGAAGGGGAAGAAGAACGGCTTGGTGTGGACGATCTCCTGCTCCCCAGCCACCAAGAACTACTCCACACGACCCCAACAAGATGTAAACTCATCCCCAAAGGTTTGGTGAAGAGTATTTAAGCATCCATGGTGTTTAGGAGTCCTATTGTAACTAGGAAAGAAGAGTTGCAATTTTGACATACTAGTTTCCGATTTTGAGGATTTCTTCCTCCATTTGAGTGTGTGAGGCTTTAGGAAACCTCCCACCTTAGTTAAGCATGAATTGGATTGCCAATAATGCAAGATCTCATCCTAATTCAACTCTAATTACCTCTTTCTAATTTCAGCTTAATTAAAGTTGCAAATTTCTATGCATTTTCTTGCTTCATTTGATTTTTGGGCCATATGTGGTCCATTGGCCCAATTATGATATTGGGTCGTTAATATATAATGTTAGAAGTCTTTCCAACATTTTTATTTAATTTATGATTGCGTCGTATTTCCGTGTTAACGATTTTTCCGACTTGTTTCCTATTTTGGATAATCGATCACAATAACTCTTAAACCTATCCCAAATAATTTTTATTGACCTAAATTTCTTAATGGGTCATTAGAAGATATTATTTGAAGTATGTTTATGATTTTTATTTAATTTTCTGACTCATCCAAGTACGTGTGATAATGATTTTTTGACTTATTTATGAATTACGATAATAAGTTGCAAAACACTTTAAACTTGGCTAATCCGATTTTTCTTGGCACAAATTTCCTTGTGGAATATTTAGTAATAATGTTTGGGGTTGATTTATAATTTTTACAGATTTTTCCGATGGATGTTAGCACATACGATAATGATTCGTATGTTTTAAATAATTTGATATTATGGAAATTATTTATTTCCATTTATTTGAATTTTTATATAGTTAAAATTTCCGGGGTGCTACACCCTCCCCCACTTAAGAGAATTTGGTCCCCAAATTCATGTATAGAAAGTTATTGTACAAGTGAGGTGTACTTACTTGTGAATAGCTCCGGGTATCTTTTGCGCATTGCTTCCTCGGTTTCCCACGTGTCATCTTCATCCATGTGTTGATTCCATCTAACCCTTACTAGTGGGATGACCTTGTTCCTTAGTTGGCACAGTTCCCGGTCCACGATCTTAACTGGCTTCTCTTGATAGGTTCCGTCTTTGTTGAATTCCAAGAGTTCATATTCTATGACATGCCACGGATCTCGTACATACTTTTTCAACATGGATATGTGGAACACACTGTGTATTCCATCCATTTGTGGTGGTAAAACGAGACGATATACCACCTCGCCGACTCTTTCAAGGATTTCGAAAGGCCCGACAAACCTTGGTGACAACTTGCTTTTAATGCCAAAATGCCTGATCCCACGGCCTGGAGACACTTTTAAGAATACATTCTCCCCAACCTGAAACTCTAGGTCTCTTCTTCTATTATCTGCATATGCCTTTTGTCTTTGCTGCGCCACTGCCATTCTTTCTTTAATAAGCTTTACCTTCTCTGTGGTTTCCCTTATCATCTCTGGTCCTAGCATTTGTTTTTCGCCAACTTCATACCAGCATATTCGAGATTGGAAACTCCTGCCATAGAGTGCTTCAAATGGTGCCATTTGAATGCTAGCTTGATAGCTATTATTGTAGGCGAACTCTACAAGAGGTAAGTGTTCATGACAGCTACCTCCAAAATCTAGGACACATGCTCTAAGCATATCTTCGATCATCTGGTTGGTTCTCTCTGTCTGACCATATGTCTGTGGATGGAAATCCGTGCTAAAGTTTAGTTTAGATCCCAAGGAATAGTGCAGTCCTTTCCAAAATCGGGATGTAAACCTAGTGTCTCTATCAGACATGATAGACACCGGTACTCCATGTAATCTGACTATTTCCTTCACATATAATGCAGCCAACACATCTACTGACCACTTATTCTTCACTTGCAAGAAGTGAGCTGACTTAGTTAAGCAGTCGACTATAACCCAGATACCATCGAATCCACCTCTAGATTTGGGTAGTCTGAAAATAAAGTCCATCCCTATGCCTTCCCACTTCCATGCCGGGATTTCTAGGGTTTGAGTTTACCTGCGGGTCGCAAGTGTTCTGCCTTGACCCTTTGACATGTTAAGCATCGGGCAACATATTCCGCCACCTCTCTCTTCATATTAGGCCACCAAAAGCTTCTTTTCAAATCTTGATACATTTTGGTAGTTCCAGGATGAATGGTATACCTGGTCTTGTGAGCCTCATCCATGATCATTTTCTTTGTCTCCGCATGGTCGGATATACAGACTCGATCCCGGAACAATAGTCTTCCATCTTCAGTTAATGAGAAATCCGGCCTCTGGTCTAGATTAGCCTTAATCTCCACAAGTATAGGGTCATTATCTTGGAGTGTTGTGATGTCCTCCAATAGTGTAGGTTGTGCTCTAACACTAGCAACAAGGCATCCCTTCTCTTTGATGTCAGCATCAATATTTAATTTGGCGAAGTCCTCTAACAACTTCCATTCGTCCACCATTAAACTTGACAATGTGATCATTGGCTTTCTACTTAGAGCATCTGCCACAGCATTTGCTTTTCCTAGATGATATTGGATCGTGAAGTTGAAGTCTTTGAGATACTCCAACCACCTCTGCTGTCTCATATTCAAGTCTTGCTAAGAAAGCAGATACTTCAAGCTTTTATGGTCAGAAAACATAATGAATTTCTCACCATATAGATAATGACGCCATATCTTCAAGGCGAAGACTACAGCAGCTAGCTCAAGATCATGTACAGGATAATTATTCTCGTGCTTCTTCAATTGTCTGGATGCATAGCATATAACTTTCCCATTTTGCATCAGCACACAGCCTAGGCCGATCCCGGATACATCAGTGTATACTTCAAAACTACCCCCAACAACTGGCAGTGTCAGTACGGGTGTCGAGGTAAGGTGCTCTTTCAATGCCCTAAAACTTTCTTCACATTCATCAGTCCATGCAAATGGATTCTCCTTCCTGGTAAGCCTGGTCAATGGTACCACTATCTTTGAGAAATCTTTAATGAAGCGACGATAATAACTGGCTAAACCCATAAAGCTTCTAATCTCCGACACAGTTGTCGGCCTTTCCCAGTTCTTTACCGCCTCCACCTTAGATGGGTCTACAGAGATTCCCTCCTTGGATATGATGTGACCAAGGAAAGACACTTCCTCCATCCAGAATTCGCACTTACTAAGTTTAGCATAGAGTTGATTATCTCTGAGCACTTGCAGAGCAACCTTCAAGTGTTCCTCATGTTCTTCTTTAGATTTGGAGTAAATAAGGATGTCATCAATGAACACCACTATAAACTGGTCCAAGTATGGTCTATAAATATTGTTCATAAGTTGCATGAAAGCCGCCGGAGCATTTGTTAAACCAAACGGCATGACCACGAACTCATAGTGATCATATCTACTCTGGAATGCAAACTTGTGAATATCCTCCTCCTTTATTCTTAGTTGATGGTAGCCTGATCTTAGACCTATCTTGGAGAAATATTGTGCACTGGAGATCTGGTCAAACAGCTCGTCGATGCGGGGCAGTGGATACTTATTCTTTATTGTCAACTGGTTTAACTGACGGTAATCAATACATAGCCTCATTGTCTCGTCCTTCTTTCTGATAAATAGCACCGGCGCTCCCCAAGGGGATGTGCTAGGCCTGATAAAACCCTGATCTAGAAATTCTTGGATTTGTCTTTTCAATTCCTGCAATTCAACAGGGGACATGCGATACGGAGCTTTTGAAACAGGGGCTGCCCCAGGGAGTAACTCAATGGTGAAGTTTACCTCCCGCTCAGGTGGTATACCAGGTAATTCCTCTGGAAATACATCAGGATAGTCCCTGGCTATTGGAATGTCTTCTAGGGTTGGTTTCTTCTTTTCAGTTGCCAAGACGGAAACTAGGAAAGCATCACAACCCTGGTTGATCGGCTTAGAAGCCTTTAAGGAGGATATCAAGATAGGCTGTTTATGATAACGGGTGCCAAGTAGTGATAGAGTTGGAAAGTTTGGTCTTTTAAAAGTGACCCTCCTATGGCGACAGTTTACATCGGCATCATATTCAATTAGCCAATCGACACCCAAAATGGCATCATAACCCTTCATGTCTAAACAGATAAGGTCGGCAGGGAGATTGTGTCCTCCAATTATAGTTTCACATTTTCGGCAAGTAGTGAGTGAGTTCAGATTCTGAGCCTAGTGGAGAGGCTACAGTGATCTTGGATTTCAAGGGTACAGGTTTGACAGGTAGAGTTGCAGAAAATGTGGTGGAAACAAATGAATATGTAGCTCCAGTATCAATAAGCACAAATGCAGGTTGCGAGTGTATGAAAATGGTACCTTCCACCATACCCCCTTCCTCGGGTAGGTCAATTTCTATGACAGCATTAAAGTGTCCCTAACGTCGTGGTACATTCTGAGCTCTACCTGGCTGGTCCTTCAGCATAGGACAATCAGGAATACGGTGGTCACGACCTCCGCATTTCAAGCACGCCCCGAGCTTCTTCCAGCATTCTTCAGCTTGGTGCCCCGGTTTATCACAGAATTTGCAGTTTTCAGCCAACTGCCTACCTTCCACTTTGACTCTCTTGTCTCCAGCAACATCTCTTCCGGAATTCGGCCTCTTGTTGTTGTTGTTGACGTTGTTGTCACGAAAAGTTGGAGCAATATTAGGTGCTCCCTTCTTGACAAAGACTGGCTTGGAGTTGTCCTTGCCCCTCATGCCCTCTACATTGGCCATGGTGTCTTCTACCAGCTGAGCTCTTTGGACCATCTCAGTATAAGTTTGAATGTTGTATGGTCTGAGCCTTTCAATGAATATGGGCCTGAGTCCATCCATGAACCGATTTGCCTTAAGTCTTTCAGTTCCCACCAAGTGTGGGGCATACACAGCAAGATGCGCGAACTGAGCCTCATACTCAGCCACAGACATTCCTTTCTGCTTCAGTGCGGCAAACTCTGTTGCCTTCTTCTCCTTGACTCTCTCAGAGAAATACTTTCCCCGGAATATCTCCAGGAATCCGGCCCACTCCAGTTCGCCAACATTAGGCAGGTGGGCCGATGTGGCATTCCACCATGCTCGGGCATCCTTAGTGAATTGAAAAGTGGCCAGTATCACTTTTTCCCTATTAGTGCATTGCATGACTTGGAAGATCCTTTCTATCTCCTCCTTCCAGTTCTCTGCTTCGTCCGGATCAGGGGATCCAGAGAAACGAGGAGGGTTCAAACTCTTAAAATTGCGGTGCAGATCACCGGCTCTGTTTCTAACTACAGTAGCCTGATTTCCAGCTTGACCCACATTTTGCAGGGCCTGAGTCAACCCAGCTACTGTTTCTTGCATAGCTTGCCATTAGTTGCGAGCCATTGCAGTTGTGTGTAAGAGTTATGAGGGTTCCTGAGAAAAGGATGGAAACCAATTAATGTCTCTAGATACATTATAAAAATCAATGGGTAGGAGTGTTTAATTCTTTCTAACATATTCCCAGTCTCTACCCATTCTCACCAGGTACTATATTTAATTTCTATGACCTAGGTTCCATCGGTATCTCTTATTCCTGAGACAAATATCCTATTTGGTTTTCCTAGGCTCTGATACCACTAAACTATCACGTCCCGAGAATTACGCAACAGATATTTAATGCGGAACAATTCGAGTCGATATCCCGAGACGTGAACAGTCAGCAAATAAGCCTCTAGCTAGCACGCACCAAGTGTTTAACAACACAACTTCATCATAGGGCCCAAATGTTGAACTCAATATAAATTGCATTCAAATCTCAACTTATTGTATTCAAAATGGAAACTAATACAGGACTAAGACTCAATAAAAGGGAAATTACATAATACCTCACTTCCTACTACATTGTTCTAACACTCAAAATAAACTAACTATAGATAGACTCATAATTGGAACGCTCATCACTCGGACGCATTCCCATCCTCGACTTGCCTTCCTCTTGAACTTCATAGTCACCTAGATTGGGTAAAAGTAGGGGATGAGCAAACTAGCCCAATAGGATTTATATCTCAATGTGCGGGCAATGATATAAGTGATTAGCAATTTAGAACTAGGTAAGCACAAAGAATGTCATGATATGCATGTATGAATAAAACTCGTTAAAACATGATACATGGAACAAGCTAGATAGAGTGATCATGATAGAACAAGATCTAGAACAAGATGACAAGATAGAACTAGCAATAGATCACTTTGTACAAGCACGTAAGATTTCACTTGATGTCAATAGCTTTCACGAATGCAAGATATCACTAATTGCAATAAATGCAGGATGGCCATATCACACAAGCAAGCAAGCACGCATGAGCACGATCATGTAACACTAATCAGGCACGCAGACACTAATGTACACCAAGAAAAGATCCATCAAGAATGTACACCTGGACACGCGTATGTGGTTATTGTATCTATCATTCAACACGCATGCACGACTCCCAGTGCAGATGCAACGCCAGTAATCATTATACCCCATGGTTAACAGTATATTTATGACTCTCCGTCATTAGGGCTAGACTGGAGCCCTTGGACACTCGCCGTGCCCGGTCAGCATCTCACCTAAATTTTAAATGTAGATACCCACAGTCATTAATAATGGCCAGTGAGAGTTTCAATAAGTAAGCATGTGTAATGTCATGTTCATGATGATGATGAGAATTAGTAATAACTAATTGAACATGATTTCATAATAAATTCGGCAGCATAACTGTACGATTTATAATTTAGTTCAATATTTACATTAATGGCTTTAGTCTAGATTGTAAATCACACTCACGAGAACAAGAAGAGAAAGGAAGTGCACGCTATCTCTAGGGAACTTCAATGGTACAACCAACTCGTCGGCCATGTGGGAATACATGGTCAGAGGAGATTTACGGAGGCCTTGGAGAACAGGTCACTAGTCTACCGACTCAGAACGGCCGGTAGAGAGCTTCTAAATTCCCAAGAAAGGGCTGTCTAGACGTGTAAGTGTGTAGTGATGTACGCGTGTCTCAATCTACAAACCATCGGTTTTAAACTCGCGGAAAACACTTAACAATATGACATGGAATAAAACTATGCGCTTTAACTAATCATGGTTTGCAAGATTTTAAGATAACAATTATCATTTAAACATGGTAGACTAGTAGGAAGATTAAATCATAAGTAGCATGAATGATCACGTCATTACGAAAGCAATTAGAATAGTATTCGTGTAATTAAAGCTTTTTAAATGGGTTTACCACTTTTAAGCCATTAAAATAACCATCATGCAATGATCAGACCTAAGACATGTGAATTACACACTAAATATCATATTTAAATAGACCTCAGATATAGCGGTAAGATTTGCAAGAAAATAAGTGCTTTCATGTAAAAATCTTGAGATCGTGACGGACACTTGTAAAGGTCGCGACGGGGCCAGATCAGAACGCGACAAGGGGATGTGAAGAACGTGACAAGGCAGTCAGAACAGGCAGAGAGATAACGACGGGGCACTCGTCGCGTTCAGAACGCGACGGGTTCGCTGTCGTGACAAGACCTCAGAATGCGGCCTATCGGGCCGTCACGTTCACATGGTCTGCGCCTGAATTCGACATAGAAAGGGCAGTGCTTTGGATTGCGGACCAGACTTTTCCTGTTTTAACATAGGGTTGTTCTAAAATTAAGAACAAATTGTACAGTGCATGAAAATTATGAAACTAGTTTTAAACCAACCTAGACATGCAAGGGGGCTTCCAGTAAATCGGAATTAGAAAATAAGGATGGTTTCGATAGGCTTTAATCAAGTCAAACACAAACGTAAAACCAAGTGCAACCTGAAAAACGTAGTATCATGCAGTGACCCTCTTACCATGCTTATAACACTCTAAATATTGACATTTAGACAAAATATTCAACACAAGACATGACTAGGACAACTAGTAGAAAAACTTTCATGTTGTGGGTTTGCTCTAATTCGGTCTTGCATCACATGCAACATATAAAGAACAGGAAAAGCCCTAACAGTGCGCGACTTTGGAAAAATGCTTATAATTCAAAATCTACTCATTGAAATTCGATGAAACCAGTGTGAAACGAAAGTTAACTTGATGGTCTACACATTGGTAAAGGATATGCTAAGGTTTGGCCCGAGAAAATCTACCTTCTGGGTTGAAGAAGTCCCATTTTTCCAGAAAACCTGTGTTCAGACCACTTGGAGGAAAACGCCTAATACTCCGTGTATACTGCATGGAATTTGGGCATTCCACTTGGGTTAGAATGTAGACTCGACCCTCTTTGGTCGACTTCAAGTGGACGGTTTGTGCAGGTCGCAGCAGACGAGAAGGGGAAAAAGAACGACTTGGTGTGGACGATCTCCTGCTCCCCAGCCGCCAAGAACTCCTCCACACGACCCCAACAAGATGTAAACTCGTCCCCAAAGGTTTGGTGAAGAGTATTTAAGCATCCATGGTGTTTAGGAGTCCTATTGTAACTAGGAAAGAAGAGTTGTGGTTTTGACATACTAGTTTCCTATTTTGAGGATTTCTTCTTCCATTTGAGTGTGTGAGGCTTTAGGAAACCTCCCACCATAGTTAAGCACGAATTGGATTGCCAAGAATGCAAGATCTCTTCCCAATTCAACTCTAATTACCTCTTTCTAATTTCAGCTTAATTAAAGTTGCGAATTTCTATGTATTTTCTTGCTTCATTTGATTTTTAGGCCATATGTGGTCCATTGGCCCAATTATATATTGGGTCATTAATATATAATGTTAGAAGTCTTTCCAACATTTTTATTTAATTTATGATTACGTCGTATTTCTGTGTTAACGATTTTTCCGACTTGTTTCCTATTTTGGATAATCGATCATAATAACACTTAAACATATCCCAAATAATTTTTATTGACCCAAATTTCTTGATGGGTCATTAGAAGATATTATTTGAAGTCCGTTTATGATTTTTATTTAATTTTCTGACTCATCCAAGTACGTGTGATAATGATTTTTTGACTTATTTATGAATTACGATAATAAGTCGCAAAACACTTTAAACTTGGCTAATCCAATTTTTCTTGGCACAAATTTCCTTGTGGAACATTTATTAATAATGTTTGGGGTTGATTTATAATTTTTACGGATTTTTCTGATTTGTTTTAGCACATACGATAATGATTCGTATGTTTTAAATACTTTGATATTATGGAAATTATTTATTTCCATTTATTTGAATTTTTATATAGTTAAAATTTCTGGGGTGCTACAATAGGAGTGTCCTAGTCTCACACAACTCTTAGGATTCATAAGAGAAGATGACGCTCTAATAAAGATCACATGTTTCTCACATGTTGTGACTTAATCGGTGCATGTCGATAGATACTACAGCACATATGTCTTCCAGAACCAGATTTCTAAACCATAGGCTGGGCTGTCGACAGATGCAACCTGGTTGTCGATAGCTGCTGCTTATCTTGATTTTCCAGAAGCCATCAAATGAAACTCTTCAGTGGCTGTCGACAGGTGAGTCCTGGTTTGTCGACAGCTGCTGTTTTCTTTGGTTTTCCAAAACCTGGTTGTTGGAAGTGATGATCAGATCATCCCCATACAATTTCATGAATTATATATCTATTTTGGTGACTAACAAAATCCTAACAATTAGTATCCAACAAGTTTTTATGAAGCTTAGTCACAGGAAATAAACCAGGCAAAATCAAGCAAAGACTTAAAAGTAAATCCTTACATTGTTGTTCTGAATTTTTCAGAGCATGAAATTTCTCTAAGTACACATCAACTCGTTTTGAAGCATAATGATTTCATAAGTCATCGCAAAGAATAACTCTTTCATAAGTTTTATATCGTTTTTTGTTTACATCGATTTCGATCTCAGAACGATTCGCTAAGTTATCGCATCGATTTCGATCTCAAAACGATTTGCTAAGTGGTCGCATCGATTTCAATCTCACAACGATTTCGTAAGTGAGCATAACGATTTGCTCTCATAATGATTCGACAAGTGAGTATAACGATTTCAATCTCACAACGAATTCGTAAGTGAGCATAATGATTTGCTCTCATAACGATTCGACAAGTGAGTATAACGATTTCAATCTCACAACGATTTCATAAGTGAGCATAACGATTTGCTTATAGTGTTATAACGATTTGGTTATAACGATTTTCTCATAACGATTTGCTCATAACGATTTGGTTATAACGATTTGCTCATAACGATTTGCTTATAGTGTCATAACGATTTGTTATCCAGAACGATTTGGTTATGAATGCATAACGATTTATGCGTACAACGATTTGTTTACGAATGAGCAATGATTCACATGAACAATGACTCATTCACAATGATTCTATAAGTCATGTTCATATCGACTTCATGAGCTATAACGACTTGATATTTGAATATCTTGACAAGTCAAAGTCATCCCGCGTATTTCTCTTTTATCCATGCATTAAATATAACCATACATTTCTCTGCACGATGCATGTCCAGATATCTTCTATTCTTATACTTCTGCATGTAATATCTTTCTGGAAAGACAGAATGGAATTTCTATTCTGATGTATTCTTACTCTAACGTTGACTGACAACAAGAGACAACTTAGTTGTCTACGTTTTAGCATTTAATGTGTGCAGGTTTCTGACAGCACGACCCTATACAACGTTGGATAAAGTAGAAGTTGGAGGATATCAAGAAGGATTTTCTTCTTACGTGCATGGAATGCAAAGAACCGTTGACTACAAAGGAATGTCATGCAGTCTAACGTTCTCTGAACTTAGAGACAACGGATACTTCAACGACTACATTTTCAAAAGAAGAAACAAATAGAAGACTGGTGCCTACAAAAAGAACAACGCTTCTTGAGAATTCAAAATCTGCAAGCACCATAGAAGAGCTCAAGTCTCACTCCATCATCTTGTTGTAGCTCTTTGCTCTCTGTGTCTAGTGTAGAACCTTGAGAGAGCTTTTGTGAACTGAGAGTGTTCTTCTTTGTAGATCTTTCCTCTCAGGCTTCGCTACGGATCAAGCACTGTGCTATTAGCTTGGTCCAGGGGCATATCATCCCTTGAACACATCTTTGTGTTATTCCCTTCGTGTTGAAGGAAGACCTGGGGGTTCCAGGGTGTTATTCCCTTCGTGTTGAAGGAAGACCTGGAGGGTTCCAGGGTGTTGTATTCCTCTTCGGGTTGTGAAGAGAAGACCAGCTGCGGCTGGGTGTGTAAGTGTCATTGAGGGGGACTGTACCCTTGGGTAGTGGATCCTGAGTTGTTGCTCAGGGACTGGACGTAGGAGTCCTGTGGAGAGGAGGTCCGAGTCAGGATAAAATCTTGTGTAGTGTGATTGCTTGCTTTGTGTTTGTTGTTTACTTTTCACTAACGCTAACAATCATCGAAGTGCTTGTTGTGTGAACATTTTTGTGGACAGGTTTTTGATAATCAAATTTTAAAGAATCTCATTCACCCCACCTCTAGGCTTGCTAGCTGGGCAACAAGTGGTATCAGAGCTAGTCTCTTCGACAAAGAAGAAGATCCAACAATCTGAAGAGAAAAGATCAAATGGTAGCCCAAGGTCACTTCGAAGGTCAGTCAGCAAACAGGCCACTGCTGTTCGATGGTGAAGACTACACATATTGGAAAACAAGGATGGAGTTCTTCCTTCAAGGGCTCGACTATCAAATTTGGTCGATTGTAGAAGAAGGAGATCTTCTGGTCACCAACGACAAAGACAAATGGACAGAAGATGACAAGAAGAAAATTTCTCTCAACTGCAAGGCCAAGAGCATATTGTGTTGTGCTCTCAGCAAGAAGGAATTCAACAGAATCTCCACCTACAAATCTGCAATGGAGATGTGGGAGAAGCTGAGGATCACCTACGAAGGCACATACAAAGTAAAAGAAACCACAATAGATATTCTGGTAACTCAATATGAAAGATTTCAGATGCAACCCGGTGAAACAATTACACAAATGTACAGCAGATTTACAGACATAACAAATGGATTAGCTGGTCTTGGTAAGACGTATCAAATGGGAGATATGGTAAGGAAAATCCTAAGGTCCCTACCAGCCTCGTGGACCCCAAAAGTAACAGCAATAGAAGATGCTAACGACTTGAAGATAATGTCGTTAGAGAAACTCATCGGGTCCCTTATGGCCCATGAGATTAACATGGAAAGGCTGGGAGAATCATCTAGCAGAAAGAAGCATTCCAACGCACTCAAGGCAGAAGAAGACACATCAGAAGAAGGCTCATATAGCCAAGAAAGCATGAACAGTAGTGAAGATGAAGAGGCAATGCTATCCAGAAGGTTACAACGCATCTTGGCTAAGAAAAAGAAGTATCAAACCGGAAGAAGATACTTCAAGAAGGGAAAAGACTTCAAAAGGTCAGAAGTCAAAGATGCAAAGAAGACTGAACCGATTTGCTATGAATGCAAGAAACCCAAACATATCAAGGCAAAATGTCCGAAGCTCAAGAAAACTGAGTTCAGAAAGAAAGGCAGCACCAAAAGACCCAGAAGATTTAAGAAGAAAGTCATGGCAGCAGCATGGGACAACAGTAGTGACTCGGACAGCGAGTCAAGCTCAAGCAATGAAGAAGAAGAAGAAGCCAACCTGGCATTCATGGCCAACCTCGAAGACAAGGTAACATCAAACTCATCTTTCTCTTCGTGCAATGAATCTGATTCTGACAACTTAGAAGAAGCTTTTAATGAACTGTATTGTAAATATAAAGAAGTGTGTAAATTACTAAAAGCCAATAAGAAAAATCTCGCATGCTTAGAAAATACTAATTCAGACTTAAAATCTGAAAATGAGCAAATGGAAAAACAAATTACTAAACTAAAAAGGAGAAATGAATTGTTATGTGAAGACTTGAAAAATAAAAATGAACAATTAGCGAATTTGGAAAACCAAGAAACTGTAGATAAATTAAAACAAGAAGTTAACACTTTAACAACAGAAAATGAAAAATTGTCAAGCACACTAGAAAAATTTACTAATGGCAAAACAACATTAATATTAAAAGGTGCTAGACGGTCAGGTAAAAAGAAACATGGATTAGGTTATACTCCTCCCGATAATGAGGAAACAGTAGTATATCCTAAAACATATCCAACTCCTAAATTTGTACCTGAACAAGACACAGCATATAAAACAAATCTTAAATACATTCCAACTAAAAAGATAACTAAAATGTCTTGTTGTAGCCATTGCAATAAGTTAGGACACATTAAAGTATCATGTCCAACTAAACATAAAATATGGATAATTAAAAGAAAAAATTGATGATACTAACCAATCAGGACCCAAAAGAACTTGAGTACCTAAAGCTTAATGTTTTTAATGCAAGGAAACCTTCGAGCATCCAAATGGTACTTAGATAGCGGATGCTCAAGGCATATGTCAGGTAACAAGAAGCTATTCTCTCACCTTGAAGCTGAAGAAGGCACAGTTACATATGGTGACAAAGGCAAAGGAACTATAATAGGTTGCGGACCGGTTGGTAGCAAAGGAAAAGTTATCATTGAAGATGTACTTTGTGTGAAAGGACTGAAGCACAACCTTATTAGTATCAGCCAGCTGTGCGATAAAGGACATCAGATCAGATTTCAAGAGTCAAAGTGCAGTATTATGAAGGATGGTGCAGTCGTGTTTGAAGCCAGCAGGGAAAAGAACCTGTATGTACTTTATTTGGAAGAACTAAAGGATCAGGACATATGTTTGGCAGCAAATAAAGAGCAGTCAACAGATCTCTGGCACCGAAGACTGGGCCACTGCAGCTTCGATGGCATGAGAAAGTTGATCAAGAGAAGCTTGGTGGAAGGTCTACCCAAGGTTAGTGCAAAAATGAATGGTGTATGTAGGCCGTATGCAAAAGGAAGCACACCAAGTCATCCTTCAAGTCAAAGACCGTGGTAACAACCTCTAAACCCTTAGAACTTCTACATATGGATCTATTTGGGCCAATGAGGACCACAAGTCTCGGGGGAAAGAACTTTGGATTTGTTATAGTAGATGACTACTCCAGATTTACATGGGTTTCTTTCCTAGAACACAAGGATGATACTTTTGAAAGTTTTGTTAGTTTCAGCAAGAAAGTTCAAAAGGATAAGAAGTATAGCATCATTAGTATCCGATCAGATCATGGAGGAGAATTTCAGAATGAGAGCTTTGCAAAATTCTGTGATAGCCAAGGAATAGAACACAACTTCTCGGCACCAAGGACACCACAACAAAATAGAGTTGCTGAAAGAAAGAATAGAACCCTATTGGATATGGCAAGGACAATGCTATCAGAATATGATTTGCCAAGATATTTTTGGGTCAAAGTCATCAACACAGCATGCTATATAATCAACAGAGTAATGATCAGGCCAATCTTGAGAAAGACTTCATATGAGCTATACAAGCAGAAGAAGCCAAAAATCAGCCATTTCAGGACATTCGGATGTCCATGCTTTATCCACAACAACGGTAAAAGAGATATTGGTAAGCTAGACTCCAAATCAGATGAAGGTATATTCATGGGGTATGCTTCCAAACCCAAAGGATATAGAGTATTTAACAAATGAACTTTATTAATTGAGCAATCAGTGCATATTATTTTTGATGAAACTAACTCTTCCTTGAGAAAGGAAGTAGATAGTGATATTGATGATACAGATGAATTGTCCAAGAAGCTAAAGAACACATCGATTGAGGACAAGGAAGATCCACCCTTGGAAGATCTGCAACAAAAGGATACATCACACAACAATCTTCCAAAGGAATGGAGGTATAAGAAGGATCACCCACTGGACAACATAATTGGAGATCCATCTGTTGGGGTAAGAACAAGAGGTAATGTAATTCCATGTGATTATTTAGCTTTTGCATCTCAAATAGAGCCTAAGACGGTCAATGAAGCAGTGATTGAGGAATCTTGGATATTAGCCATGCAAGATGAACTAAATCAGTTCAAGAGAAACCAAGTATGGTCCCTTGTTCTGAGACCATCAGATCATCTTGTGATTGGCACCAAATGGGTGTTCAGGAACAAATTGGATGAAGCTGGTGTGATCATAAGAAATAAGGCCAGATTGGTAGCTCAAGGCTATTCCCAAGAGGAAGGCATAGATTTCGATGAAACCTATGCACCAGTGGCTAGACTTGAGACAATTAGGATTTTACTTGCATATGCTTCTGCATTAAAATTAAAACTCTTTCAAATGGATGTAAAATCTGCTTTTCTGAATGGTTTTATAAAGGAAGAGGTATATGTAGAACAACCACCTAGTTTTGATGACATGGATTTTCCAAATCATGTTTTTAAGTTGCATAAAGCTTTATATGGTTTGAAGCAAGCACCTAGAGCTTGGTATGAAAGGCTTAGTTCTTTTTTGTTAAATCATGGTTTCATTAGAGGAAAAGTAAATAGCACATTATTCATTAAGTCTAAACTTAAAAATATGTTTCTTGTTCAAATATATGTTGATAATATAATATTTGGCTCTACTGATGAATCTCTTTGCAAGTATTTTGAAAAGCTTATGTAGGGAGAATTTGAAATGAGCATGATGGGGGAGCTCAACTACTTCCTCGGATTGCAAATCAAACAAGAAAGGAAGGATCTAACATTTGTCAAGCCAAGTATACCAAAGAATTACTAAAGAAATTTGGATTTGAAAACGTCAAGCCACTGTCAACACTCATGAGCACATCAACAAGGCTAGACAGTGACAAAAATGATAAGAAAGTAGATCAGAAACTTTACAGAGGTATGATAGGTTCATTACTCTATTTAACAGCAAGCAGACCTGATATATTATTTAGCGTACAATCTCATTTAATTTATGTTAAAAGGATCTTTAGATACTTAGCCAAAACTCATGATCTAGGATTATGGTACCCAAATTCATGTGAAATTAATTTAGTAGGATATTCTGATGCTGACTATACTGGATGCAAGGTAGATAGGAAAAGCACCTGTGGATTTTGTCAATTTCTTGCAGGATGTCTGATATCATGGTCCTCAAAGAAGCAAAATTCAGTAGCACTATCTACAGCTGAAGCTGAGTATGTGGCTGCTAGAAGCTGTTGTACACAACTCTTATGGATCAAACAGCAGCTTGAGGATTTTGGACTAAATATCAAGACAATTCCCTTGTTGTGCGATAACACCAGTGCAATAAATCTCACCAAGAATCCAGTTCAGTATTCAAGGACAAAGCACATTGAGGTTAGGTACCATTTTATTCGTGATCATGTAGTTAATGGTAATATAGACATTTCTTTTGTAGATACACAAAATCAGTTAGCAGATATCTTCACAAAGGCCTTACCTGAAGAGAGATTTACTTCTCTTAGAAGGGAACTAGGCATGTGTAAATTGTGAAAGATTTATATGTATAAAACTAAAATATAAATTATTTCAGAATAACCAAATTTTCTCTCCCTTGTAGTTAAGCAAAATCTCATTAAAATATTACTTATTTCTTACTTATCTGAGTCGGTTCGATTAATTTTAAAGTATTTATTCCTCTCGAACTGGTCACTTTGTCGTTTTCTGCCATTATGGTGCCTCTTGTTTCGAAAAGTCACCTTTATTCTTTTTGATAAAAACCTAAAATCTGTGGTACAACGATTCACCCTTCGTCTTCCTCTCCTTCAACTTGTCTGAGGCGATACCCTATCGACTCCGGCATCGACTCTCTGGGATTTCAAAGCTGCTAACTCCTTCCCGTGAGAAATTTCTTGAGGGCTTCTGCTCCTTTCCTCATTCCAATCATCCAGAAACTTTCCCCATTCAAATCCATGGTCGCGTCCGGTGTATCCGGCAGCGTCGGGGGCTATGGAGCTGTGTTTCTTACCGTCGTGCAGCAAGAGAGGTATACCTCTGTGAAGATCAAGGTCTGTGGCAACAAGACAGTGGACGTTGCAGATTTGCAGAAGAATGGAATGGGCAGCATCATTGCAGCAATGGAGAGGATGAAATGGTCGAAGATGGCAACTCTGTCAGAGGTGAGTTATCCATACCTAGTGAAGGCATTTTACGTTTGTTTGAAGACTAAGGTGGACGGGTCCTTGACATCCACTGTCAAAGGAACCCAGATTAAGATTACATATGAGCTTTTGGCAACTTTATTTGGAGTTTGCACCACCGATCACAGTGGGGTTCACACTGTGGATATCCAAGTTAAGGGATTAGGGATTGTTGGTCCCGAGTACAAACTAAAGGATGGAAAGATAGGCATCAACCAGCTGAATGCATTCAACCAGATTCTACATTTCATAGTGTGCCAGATTCTGGCCCCTAGGAGTGCCACCTACTCGACTTGTACAAAGGCGGACTCAGATAAGATGTTCTGGGCTATCCAAAACCAGAGCATAAATATGGCAGAGGTTGTGATAGAAAGGATGAAGTTTGCATCCGCTCATGTTTGGGACAATAAGAGCAAGCTAAATGTATCCCTACCATATGCACATCTGCTCACCAAGGTATTTCAATATTTTGGCATCAATTTATCTGGAGCAGTGTCAGAGAAAATGGGCCAGGCTATTCGAAGCAGAAACTTAAAGAAAAGTGGATTCTCATTGGTTGAAGGTATATGGACCAAGACCTCAGTGGCTAAGGGTGAAGCCATTATTGGCGAAGCCCAAGAAGTCCAACAAGAAGTAGGAGAAGCAGCAGTAGCAGCAGAAGTACCAGCAGGACCAGGAGTTCAAGAGAAACAACAAGAAGTTATCCGTTCAGAAATTGCAGTGGAACAAGTAGCAGCAGCAGCAGAGGTCCGAGCAGAAGAATCGGTGATCATTAGAAGCCAATTGAGGACATTCCTCAAGAATTTATTGAGCCTGTTAGACAGAATTCAGAAGTTGCACCTCCCTCCTCTCAAGTAGCTACAATTCTTCAGAGTGTACTAGACTCTTTAACCAGTACTCAGGTGGGGCCAGAGATCTTGGTAGATCCAGTTGCAGAGGTTGTAGCATCTGGCCACAGTACAGATGTTGTCATGGAGGATGCTCCTATTCAGAGGGAGCAAGAAGAAGAAGATATTTCAGTTGATACCCATATGGAAGATGCTCCTATTCAGGGGGAGCAATTTGTTGAAAAGGAAGCACAAATCCAGGGGGAGTACACTACTAGTGTCCCCGTTGATGATCAGTTCAGAGAAGGCATTGTGGAGAGTGCCTCAGGTGAAGAAGATAATGATGATAATGTGGAGCCCGTTGCAAGGGCAAGCAGCAAAGGGAAAGAAGCAGCTTCTGGGATTCCTCTCTTGACCAGGAGGCCTCATCAAAGGCAGAGAAAGAAGAAATTGAAGGTCAATTTGAAGCCTCTTATTGAAAGAATGAATGAACAAGGAAAGATTATGTGCTCTGTGCAATCAGATATTCAGTCAATTTTCATAAGCCAAAGTACTTCAGCTAAGGAGATGGGCATGGTCATAAATGTAGTGAGATGGGTGCGAAGTGAGCTCATTAGCATCAAGGAGTCTATAGCCACACTTGGAGATTTGGTCAGGGCACAGTCCTCAAATGCCCCTCCTGCTCTTTCTCCTGTAGAACCAGTCCGCAGTTCTGGGCCTTCTGAGGCCAGGCAACAAGATGCTAGACCGTCAAGGCCAATTTCAGAAGAACCAGTAGGGCCATCCAGGCCACAGGTTGTTGAAGAGGTAGCAACTGCAGTGCAAGATCATGCTGAAGCTGTGAAGGCTGGGCCACCAGGGCCATCAGAGGATGTTGTTGGGCCAACCGGGCCACTGGTTTTCGAGGGTGTGATTCCAAGAGTAGAAGAGCCAGTTGTAGCTCCAGAAGCCCCTGATCCTTCATCTCATGTAACTCCGGCCCCTCCTTCACCACCATCTTCCTCCACAGCACCATCAGCACCTATCCCTTTCAAACAACCCATGCCTCGCTCCATTTCTTCTCCCACACCATTTCCTTCCCAATCCACTTCATCTCCTGCCATCTCCACATCCATTCCTCCACCTCCTCCTATCATTGAAGACCCTCCAGCCTCATCATCAGCTGGAGTCTCATCTTCCTCTGGTCCTTCTTCAGCTGGACCATCCATCATACCTCCTCCTACCCATCAATCCTTTCTTCATCCTCCTACTCCTCCCTCCTTTGTTACCTTTATACCTGAAGGTGCACAACTTGAAGGTCCCATTCTCAAAAAATTCGAGGATGAGTTGGAAATTACCACAATCCGCTCAGTCCTGGAAGTTGGTTCTCATGTCCACAGAACTGACTCTCCTTCCTCTAGTCCTTCTTCTAAAAAGAGGAAACTCTCCAACACTCTTGCTCTTCCCAAGTTTCCTCCTCTTTGGTTTTCCCTCACTGTTGACAATCGAAGGAAACCAATCTATTGTGAATATCTCCAAAAGTGTATCATTGCCACCATTTTTGGTATTCCTTTTCTCAATCTAACTGATCACCTCAATGTTGTCCTTCCCTACTGCCACTTCTCAAAAGCTGATCAATCCAAAACCTTCCAAATGGCTGAATGCAAGTCTGAAGATCAGTGGGCCAAGGGGCACAAGACTCTCTATAGGAAGTTTCTACTTGCAAAGTCAGATCGGTTTCCACCCCGGGATCACCCACTCACTCTCTCTGAGTGGTTTGTCATTCATCACAAGTCTACCTGGGCACCTTTCATTCAAAAGGAAGTAAAGCTCATCTGGTACTTCCAGCTATTCAATGACTATCGTTATCTTCACAAGCTACCTGAAGTGCAGTTGGGTCAGTTCCAAGTGCCATTGCTTCGTTAAAAATTGAAAATCTAGTTAATTGCTCCTTCAAAGTGGATTTCGCTACCCTGCAAATACCAGACAGTGTGTTTCTCCCCAAACTGCATTCTTTAGTCATGGACTCCTCAGTTGGTTCTGTTATTTTTGAGAGATTTGCTCGTGCAATGGGTAGGATCTCATCTCAGCATGGTCATCTCCCCTCCTTCCAAAGATTCCTCTTCCGGGAATTTCATCTAGGCCATATCACTTCTGAGGTTCTTGCCCCTCTTCTCTCTGAAAGTGAAAGGCTCTCTCCCTCTGATTGGGAAAAACATTATAACCAGTCAGCCCTTCAGTTGGAAGCTTTGAACAGTTCCTTGTTTAAGGCAGGCAAGCCAACTCTCTCAGCTGAAGCATTTTTAGACTTGAATTCCATCAATCTGGTTCAAGAGCCCTATGATCAGTGGGTCGAGCGGAACAAACTTTTTATGGCTTTGAAGAAAGATCTCCTGCAGCATCAGATCCACTACCCTATCAAGATCAACCAGTTTCTTTGGTTTGCCAGCTTTGGCTCTTTCATTTCCTTCAAGGTCTCCCTTGGCAAAGATGAATATGCTACCTTTCTTAAAGCTCAGCGCCAACTTCACATCAAAATAATACTTCCTGTCATGGGGTCATCTTATTCTATTGCTTTTGGGGTTTTTCAAACCTATTTTGAGGAACAAGAATGCAAGTCTTTACGCATTATTCAACGGCATGCCTCTCTTCTGTCTCCTGCTTTCTACCTCCATGTAACCCCTCAAGATAAATAGAACAGTTCTTTGCTCTCTCTTTTATCTTTCTTCTTTGTCTCCGAATGATATCTTTTTACTTAATGACAAAAAAGGGGAGAACTATAGTATTTCTGAAATACATTTCTTTTTTATATTCTGCACAATTCCTTAGATTTATTTCAGAAAGTCTATGCTTATGTTATGTTTTATCATCACCAAAAAGGGGGAGATTGATGATCAGATCATCCCCATATAATTTCATGAATTATATATCTATTTTGGTGATTAACAAAATCCTAACAATTAGTATCTAACAAGTTTTTATGAAGCATAGTCACAGGAAATAAACCATGCAAAATCAAGTAAAGACTTGTAGTAAATCCTTACATTGTTGTTCTTAATTTTTCAGAGCATGAAATTTCTCTAAGTACACATCAACTCGTTTTGAAGCATAACAATTTCATAAGTCATCGCAAAGAATAACTCTTTCATAAGTTTCATATCGTTTTTGGTTTATATCGATTTCGATCTCAGAACGATTCACTAAGTTATCGCATCGATTTCGATCTCAGAACGATTCGCTAAGTGATCACATTGATTTCGATCTCAGAATGATTCGCTAAGAGATCGCATCGATTTCGATCTCAGAATGATTCGCTAAGTGATCGCATCGATTTCGATCTCAGAACGATTTGCTAAATGGTCGCATCGATTTCAATCTCACAACGATTTCGTAAGTGAGCATAACGATTTGCTCTCATAACGATTCGACAAGTGAGTATAACAATTTCAATATCACAACGATTTCGTAAGTGAGCATAACAATTCGACAAGTGAGTATAACGATTTCAATCTCACAACGATTTCGTAAGTGAGAATAACGATTTGCTCATAACGATTTACTTATAGTGTTATAACAATTTGGTTATAACGATTTGCTCATAACAATTTGGTTATAACGATTTGCTCATAACGATTTGCTTATAGTGTCATAATGATTTGTTATCCAAAACGATTTGGTTATGAATGCATAACGATTTGTGTGTACAACGATTTGTTTACGAATGAGCAACGATTCACATGAACAATGACTCATTCACAACGATTCTATAAGTAATGTTCATATCGACTTCATGAGCTATAACGACTTGATATTTGAATATCTTGACAAGTCAAAGTCATCCCACGTATTTCTCTTTTATCCATGCATTAAATATAACCGTACATTTCTCTGCACGATGCATGTCCAGATATCTTCTATTCTTATGCTTCTGCATGTAATATCTTTCTGGAAAGACAGAATGGAATTTCTATTCTGATGTATTCTCACTCTAACGTTGACTGACAACAAGAGACAACTTAGTTGTCTACGTTTTAGCATTTAATGTGTGCAGGTTTCTGACAGCACGACCCTATACAACGTTGGATAAAGTAGAAGTTGGAGGATATCAAGAAGGATTTTCTTCTTACGTGCATGGAATGCAAAGAACCGTTGACTACAAAGGAATGTCATGCAGTCTAACGTTCTCTGAACTTAGAGACAACGGATACTTCAACGACTACATTTTCAAAAGAAGAAACAAATAGAAGACTGGTGCCTACAAAAAGAACAACGCTTCTTGAGAATTCAAAATCTGCAAGCACCATAGAAGAGCTCAAGTCTCACTCCATCATCTTGTTGTAGCTCTTTTCTCTCTGTGTCTAGTGTAGAACCTTGAGAGAGCTTTTGTGAACTGAGAGTGTTCTTCTTTGTAGATCTTTCCTCTCAGGCTTCGCTACGGATCAAGCACTGTGCTATTAGCTTGGTCCAGGGGCATATCATCCCTTGAACACATCTTTGTGTTATTCCCTTCGTGTTGAAGGAAGACCTGGGGGTTTCAGGGTGTTATTCCCTTCGTGTTGAAGGAAGACCTGAAGGGTTCCAGGGTGTTGTATTCCTCTACGGGTTGTGAAGAGAAGACCAGCTGCGGCTAGGTGTGTAAGTGTCATTGAGGGGGACTGTACCCTTGGGTAGTGGATCCTGAGTTGTTGCTCAGGGACTGGACGTAGGACTTCTGTGGAGAGGAGGTCCGAACTAGGATAAAATCTTGTGTAGTGTGATTGCTTGCTTTGTATTTGTTGTTTACTTTTCTCTAACGCTACCAATCATCGAAGTTCTTGTTGTGTGAACGTTTTTGTGTACAGGTTTTTGATAATCAAATTTTAAAGAATCTCATTCACCCCCCCTCTGGGCTTGCTAGCTGGGCAACATGAAGGACTTTAGTGGCTGTCGACAGGTGCAGTGGTGTTGTCGACAGATGTACTTGACTTCTTCTATCCAAAACCTTTTTTGCTTAAGGTGTCTTCATGTTGTGCACTTCCTTTTTCATGTAATTTCCTACAAGGAAGAAGCTTCAAATTAGATATCATGTAGGCATATGTCTAAGACATTTTGTCATGATGGAATTCCATTCTATCATTGTGTCATTGTGTCATTTTATCACATTGTGTCATCATAAAAAACATACAATTATCATGAATGTCATGCAAGCATAACTCAACAACTTAGTATCTTCAAAACTAAGTGGTTGCTCAACATAAACTTCTTCTTTTATGAAACCATTCAAAAAAACACTTTTAACATCTATTTGAAATGAATTGATGTTAAGAGAACATGCATATGCTAACATAATTCTAATTGCCTCTAATCTAGCAACTGGAGCATAAGTTTCATCAAAGTCAATGCCTTCCTCTTGGGAGTATCCTTATGCTACTAGTCTGGCCTTGTTCCTGGTGATTACTCCTGATTCATCCATTTTGTTTCTGAAGACCCATCTGGTCCCAATACATGATGGTCAGAAGGTCTAGGGACAAGAGTCCAAACCTAGCTGCGTTGGAACTGGTTAAGTTCCTCTTGCATAGCTAGGATCCAAGATTCATCAGCCAGTGCATCATTGATTGTCCTAGGCGCAATTTGAGAAATAAATGCAGAGAAATCACAGGGAATGTTCATACCTCTTGTTTTGACCCTATCTTGAGGATCACTTATAATGTTTTCTCTTGGATGATCTCTGTGATACCTCAATTCTCTAGGTAGTCCTTCTTGTGGTTCTTATTGTTAAAGTTCTTCAAGTGGTGGATCTTCTTTCTCTTCATCTTTCTCTTTTTCTTCAAGAGATGTCTGTTCTAGATTCCTGCACAAATCTTCAATAAAATCTTCTTCTTCTTCTATTTTCTTAATAGAAGGGTTAGTTTCATCAAACAAAATATGAACTATTTGTTCTACAGTTAAAGTTCTTCTATTAAACACTTTATATCCTCTAGGTTTTGAAATGTATCCTAGCAGAAAATCTTCATCACTTTTAGCATCTAATTTTCCTAAGTTATCTTTACCATTATTCAAAATAAAACACTTACAACCAAAGGGTCGAAGATGACTGATGTTTGGCTTTTTCTCCTTGTACAGCTCACAATGTGTCTTCTTTAAGATTGTTCTGATCATACACCCGTTGATGATGTAGCAGGCTGTGTTGACTGCTTCTGCCCATAAATATCTTGGTAGATTGTATTCTGTAAGCATAGTTCTGGCCATATCCAGTACTGTTCTGTTCTTCCTTTCTGCTACTCCATTCTGTTGAAGTGTTCTTGGTGCAGAGAAGTTGTATTATATGCCATTTTCTTCACAGAACCTTACAAATTCTTCATTCTTGAATTCCCCACCATGATCAGATCTAATACTGATTATCTGAAATTTTTGGTTCTTCTGTACTAATTTACTGAACTTCAGAAAAGCTAAAAATGTTTCTGATTTGGCTTCCAAAAAGGATACCCAAGTGTACCTTGAGTAATCATCTACAATTACATAGCCATACACTTTTCCTCCAAGACTTACTATTCTTATAGGTCCAAATAAATCCATGTGAATGAGTTCCAAAGGCTTGGAAGTTGTAACTACTATTTTTGACTGAAATGATGTCTTGGTTTGCTTTCCCTTTGCACAGGCTGTACAGATTCCGGATTTCTTCAGTTTAAGTTTCGGAAGATCTTCAACTAGATCATGCTTGATTAATTTCTTGATCACTGATGTGCTTACATGTCCTAGTCTTCTGTGCCATAGATCAGTTTCTTCACTCTTGGTAGTTGCAAGACATAAGTTTACTTCTTTTAATTCTGCTAATTGTAGAGTGTATAGATTTTTGACTCTTTGTGCTTCAAAAACTATTTTTCCATCCTTTTGAATAATGCACTTATTATTCTGAAATCTTACCAAGTGACCTTTGTCACACAGTTGACTGATGCTAATGAGATTGTGCTTTAATCCTTCTACATATATGACATCTTCTATTAAATCCTTTTCTTGTGTTCCTACTATTCCACATTTTAACACTTTGCCTTTTCCATTATCTCCATAAGTGACTTGACCAATCTCATCTCTAAAATTTGTAAATAACTTTCTGTCACCTGTCATATGCCTTGAGCACTCACTATCCAAATACCATTTGGATGCTCTCAGGCGACCCTGTAAACAAGTTTAATTTGTAACTTTTGTTACCCAAATTTTCTTGGGTCCTTGATGGTTAGTCTTAGGAATCCAACGTAACTGTCTAGTTGTGCATGTGCTGACAGTGTGTCCCAGTTGGTTACAATGACTACAACATAGATCAAATGCTTTCTTTATATGTGTAGTGTTTCTAGAGTTCAGTTTTTGTTTATAAACATAATGATTTACCTTTCTATGATTTTTAATTTATTTTTCCTTTACAAATTTAGGAGTTGGATATTTTTCAGGATAGATAATATTTTCTTCATTGGTTGGAGGTGTATATCCTACTCCATATTTCTTTTTACCAGATCGAGCACCTTTTAGTCTTACAAATATAGATGTTTTATAGTTAGCAATTTTATCTATGGTAGCTCTTAAGTAGTTATTTTCTTCTCTTAATTTTTCTTCATCTTACAATTCTTTTAGATTTGATTCAATTTCCATAATTTTATTGTTTTTATTCTTTAAATCTTCACACAGTAGTTCATTTGATCTTTTAGTTTCATTTAGGTTTTGTCATAAACTTTCTACTTCATTTTTTAGGAAAGTATTAGATTTTCTTAAGTAAGCAAGTTTAACTTAACTATTTTCATCTGTTTAATTACTATTTTATATTTTTCATACAGTTCAATGAAAGCATCTTCAAGACTATTAGAGTTGGATTCTGAACATGATGTAAAAGAAGTTTCAGAATTTACCTGATCCAGTCCTACCATGAGGGCTAGATTTGTTTTTTCTTCTTCTTCTGATTCTGAGCTTGAAGAGTCAGAACTTGTAGCTTCTTCATTATCTCATGCTGCTGCCATTGCCTTTTTCTTATACTTTCTAAATTTCCTTTCTTTGTCTTTCTTCTTCTCAGATCTTTCAGTTGGATCCTTCTTCTTGAGCTTAGGACATTCAAATTTGTAGTGTCCTAGTTGATTGCACTCGTAGCAGGTTGGTTCTTTCTTCTTATCCTTTTTGAAAAATCTCTTTGAACCAAACTTCTTCTTTTTAGCAAGAATCCTTTGCATTTTCCTCGACAGCATGGCTTCATCATCACTGTCATCTGATTTCTCTTTTGAATCTTCAGAGGAAGATGAATCTGCAGCTTTTAAAGCATTTAGCATTTCCTTTTTCGATGAACTTTCAGAAAATCTTTCCATATTGATTTCATGAGCCATTAAAGAGCCAATTAATTTATCAATAGAAAGTTGAGTTAGATCATGTGCCTCTTCAATAGCAGTGACCTTGGGGGTCCAGACATGAGTTAATGACCTTAGAATTTTTCTTACTATTTCTTCATTAGTAAGAATCTTACCTAGTGAACTCAGTCTTACTATTATATTTGAGAAACGATTATACATTTAGGTTATATTTTCATTAGGGAGTATTTCGAACTGTTCATATTGAGAGACAAGAATATCTATTCTAGTTTGCTTTACTCTATCAGTTCCTTCATAGGTTACTTGTAATTTATCCCACATTTCCTTAGCAGTTCTACAAGCAGATAATCTATTAAATTCTCTTTTAGATAGAGCACAACATAGATAGTTCTTGGCTTTGTAATTTGGGGACATGTTTCTTTTATCAGCTATAGAAAGAGCAGAAGTAGTTTCACCAATTATAGTAAAATCACCTTGTTCTATTACCTGCCACAGATCAAAGTCTGTGTGTAACGCCCCTCTTGGACCCAGTACAGTTGTTCCAACTCACATTGGATCCAATAGAGGTATTACAGTGGAAAATACCCAACAATAATCGGTTCAGATTGAGATATACATAAATGACAATTTAAATTCCAACAAGTTGCAACGGAATATGGAACTAAAATTTTCAATCAACATTGTATCCAAATACCAAGTCTAAAGCTTAAAAGAAGAATTACAATAGTCCAAAGTTATAACAGTTCATAAGTCTAAATAACATAATGCTCAAAATACAATTTTATTCTCACATACATAATCACTCTCAATCACACACACAAAGTAAAGAACTACGCCTCTGCATCCTCATGCTCCGAGTCAGAGTGTACTAACTCTTGAGCATCCTAAGTCTCTCCTAAAATGTTAATCAAGTGTGAGTCTACTAGACCCAGCAAGCAACAAGGAAAAACAGTTCAAGATTTATCATATAGTAACTTTAAAACATGATAGCTTATTTCTTTTCTTATCCTTGATACCATATAACTCTTCCTATCAACATGCTCTAATTCATTTGGCAATCACTCTTTACATGGCATGGTTATTCATCATGAAGAATAAAACAATTTCATGTAACATGTGGCTTACATCTCATAATAAAACGAATGATTTAAACATTTTCATGTGGCATGGCATATAGTCAAGTCTTATAATATATGTTCAATGTCATGTGGTATGTAATCAATTTCAAGTAACATATAATCCATATCATGTAACATGTAGTTCATATCTTGTAACATGTAGTCAATCATCATATAGCATGTAGTCAATTAACATGTAGCATGTAGTTCATTTGACATGTAGCATGTAGATCATTTAACATGTAGCATGTAGATCATTTATCATGTAAGAATAGTTGCCAAGACATAGCCCCACTATTAATAGAGATCATGTAGAGAAAACATTCATTTATCACCTAGGCAAAACAGTGATAAAGTCTTGGTTATTGCGCAATACTGGGGAAAGTCATTCCCACCTTAACCAGTAGAACATGTCTACCTCCAGGATTTCAATCTGCTGCCCATGAATTCATGTAGTCAATTCATGTAGGTGAACCATTACCATAGGGGCATTCCATGGTGTAGTTCCATGTAGATATCTCTATAATAGCAATGTTTTATTGGCCATATTAATTCAGAAATATAATAAACATGTTTTCATGCAATTATGAAATTACTTTATGCAATTCATAAATTCATACATAACTAGTTAAACTATAATGCAAGATTACATAATACATTTTCTTTCTTCTGAAGTCAGTACTCTATTGTACAATAGTAACCTAACATGACACTACCTATACTGATTTCATCATGGTTTATCATTCATGCTCTTTTCTCCATTAATTGATTTCTATGCACATTCTTTCCATTCAGAAAATCATAACAATGTGTACAGTGCTCAGAAAATTCCGAAATTTTGACATAAATTCTAATTCAAATCATGCTTTATACATGTAAATTTTCATAGTTTTCTGAATTCTGTATCACTTTTCATGATTAATTCTCATAAACTTGAACTAATTAGCATGGTACAACAGTGAAGGATCATGCAATTTTCTGTGTAAAGACTGAGCACAACGGTTCTAAAGTTCCATCAAACAGCAATACGAATCCCAATTAAAACATCACAACATGGATCAGTTTGTAACTATTTTGTTTTCTATTTAATTAAGCAAAGAAAATGCTTTAAAATATCACACATAATCCATACATCATTACCACTATTTCCTACTACGTAACAGTAACAATTTATACCTGACAGAGTCTAACCGAACACCCCACTCATGCATAGATTACATAAAATCCACAGAACATCAGAATCTTGGCAGAAAACAACACTGATGAACTTAACGGCAAGGTATGTGACGTTTACACAGGTTAACGTCAACATACTATGTCGTTAACATCAGTTGACGGTGGCACATGGCACCGTTAATATATAGTAGGCATCCAAAAGCTTGACATTTACATGAATTAAACGGCGGTCGATGTGGGCGTTTAGTTCATCAGACCAGAAAACGCAGAAAATCGCACATGGAATGACAAAACTTTAACCCCTTCCCATATTTTATTTCATGGGTTTAAAAATATGTAAAAATAGAAAATCTCGAGAATGTAGTATCCTAAACCATTCCCCCATGCTACTTGCCTCTAACCCTCCTTCTGGAGTGACGAAGAAAGATTTGAAGATTCCCGCCTTGGCAACAAGGTAGTCCTTCACTCCGTCTTCAATCGCCCAATCCGGCCTCTAGCATAGCACCCACGCTTGGAGATCCTTCTGTTCACGATCCTTGTAGTTCTCCCTTGGTCCAACTTGCTCCAGATCGCACGAACAAGGCTCTACAACTCTTCCTTCAGCCCTCTTTTCTCACCCCAAAACCAACGAGAAAACTCTTTCCTAATGGCCAAATCTGGGTCTTATAAGGACTCCTACGGACCATCTAAGCTTAAATCCTAGCCCTGGAACCAGAAATGCCCCGATCTTCCTATTAAATGCTTTGGAAACGGTCGATCTCTTCTCCCCGGAACGGTAACTACAAAAACTGGCAAGTCAGGTTAACGTCAACCCCTGTTGTCGTCTACCATGCAGTAGATGTCCATCGATCATGTCGTCGACTTATTTGCCTGAAAAACCAAATATTCAATAAAATTATAAATGGCATAATCCTCTGTCGTTAACAGACAGTAGACGACAATCGATCATGCCTCTAACTGCAGTCAACGTCAGTAGATATTGACGTCAAGTTCGTCAAAGTTACAATATACTATTAAATGCAGAAAACACATACACAATTGCATCATTCAGTCTAGCAAAACTAGGGCACTACATCCTCTCCCCCTTAAAATAATCTTCATCCTCGAAGATTGAGTTAGAACACTTATCGAATAATGATGGATATTGCTTCTTCATCATCTCTTCTAGCTCCCAAGTTGCTTCTTAACGTGAGAAATTCCTCCATAAGACTTTCATGAAAGGAATATATTTAGATCTCAATTCTTGAACCTTCTAATCCAGAATCTCTATAGGCTGCTTCACATAAGACAAATCGGGCTGAAATTGCATCGGTTCGTAGCTAATCACATAAGCCCCGAACATACCTTCTCAACATGGATACATGAAAAACTAGGTGTACTCCTGCCAAGGATGGTGGCAAAGCTAGCTGGTATGCCACATTCCCCATCTTCCTCAATACCTCAAAGGGTCCAATGAATCTAGGATTCAACTTATCTCTCTTCCCAAATCTCACTATACCCTTGGTTGGTGACACCTTGAGAAAAACATGATCTCCCACTTCAAAAGCCAAGTCTTTCCTCCTTGAATCTGCATAACTCTTTTGACGATCTTATACTGCCTTTAATCTCTGCATAATCAACTGGATTTTCGCTGATGTTTCCTGCACCACTTCCGGCCCAACCAAATGCCAATATCCTGCTTCTTCCCAACACAATGGGGATCTACAAGGTCTCCCATACAAAGCCTCAAATGGTGCCATACCTATACTCGAATGGAAACTATTATTGTATGCAAATTCCACAAGAGCTAGGTGGCGTTCCCAATCTCCTCTCCAATCCATAACACAAGCCCTAAGCATATCCTCCAATGTTTGAATAGTCCTCTCGGACTGTCCATCAGTTTGTGGATGAAATGCCGAACTCAACTTCAATTGACTGCCAAAAGCTTGTTGCAAACTCTGCCAAAATCTAGATGTAAATCTCAGATCACGATCTGAGATAATCGACTTCGGAATATCATGCAACTTCACAATACTATCAGTGTATAGTCTAGCCAAACTCTCTATGGATTGCTTCTTCTTCATAGCAAGAAAATGGGCACTCTTCGAGAATCTATCAACAATTACCCATATAGCATCATTCCCTCTAGCTGATCTAGGCAATCCAATCACAAAGTCCATAGTTATCTGCTCCTATTTCTACTGAGGAATATCCAGTTTCTGCATCAAACCTGAAGGTCGTTGACGTTCTGCCTTCACCTGCTAACATATCAAATATTTAGCTACAACATCTCGCTTCATGCTGGACCACAAAAAAGAATGCTTTAGATCCCGGTACATCTTCCCACTGCCTGGGTGAATAGAAAACTATGACCTATGCGCTTCCTCCATAATCTCCTTTCGCAGATCCACATCATTAGGGACACATACTCGATGATTCAAATGAAGCACACCATCTTCATCTCTAACTATGCCAGACTTCCCAATAAACTCCTGTAATAGCGGGTCATCTTTTTGCAAAGCAAGAACCCCGTCATGCACAGAAGATCTAATGGTCAACTGGGCTAAGAACATGTTGCACAATTGTGGCTCTAGAACAGCCAAAGATCCTGTTGCATCTTCCAACATCTTCCAGTCTTGCCGCATCAATTGCATCTTCCTGCTTAATGCATCAACCACCACATTGGCTTTCCTTGGGTGGTAAGTAAGCTGAAAATCATAGTCTTTAAGAAATTCAATCCATCTCTGTTGCCTCAAATTCAACTCCTTCTGGGAGAACAGATATTTAAGACTCTTGTGGTCAGAGAAAAGTTTAAATCTCACCCCATACAAATAGTGCCTCCATATTTTCAAAGCAAAGACTACTGCCGCCAGCTCCAAATCATGAGTTGGATAATTACGCTCATGCTCCTTAAGTTGCCTAGAAGCATATGCCACAACTCTACCACCCTGCATTAGAACACAACCAAGCCCAATCTTCGAAGCATCCGTGTAGATAGAAAAAGGATCGACACCATTGAGCAACACAAGCACTGGCGCTGTAGTCAATTGAGTCTTCAGCTCTTGGAAACTTCTTTCACAAGCTTCGGTCCACTCGAACTTAACTCCCTTCTTCGTCAGCCTTGTCAAAGTAGTCGCTATAGAAGAGAATCCCTCAATGAACGTTCTATAGTAACCAACTAAGCCAAGGAAACTCCTGATATCAGCAGATGATCTGAGTGTCTCCCAATCAAGGACAGCTTCCACCTTTGTCGAGTCCACAGAAACACCATCTCCAGAAATAACATGCCCCAAGAAGTTAACCTCCTTCATCCAGAAATTGCACTTACTTAATTTAGCATACAGTTTGTGCGCTCTCAAGACTTCAAGTACAATCTTCAAATGCTCCCTATGAGTCTCCTCATCAGGTGAATAGATCAGCACATCATCAATAAAAACCACAACAAAAGAGTCAAGATACTGCCGGAAAACCCTGTTCATCAAGTCCATGAAAATCACTGGAGCATTCGTCAACCCAAATGGTAAGACTAGGAACTCATAAGGGCCATATCTCGTCCTAAAAGCCATTTTAGAATAATCCTCCGGCTTGATTCAGAGTTGATGATATCCAGAACGAAGGTCGATCTTAGAAAACACAAAAGCTCCACGCAATTGATCAAACAAGTCATCAATACGAGGCAAAGGATACTTGTTCTTAATAGTCACCTGATTTAGCTTGAGGTAATCAATGCATAGCTTCATTGAACCATCCTTCTTCTTCACAAAAAGTACAGGTGCTCCCCAAGGTGATACACTTGGCCGAATAAAACCCTTATCTAACAATTCCTGCAGTTGCTTCTGCAATTCCGCCAATTCTGTTGGTGCCATACGGTAAGGAGCAATAGATATAGGTGCAGTACCAGGTACTAACTCAATACCAAACTCAATCTCCCTTGCAGGGGGCAAACCAGACAAGTCCTTGGGAAAAACATCACTGAAATCTCGGGCAATCTCAATATCTTCCACGGTCAAAGCCTTCTTCGAATCTTCAGATATCACTACACCAGCAAGAAAACCACTACAACCCTTGCTCAACATCCGGGTTGCCTTCAGGGTTGAAATCACAAACTTACCCCGTCATGTTCTTGGGTAAAGGGTGGAAAAACTCATCTTCACCAAGAATCCAGAAAATAATGATCTTCTTCCTGCAATCCATAAGGGCATAATGCTCCTCGAGCCAGTGTAAGCCCAAAATAGCATCGTAGTCCTTCATCTTCAATAAATAAAAGCTACCAGGCAAATCTCGCTCTTCAATATTCACATGAAGAGAAGAAAAACACTACTCAGTTAACATAGTTCTGGCTGGAGTATGAACAGATAATGGAACCTCCAACACCTCAGAAACCAAATCACTCTCCTTCATCAAGACCTTAACAAATTTCTCGGAGATAAAGCTATGGGTAGCACCAGTATCGAATAAAACACAAGCATGCATTCCCATAATCCAAACCATACCTTATGTGACGTGCTCTGCCAACTCATCCTTATCTCTCGCCAAAGCAAACACTCGAGCCTGAACCCTCAATCTCCTTGCTGCTCTTGGTGCTGGTCTAGCTACTGTTGGCGCTACTGCCGCTGCAGACTGCTATGCCATCTTCGGACAATCACGGATCTTGTGGTTCTTATCACCACACCTCAAGCATCTACCAGAAGTCACCCGACAAACATCTCCTCCGTGACGCTTCCCACACTGAGAACACAAAGGCTTCTTTGCAACTGTGCCACTGCTCGTAGTCGGTGCAACCACTCTCGCTGGTATCACTGCCCTGGGCAAAAACACTCTTCTTGTCCTGCCGCTGAAACACTGATCCTGGTCTCTTTAAGGATGCCCTATTCTCTTCTAGATATACCTCCATCTCGGCTTCCTGCATGCATGTCGCTGACAATGGCTTCTCCATCGATCGATGCCTAAATGCCACCAGTCTATTCCTCAGAGACGGCTTCAACCCCATGATAAATTTCTTCACTTTCCTCCGCTCATCAGCCACTATGTGAGGTGCATACTTCGACAGTTCCACAAATCTAGCCTTGTACTCAAGCACACTCATTGACCCCTGGGTCAATGTCAAGAACTCCTGCTCCATGCGATCCTGCACATGCTCTGGAATATACTTCGCCCTGAACAGGTGAACAAACTCAGTCCATGCAACCTCAACAGCTCCATCCCCGAGCTGTGTGCGTAGTACTGACGACCACCACACATCGGCACGCTCCTGCAAAAGAAGGTAGATAAATCTAAAGGTGTACTAGAAACAACATACATAACCCTTCTAGAAACTTAATTACCTGCAGCATATAGGTGGCTAATGTCACCCGCTCCTCTTCCGCACATCGTATAGCATGAAAGATCTACTCTTTCTTTCACAACCAACTCTCCGCCATGATTGGATCACTCTCCCCCTTAAAGAAAGGTGGGTCATCCGCCTGAATTGCTCCATCATCGAGACACCTCCAAGGCCTGCCTCGTGAGCAGCCTGCGCCTACATCCACGTCGAGTTCTTAGTTGGATTCTTCAATTCAACAACTTGGTAACACTTCCAAAGTACCAACCTGAGCCTGCACTTATGCTTGCAAAGTAGCTGCCGTCTATGCCTGGGTCTGCATCGCATGCACAAGTCCTTGCATCAACGCTCCATAGTCCACAGGTGGTGGTGGGGGTGGTAAAGGTACGCCTGCCGGATCTGGCGCCTGCTAAGCTGGAGCCTGCGAACCCCCCGCTGACTCATCGCCTCGAGCCGAGCCTGCTCCTCTACGACCACTGGTAGCCATAGTCTGCAAAACAAGCATTTATTATAATAACCTATTATTCTACATAAATCTTGGACTAATTCTTTATGTAGACTTAAGGATATAAACACAGTGTTGATATTTCATTTATGTACATGCTCAACCTAGCTCTGATACCAATCTCTGTAATGCCCCTCTTGGACCCAGTACAGTTGTTCCAACTCACATTGGATCCAATAGAGGTATTACAGTGGAAAATATCCAACAATAATTGGTTCAGATTGAGATATACATAAATGATAATTTAAATTCCAACAAGTTGCAACGGAATAAGGAACTAAAATTTTCAATCAACATTGTATCCAAATACTAAGTCTAAAGCTTAAAAGAAGAATTACAATAGTCCAAAGTTATAATAGTTCATAAGTTCAAATGACATAATGCTCAAAATACAATTTTATTCTCACACATATAATCACTCTCAATCACACACACAAAGTAAAGAACTACGCCTCCACGTCCTCATGCTCCGAGTCAGAGTGTACTAACTCCTGAGTATCCTCAGTCTCTCCTGAAATGTTAATCAAGTGTGAGTCTACTAGACCCAGCAAGCAACAAGAAAAGACAATTCAAGATTTACTATTGTAGGAGGTGTTTTGCCTAGGGGTGTTCACATTTTGGTTCAACCCGAAAAAGTGAACTGAAATGACCGATTTGGTTCAGGTCGGTTTCACATTGTGGAACCGAGATGAACCGAATATATATAGGAAAATAGCAATAAATAAAAATGGTGAATAGAAATAACATATAAGTCATGGTTAAACTCCCAAAGAAAGGAATCAACCATTTAATATATATTGGGCTAAGACAACTCTAATTGGGTCAAAGAACAAAACCTAATGTCATAAAATCACAAAATTCATAACCATAATTATCACGCCCCGACGCAGAATATCGGAACGTGAGGCAGTTGCAAGTAAGCGAGTATAGAGCGTAGAATAACATCAAACCATTGGACAATTAAATAATGTGAAATAAAATATCTTTCATTGATAATTCAACTTCTATCTATTACATTCTCTAATGCAGAGCCATAACAATGGGCCCAAATGACTCTAATACATAGAAAGATATAAAAGACTAACTAAGACATCTAGGATAACTTGGTGACGTCATGGCACTCGTGGATCACTCCTGGTCCTCCCCATCCTCGTGAGTGTACTCATTTTCCTCAACCTCACCTAAGAACACAATGACAAATAACGTAGGGTGAGCGACAACGCCCAGTAGGATTTATATCTCATGGTGCGGGCAACTTTACATGAATAATATATTAAAAGCAGAGTCACTGTATGAGAAAGTGAGAGAGTCAAGTAATGTAAGAGATAGCACGATAGCATGTGAATGAAATAGTACAAGTTTCCAAATATAGCACAAAGCATGATGGCCATATCACAAATAGCACAATGTATAACAATAGCACAACGATTATAGTATAACACTTTGATTGTCATTTAGATAGTCGAGATAGATAGCACTTGAGTGTAATGCCAAACACTTTGGTCAATTAACTCCCGCGGGCACTAGCACTTTTGGGCGCACCTCCCAGGACCAGACCGGGCCCTTTATATTGCCAGACATTAGTTATATTGTTTATCTTTAGACAATCAGTCAAATGGCCAATAGAGAGTACCAAGAAATGGATGAGAGTACTAGATGAATAGACGAGATAGTAGAGAGAGTGTGAACAGATGAGCGAGTAGAGTATAGATGAGACTATAGGTCATTGCACATAAAACGTCGATTAAACAAGCGATAGTATCAGTTGCACAACATGCACAATTGGTGCTGGCAGTCAGGTGGAATTCACTACCCTTCCACTGGCCATGTTATGCACAGGTCCAGAGGTCCGGCGTGATTCATGATAAGAGAGAACTTTTAAAAGTCGTTTGGATCATATTGATCTCTAAGGGTGTTATAGGTGTTAGGGTACAACCAACTCGGTCTCCATAAGGGAATCCACAGAGTACGGAGTCTTACGGAGGTCTTAACAAAAGGTCTCTTGTCTACCAGAACGGAATGTCCAATAGAGAGGTTCCAACTTGTCAAGATAGTAGTGTGTAGAGAAAACGAGTTGTCTAACATTCTAGAGGAATTTCAGAACAGTGGAGCGGCGATAACGGTAATCCAAATCCATGTAAGAAAATGGAAACAATGTCATTATTATCATGTGTGAATAATGTGCAATTATTGAAGTAAATTACCAGATAATTTATTTCATGTATTTTCTGCATGGTTTCATGGCAAGGATATATATTTGGTGTGTGCATGTGCATGAAATCATGAGACATGGAATGATCGTGCACATTAACTTTTAAATTAAAGAAATTATGTGACATATATCACAATTGAATAACATGAATGTTTACTGTTCATTACACAATTTTTCAGGGTATACACATGCTTAACAAGCCTAAATAATCATTTAAATAACATAATATTTGCTGCTGAAATAACACAGGTAAATCACGACAGGTATGATGGCCGCGTTTATCAAGCGGTCAAAAATGCGACGACGAGGATTGTCGCGTTCATGCAAACCCTAACTATTCGAACGGCACGATTCCCCAGAGGCGAGAAGCGACAGTGAAACGCGACAACCTTAGCGGTCGCGTTTCAGAGGTCTTCTGACAGTCAACAGGCACATAGTTTGATGCACGGGATGAGATCAAAATGCGATGACATGGGCGGTCACCTTTTAGGTAAATGCAACGGTCAAGACCAACGCGATACCAGTCGATTGAATCGCGACGTTTGGCTCGGTCGCGATTCAAGGCTCAACCCGAAAACAGTGAAATCAAGCAGCGATCTTCATGCACCGCTTATAACTCACAAACTAAGGCACTTGGGACAAAGTGGTGAATATGAAACTTGTAGGGGACATCAAGTAGAAGAGAACTATGCCTTTGGATTAGGCAAACTAGCATGAACAAGAAACAGTACAGACTTGCGCGATGATGGGAAAACGCTTATAACTCAATGGATACAGGATGAAAATTGGGCAAATCACTTGCATATGAAACTAGACATGTAGCACTACAAGATGGTATGAGTTTAGTTCCTCTTTAGCCCGAGAATACCTACCTTTGTGAGGATCTAAGACCAGACAGTTGCACAGGTTGTAGCATAGCACGATTGAGGAAGAGCTTGGTTCTCCAGCCGTTCTCCTCTGCTCCTAGTGCCCTAGGTTAGCCTCCCATGACCCTAACACGTTGATGGACCTTCCTTCTTAGTCTTAGGACGAATACTTATAGGTCTAGGGTTTATTTCAAGTCCTAACATATCTAGGAAAGATGGGGTGCGGCCATGGCTGGTTCCTTGCCTTGATTTGGAGATCTCTCCTCCCAATTAGACTAGAATTACCCTTAGATGGTTCTTGCTATGGTGGGTCACGAATTTGATTACCTTTCTTGGCTAATTGCCTTGGTTTAAATCCCTAATTTACTCTTTCCTATTTTCTATACAATTATGGTCACAAATTTCTTGGGTATTTTCCTCTTACTCCATAATCCAACTCCTAGCTTGGCCCAATAACCCTGAGGTGAGCTAATATAACGAGCCCATTAGTTCTTATTATTTATTGGGTGTTGTTTAATCCATTTCCTTTAAATATTTTTATCATTTATTTATTTTTTTAAAAAAAAATATCGGGTTGCTACACTAATTATGTAGAAAATAGGAAAGGGCAAATTAGGGTTAAAACATAGGTGATTAGCCATGGATGGCAACCAAATTCGTACCCAACCATGCTAGGAGATTTCCTAATGGCATTCCTACTCCAATAGGGAGGCTAATCCCCAAAACTTAGAAGGGGCCAAGCCAAAACCGTAACCCACACTTCTTAGTCTTGTTAGGACTTGAAATAAACCCTAAACATATAAATAAACGTCATAAGACTTGTTGGGAAGGTTTACCATCGAGTTCGGGTCGTGTGGAGGCGAGCTAGGGCACCAGGAGGAGAGGAGAACGGCCAAGAATCGAGCTTCTTCCCCAACCATCCTCTGCTGCGACCTATGCATTGACCAGTCTTAGATCTACACAAAGGTAGGTGATCTCGGGCTTAACCTAAACGTTACACATACCAATGGAAAGAACATTGAGTCTAGTTTTATTTTCCCCAATTTTTATGAACCATGTGAGTCGTATTAAGTGTTTTCCAAGAGTCGCGTAAAGATAGGGCTTTATATGTTCTTACTATTTTTCAAGCAAACCGAGGTTGAATTGGTCAAACCAAAATGGTGATTCTCTTCTACTTGATATCCTCGACACTTTTCATGTTCAAAGTTTTGTCTAAAGATCACTAGATTTCAAGTTATAAGTCTATCATGAAGGATTGTAACATTTTTCTAGGTTTCTGGCAAGATTCAAGAACACAACGACTCCAGACGTCACGATTCTCTTTGCATGAACGCGACGTACATGTACGTCACGATTCAGAAAAAGGCGATAGACCGTTCCATCGTGTTTTGATGTCTGTCCAGTCAACTTGACACGTGAAACTATGTGCTGCATGGGTTTCAACGCCCCTTTTGAACGCAACAGCATGTGCTGTCGCGATTTGACCTGTTTTCCAGCCTAAATATTTTTGCCTATCTTTATATTCGGAGTTTGAAGTCAACTCTTGAACGCGACGGGTAGAATCGTCACGATTTAAGTCGTCGCGACATGTCAATCTGTCGTGTTGATAATGCGACAGACAGGACCGTCGCGATTCTGTTTGGACAATCGATCCAATATTGATTCCTATCAAAAAGGCGACAATATGTCCCGTCGCGATTTGAACGCGACGGGTAGGTTGCGATTTAGTGACTTTGTACAGAACTGTGTTTTGACAGTGTATGGTCCTTTGATGTGCGACGACTGTGTCCGTCGCGATTTAAAGGCCAACCCGAGACTGTTTTAATGAGTTGTTCAGTCTACCATATACATGCTCTATTGTCATATCATGTCATATAGCTATGCAATGGCCTAAAAGTGATCAATCTACATGAAAACCATAAGAATATGAACTTCTATTCTAAGTGTTAATGATTGATTGATTTCATCTACCATGTGATCATGTGATTGATATATGCTATGTCCATACTCTGTCTTGTCCATAATTGAAAAGTGATTATATGCTTAAAGTACAGCAACCATGTGATAGATTGAATTGCATACATGTCATGCATGTTTGTTATAAGCTTTCCATCTTGTTTCAAACCGCTGGATTGTGAATTGAGACACACTCTACATGTCACATTACACTTATGGGCAGCCCTTTCTTGGGGGATTGGAAACTCACGGCCGGTCATTCTGTATCGGCAGTCTAGTGACCTTTCTCTTAAGACCTCCGTAAATCTCCGTACTCCATAGATTCCCTCACGGAGACTGAGTTGGTTGTACCAATGAAGTACCCGATGTTGAACCACTCCTATATTTTACCCTTATATTTTGATGATAACAAAATTTATGATTAATTAATTATTATTAAAAATATTTAATATCAAGGTTTTCTTAATAAATATACATTTATGTGATTAATTAAATATTAAATATATTTAATACCATGATTTTCTAATAATAATTTAAATATCATGATTTTCTAATAAATATAATTTTATGACATTATTGCCATGTGATTTGCACTAAAAAGATAAATTGATGTTCATTCAATATACATCAATTTCAGTTCACAAAGTGCCATAAGGATTCACTCTCATAAGGATTCACTCTCACATCGATTTGGTCTCATAACGATTTGATAAGTGACTCTCACATCGATTTGGTCCCATAACGATTTGATAAGTCACTCTCACATCGATTTGGTCCCATAACGATTTGATAAGTCACTCTCACATCGATTTGGTCCCATAACAATTTGATAAGTGACTCTCACATCGATTTGGTCCCATAACGATTTGATAAGTGACTCTCACATCGATTCCTTTGTAAAACATGGATTCCTTTGTAAAACATGGATTCCTTTGTAAGAATATGGATTCCTTTGTAAGAACATGGATTCCTTTGTAAAACATGGATTCCTTTGTAAAACATGGATTCCTTTGTAAGAACATGGATTTCATAAGTGAAACATGGATTTGATCTCTCTAACATCGATTTCCTTTATATTTTAAAATGCTTTTGGCATCTAGTGAAAAAGTCAAATATTCTTGATTTGTGTAATCCTCTATCTTTCTGACAGGAGATCTTTTTGCTTATCTCTCTAGATCTCTTCTTTCCTGCCAACAAAAAGGGGATTACTTACTACTTCTGGGTGGCAACAGGAAACATAAAGGTATGAGCCTTTTTGACAGAAACACTCTTTTAACTAAACACTTTCTTCTATGCTTACAGACCTCGTAGACCACAAAATATCAGAAGAAAGAGAACATGAGCAACAGCTAGAACTCCAACGGATTTATTCACAGCTGCTCATATAAAAGAAGAAGCAAGGCTGAAGAAAGAATAAGAGAGCTTTCCTGAAGATCTTTGAAGGAGTGTACAACCAGTGAGAAACCTGAACTCCAAATACACTCAAAGGAAAAGAGAGAAAGAGCCTGAGCCCAAGAAGAAGTGTTCAAGCATCTGAAGCACTCAAGCATTCAAGCTCCTTCTCCTCTCTTCACTCTCTCTGTGTGCATCTTGTAACCTGGGGGAGAGAGTCTTTTAGCTGAGAGTTTCTTTTAGTTGGTTTTTCTTCTGTTCCAACACTCAGTAGTGTTCTTTCTTTTCTAAGAAAGATCTTTGTCCAGCTGTAGGACTGTATACAGTGTAGAACCTAGCTAGGGATTTGTGTCTAGTAGAACCACACTGGGGTTTGTACCAGGAGGTTGGCTTCTTGACCTGCAAAAGAAGTGGGCTGCCTTCTTGCCCGGGAAAGAGAAGAAGACCAGCTGGGGTGCTGGGTGTTGTAGTGTCCTTAAGGGGAACTGTACCCTTGGTTAGTGAAATCCCAAGAGGTTGCTTGGGGACTAGACGTAGGACTTCCATGTGGAAAGGGCCGAACCAGGATAAATTCCTTGTGTCCTTTGTGTGATTGTTTATTTGCTTCCGCACTGCTACTCTTTATCACACTAAACTAACCAAACCTTCAAGTGTTAATTTTCAGTGTTTAAGTTTCTATTTCAGATTTCAGAAAAACCTATTCACCCCCCCTCTAGGTTAGCTTGCTGTCGTTTATAAAGGGCCAACACCCGAAAGATAGAATGCACTTTTATTCTTATCTACTTCTCGTGAGAGTGATTTGATAACATTGAAAACAAGCCATTAAATGTAAAGATTGAACTAATGAGATTAAGCCTTTATGCTGTCGAAATTAATCTGGATCATGTCCCCTTGCCTTGTTCTCTATCATCTTTGGCATGATCTTTAGTGCTTATTGTCTATTGCTTGGAAATTATATTGGCCATAAATGAATGAATGGAATTACTAGAAACTATTGGAACTTCGGTTTACAACTATGCTTGTGCATATAGGGCCTAATCTGTTCCTGGGAGGAGCACCCAAAATACTTATTAATCCCGAGAGTATATGATCCATTGAGGTGTCTGGCAATCACCTGATTGAATGCAAGATTGATCTGGGTAATTTTCACACTGTTATTGAATGATTGATTGATTGAACTGTTATATGTGAAATGGCCAAATCTATTGTACATGTCATCGATAATGAACCCTATATGTCATTGTCCATTGGAATTCTACGGAATTCAACTTGAGATATCTATTGCACATGCTACATGTTATTGAATCTCTCCCATTGATAAATGATCGTATTGTCATCCTTATCATTGATAATCGTTCTGTCCTACATGAGAATTGTCATGAATTGTTAGCGAACCATCCTCGTACATGTTATAGCTTGAAACAGTTTCCATCGTTATCGACATGAGTATTGCATGATAGTATTGCCACTGTTAACATGTTAATTACGTAAAGCATGCCCACACTATGAGGTGTAAATCCTACTGGGCGCTGGTGCGCTCACACCTGCTTTCCCTAATATTTTCAGGTGAAGATTAGGATGAACTAGAGAATGCTAGGAACGGGGAAGAGTGAAGAGTTTCTCCAGTGTACCAGCCATGTCAGCCAGCAACATTAGAGTTCAAGAGTCTGTGATAGTTAGTTTTCCTTTTATTGAGTCAGATGTACTTGAAATGCAATATTGGGCCCTAGGTTTGGCTCTGATGATGTAAGGTTCCAAATTAGTTGAATGGAAATGAAATAAAGAGTATTTGGCTGGCAATATTATTGTCTCAAGTCTGTTGTTATACTTAGTGGTTACTCTGGATTACTCGACTGTGATACTCATACTTATATCGTTCAAGCATCCCGATATTTATTTTCACTGCTAAATGTTGTTGCCAACCTAGCAAGCCCAGAGGGGGGGGTGAATGAGATTCTAAAAATTCGTTTAAATGAAAACCTGTCAACAAAAACGCTTTGACAGAAAAACACTGAGATCGATAGTTAGTGTTAGTGATAAATGAAGACAAGCTAGCAAATAAACAATCACACGACACAAAGAATTTTTATCCTGGTTCGGACCTCCTATCCCAAGGAGTCCTACGTCTAGTCCCCAAGTAACAACTTGGGATTTCACTAACCAAGGGTACTATCCCCCTTAAGGACCCTTACACATCTAGCCACAGTTGGCCTTCTCTTCTAACCCCGAAGAGGTACAAAAACCACCCTGATGCACAAGTCTTCCTTCCTCAACGAAGGGAATACCAACCACCTGTTTCCAACAGGTCTTCTCTTCACAACCCGAAGAGGAACTTCACAACAGATGTGAATAAAAGCGAATGGCTCCTAGACCAAGCTTACAACAAATGCTTGATCTGAGGTAATGTCTGAGAGAGAAAGATTTTCACTAGATGAAAACTCTTAGAACTACAAAGGCTCTCCAAAAGCTAAGCAAATGAACACGGAGAGCTAAGAGCTACAGAAGATTATGGAGTGAAGCTTTTCGGGCTCTTGTTTCTGATGCTCACAAGATGTAGGTTGGTTCTCTGAAAGCTCTAAGGTGCCAAAAGTTCTTCTTCATGGAGACATCAGTCTTTTATATATCTTCTCTTGAAAATATAGCCGTTGAAATGGCCGTTGTCTCTCTGATAGACGCACATTAGACAACATGGTCCGAGGGGTACAACATATAAACCTGTAGCCAATTAATGCTCTGGAGCTATGCACGTAAAGAGAAGATTCATCCAGATATTCTTCAGCTTCTAGTTTTCCAACGTTGTAAGATTTGATACTCACAAAGACCTACACACAATAAATGCCAAACCGTAGACAGCTAGACTGTCTCTATGCTTGTCAGTCAACGTTAGAAACCATGCAGTAAGAACGTACACCAAAATAGAAATGCCATTATGCTATCCTGAAAAGTGTTTGCTATAGAAATATAGGAATAGAAGGCACCCAGATATGCAACGTGCAGAGATGTATGCAATAACATTAAATGCAAGGATATTAGTAATGCATGCGGGAAGACTTTGACTTTCACTATATTTAAATATCATGTATGAAATCGATGTAATCCATAAAGTCATTATGACAATGAAATAGTTGTTCAACTTATGAAATCAATGTGTGAACAAGTCATTGTTTAAGTACAAAGAAATCGTTGTTTATGCAAATCGTTATACAAATATAGGCAAATCATAGTATAAGCAAATCGTTGTTCAAACATAAACAAATCTTTATTTGAGCAAATCGTTGTTTAAACAAAAATAAATCGTTGTTTGAGAAAATCGTTGTTCAAACATAAACAAATCATTGTTTGAGTAAATCGTTGTTCAAACAAAAATAAATCATTGTTTGAGCAAATCCTTGTTCAAACAAAAATAAATCGTTGTTCGAGCAAATCGTTGTTCAAATATAAACAAATCGTTGTTTGAGCAAATCGTTGTTCAAATAAAAATAAATCGTTGTTTGAGCAAATCGTTCTATACGTAAAGGCAAATCGTTCTAGCTATAAAATCGTTGTTTTCACTTATCGAATCGTTATAACAATCAAATCGTTGTTTTCACTTATGAAATCGATATGACAATCAAATTGTTGTTTTCTCTTATGAAATCGTTATAAGAGTCAAATCATTGTTTTCACTTATCGAATCATTATGATAATCAAATCGTTGTTTTCTCTTATGAAATCGATATGAGACCGAAATCATTGTTACACTTACGAAATCGTTGTGAGACCAAAATCGATGTGAAACCGAAATCGTTGTTTCACTTACGAAATCGTTGTGAGACCAAAATCGATGTGAAACTAAAATCGTTGTGAGACCGAAATCGATGTGAAACCGAAATCGTTGTACTCACTTATCAAATCGTTATAAGATGAAATCGTTGAGCGATAGAATCGTTCATGCTCACTTATCAAATCGTTATAAGATGATATCATTGGGCGATAGAATCGTTCATGCTCACTTATCAAATCGTTATAAGATGAAATCGTTGTAGCGATAGAATCGTTCTTTGACTTATGAAATCATTATGTTGTAAGGGAAATCGTTGTTCTACAAAGGAAATCGATGTGTACTTAGAAGAAATGCATGCTCTGAACTTTAAATGATATAGTGTAAGAATTGCTTACAGATTTGGCTCGATTTATTTCCTGTGGATGAACTTCATAAAAGATTGTTAAAACATGTTTGTCAAAGTTTTGTTTTTCACCAAAATGGTTATATAATAAATAAAATTATATGGGGATGGACTGATCATCAAATGTCGGGGCATGACAACTAGTCTCATTATCATGATCTCATCATGATCCAATTCCTATTGCATACACCTATGAACATTACAATATAAACATCATCTCATGTATGTAATATAAAATGAGAAAATACAATTAATATTATTACCAAAAATAGATTAGTAAAAGATTACAAGTGTCATCACTAATGCGAGTTAGCTTGTAGGGCACTCATAACTAGCAACTACTACCTAAACTCTAAAGCCACTTTCTCTTGTCCATGCTTCATGGTCTCCCTCTCCATCTAGCTTTGACTTGCCACAGTGCCAATGACCACGGGGATAGTGTGGTGCCACATATGAGGCTTCTAGAGGCCCCCTTAATGAGGAGCAAGGGAAGGGGTTGACGAGGAAGAGCACACTATTGGGATGGCTAATTGGGACTTCTCCAAATGCTTAGTGGTTTCTTCAGCCTCTAATGTGGGTCGTTTCGCCTCCCTTTCCCTAAGAAGGACACCCAAGGAGGTCGTCACTATTGAGCAAGAAGGTAGCAGTGCTAGCAGTGATGAGGGGGACGCCAAGGTTATGCACGGTGACCACGTGAAGGTGTGGCCATCCTTGGAGCAATTCCTGAGCCACGAGGAACGAACCGGTGCAGTATGTATTGCATCATACCATAGAAAGTCCAATTTTTTTTTTTAAGGCAAATACCTCGAAGAGGCAGAGGGAGAGTGCTCACCCCCTCAGGGAGGGGATGAGGTTACCACTCCACCACCACACTACTCCCAGGGAAATTTTATTAAGAGCAATGAAGCAAAGATACATTATGGCCTGATAGAGGGGAACCCTGCCTTATCCAAACGGCAGGCACCCTTTACAGTAGGGGGGAGATCGGCCCAAGATAACCAGAAATTACAATCAGACTGAGAGGAACAACCAAAGTTAGCGAGAGAGTCCGCAACTTGATTGACCTCCCTAAAAATATGACAAATGGAAACATGGAGAGTCTGACACTTAGTTAGAATGTCATTTACAGGGAGAGCAATCCTCCATGGACAGTGAAACCGACCCTTAATAACTTGAACAAGAACCAACGAGTCAGACTCAATCAAGATGTTGTTGACGGCATGAGAGCAACACAGAGAGAGCCCATCCCTGAGAGCAAGAGCTTCCGTCTCAAGGCTGGACCGAATGTGAGGATATCGGTTAGCAAAGCAGAAGATAACATCCCCATGATCATTCCGAAGAATACCACCACCAGCTGCAATACCCATAGATCTCTTGAATGCACCATCGACATTGAGCTTGAATCTCCCCGTTGGTGGTAGTAACCACCTAACGATTCTAGGAATCCGATTAGAAGACTGCTAAACATGAATACCCCACTGAGAAAGGAATGTAATCTAAACAGGAGCAATGTCTTTCAACACAAGCAAAGAGGCGGTGATAGCATCCTGCACATTCATCCGAACTTTGAAGAGGACATGAGAACTGGTCATAGCGACAGAGTCAAACCTTGAGCGATTCCTACTACACCACAGCTCCCATAGAACAGAGAGGAATATGAAACGAACAAGCTTTCCAAAAGAGGAGCAAGCAGGTTGATCAGAAAGAAAGCAGATAACACCATGCGTTGGATTCAGAACAATCGAGTTGTGGAACTGGAGAATGTCAAAGAGAGACCCCTAAACCGCCTTAGCCACATCACTATTAAAGAATAAGTGAGTACCAGATTCAACAGTAGGAGAAGAGCAGCAAGAGCACGTTGAGCACAGAGGAATACCACATCCCGCCAGAACATCATCAGTAGGAACACAGCCCTTTGCCAGACGCTAAGCAAGAATGGACCACTTCAGAGGGACAGCCGGGCTCCACAACTTATCCCATCCAGCACTGATGACAACTTGTGAGATTTTCCGCACGGAGGAAGAGGTAATGATACCATCTGGATTGGGACACCAAATCCAAGTGTCAGTAGCCCCTAACATCACTATACAGTTATTGAGGACCAAAGCCGGGCAGAACTGGCGAGCTAACATCAAATGATGACCTCCAGGCTCATGAACAACTTGCTTGATTGAGAAAGATTTCCCTTGGAGGTTCCGCCAAATATTATCTGGAATGAAATTATAAAGAGGAACAGACCCGGTCCAGACATCATACCAAAAACTAGCACTAGAATCCATATTAGCAATGAAAACCCGATGATTAGAAGCAACAAGATATGAAGCATGTCTCCATAGGCGTCTGTCAGCAGCAGGCATCAATTCATAAGAGGCTTCAGAATAATGACTGTTATGAAGATATCTAGCTTTGAAAAAATTACCCCATAAGAAAACTCCAGAAATCGCCTTCCATAACATTTTTGTCCTGAGAGCAATCTGCATGTCCTGAATATTTAAAATTCCAAGGCCCCCACACTCTTTCGGCTGAGCAATATTGTTCCAAGAAACCCAATGCTTCTTTGGAGAGCCTTCATAAGATCCCCAGAAGAAGTTAGCAAGCAACTTGTGAAAAGATCTAATAATCGTCTTAGGGATAGACAGAGAAGACATGTGTATATAGGGATCGCTGAAAGCACATGTCTGAGAAGAACAAGCCTGCCACCAGAAGACAAGAATTTTGACTTCCACCCTTGAAGCTTTTGAGCCGTTTTTGATAAAATATGAGAAAAGTACAGAGGTCTCCGTCTACCAGAGTAAATAGATACACCAAGGTACTTGAAAGGCAGAGTGCCCTGAGCGAAACCAGTGATATGGGCAATGGAGCGGCTGAGAGACAACGAAGCCTTTGCATGAAGAATAAAAGAACTTTTAGCCACATTAATTAGCTGACCCGAGGAAGCCTCATAATCCCTAAGAAAAGCCATAAGACACTTCATATGCCTCGCCGTTCCATTGGAAAAAATTAAGGTATCATCCGCAAATAATAGATGAGAGACAAGGGGGCAGCGCCTCATGGTTTGATAAGCTCCACCAGAACTCCCACGAAGTAAGGATAAGACACCCCTACTGAGCACTTCTTGAGCGAGGATAAAAAGAGCCGGGGCAAGAGGATCCCCTTGGCGAATACCTCTGGAAGACTTAAAATAACCATGAATTTCACCATTGAGTAGAATAGAAAACCAACAGTTTGAGAGAAGGGGTTCAATAAGAGAAATAAACCTGAAAGAGAAACCGAACTTATGCAGAACAACATAGAGAAAGTCCCATTCAAGACGGTCATAGGCCTTAGCCATATCCAGCTTAAGAATAACATTACCACCTCTGCACTTCCTGCCTAGATGCTGTGCCATTTCCATAGCCAAAGAGACATTTTCAGATATGCTTCTACCCTTGACAAAGGCACCCTGCTCTTCAGAAATTAATAAAGGCAAAACCTGAGCAAGCCTGTCATTGATAATCCGAGATATGATTTTATAGAAAAAGTTACAAAGACTGATAGGACGGAAGTCAGCACAGTTCTTAGGCATGTCAATCTTCGGAATCAAGGCAATTAAAGAGGAGGTGAATCCCTTAGGGAGGGATGACCACAGAAAAAGGCTTGCACAGCACGATAGATATCAGGGACATGGACATGACAACCTTTTTAATTTCCTCTTTCGACGGAACGATGCATATCATATCATTCTGATCGTTATCCAGAATGCATGGGATAACATCAAGAAGATCTTGATTGATACTATGATTAGATGACGTGAAAGCTTTGGAGAAATGCGAGACAAATAAACTAGCAATATTAGATTTGTTCACCACAGGCACCCCATCATCATTGTTAATCTGATTAATCATCGATTTTCTTCTACGAGAGTTGGCATAAGCATGGTAGAACTTGGTATTTCCATCACCCTCTTTCAGCCATTGCAGCCTAGATTTTTGTCTCCAGAAAATTTCTTCTTGAGAATGAGTAAGGACAAGAGCCTGGCGAGCTGCCAAAAGTGAATCACTATTCTCTTGAGAGGCATCTGCATCAAACCTAGCCTGGGCAATATGGAACTCATCTTCCGCAATCAACACATTATCTATAAGGTTTTTAAAGACATTCTTATTCCAATCCCGAAAAAGGATTTCATAAACTTAAGCTTCATTGCGAGATTGATCAAAGGGTATGATGACTGAGGCGCAGCCAGCCAGCTCTGCTGAGCGTCCACCATAAATCTTTCATGAGTAGTCCACATTTGTTGAAAGCAAAATCTAGATGGCTGACGTTGCATAGATGGGGAAGTAGACACAATTAGCGGGCTGTGGTCACTGCAAGCACGAGACAAATGTTGGACCCGAATATCCGGGTAAGCAACAAGCCAGTCAGCATTTAAAAGCACTCTATCAAGCCTGGCCCAGATGCCATTCGACGCTTGCCCATTGTACCAAGTAAATCGGCTGCCAGAGAAGCCAGCATCCTCCAGACCTGCAGCAGCTACACAAGCTTGGAAGTCAAGCATGGATCGCTGAAAAGCATTCCTACCACCTCTTTTTTCCTCAGCATCAAGGATACTATTAAAGTCACCTCCAATAAACCACGGAGAAATGCATGAAGCAGAAAAGTCGACTATATGGTCCCAAAGAGGTCGCCTCTCAGAAAGCAGACAATTAGCATGAACAATAGTGATAATGACATCCCGATGCAAGGAGGAGCAAAGGCGTACAGTGATGAACTGATCCGAAGAAGATACCAAGTGAGCAGAGATGTCATTCTTCCAAAAAAGCCAGATGCGCCCTTTATCAGTAGAGTTCACTAGAGAACAATCCATGCCCAGCTTCTGTCTATAACTTTCAATTTTATCATGAACTAACTTGGGCTCAATAATAGCCAAAAACGTGAGACCATGCTGATGAATAAGAAATTTGAGACGATGGATAGAAGAGACATTACCAATACCTCTAATGTTCCAGATCATAGCCTTCATAGGGAACTATTTTGAGGTTGTGTTAACAGAGGCACTCTTGCGCAGGGAAGACCTGGTCTTGACACCATCAGCCATCCTTTCTACCACATTATCCGCACCAACAAAATTAGCGTGAATAGCTGTAATATCTGGATTATCCATTGAAGAGCCTGAACCAGGAAGGGATATGACCCGATGCATTGGCTAGAACATGTCTTGATTAGCAATTGATTCCAGAGGTGGAACAAGATGGATATCAGAGCTAACATTATCCAAAGTATTTTTCCCGACATTCCCCAGGACGGCTGGACTACTCTCCACAGGTAGGACATGCAGAGTGCTCAAGTTCTCAGGATCTGATATAAGGTTAGAATCAGACTCATTAGCATCATCAATACCCCGTCCAATGTCCAGGTTACCAACACAGATGTTCACCTTGCTAGAAGCACAACCATCATTTTGCAAACTACCACCTCCCATACGACCATCTGCACCCAGGGAGGGCGCAATAAGAGTCTCAAGCGGAGGACAAATGTCATCCTGGACAGATCTCATCACAATTTTATCGGGTGCCAACGGAAAAGAACTTGTAACATTATCGGAACCCACCATAGGAGCCTTTCCACGATTCTCTAGAGGACGAGGTGTCGGAATAGGACGCCAAGTTTGCTTTGCATGCAGTTCATTAGGGGCACGTTGTTCATCACCACGGGTACTTTTCTTACACTTTAAGTCAGTATGCCCTAACCTCTTACAGGACTTGCAGAATACTGGGGGATTTGGATAGTAAAGAGGTTGCCAGATACCATTAGAACCGATGCCTATCCACACCCTCTCAGGGAGGTCTTTAGCGATATCCATTTGAATGCATATGCGTGCTGCATGAGTACGGGCTAACGAAGCCGTATCTCTGTCAACCTGCAGAACTTGACCAATGCTACCAGCAATAGATTTCAACATGGGTTCACTGTAGAAATTAGTTGGAAGACCTGGCATCTCCACCCACACTGGAACAATAGAGGAATCTTCATCCGGGGAGAAATCCATCGACCATTGAAAGAACCGAAATAGATAACCCTTGACAAATAGCGTGTCCTTGAGAAGAACCTTTAAATAGTCCTCTTTGTCTTGGAATCAAAGTAGGAGATGGCGTCCATCGAGGGCACTAATAATGAATTCCTTAACAAAACCAAATCGCTGGGCAAGGTGTAATCGGATATCCTGGAAGGATGGCCTACCCACAGGAGTACGGGCGATGATAGCATGCTTGAGAGGAGTACAAGATAAACGTACCTCTTCCAGGGAGAAGAAGGCCGCAGGTTCTCCAGAATCAGTGCAAGCCGGACTATGAACCTTGATGGGCAAAGGAGGAGGAAGTACGGACGCCATAAGAATCTGAGCAAAGGATCTTTGAAGCGGAGGCACAGCAACATGAGAAGGACTTGACGCCGCTGCATCTACATTGATGGGAGACATGCACGTAGCCGCGATATGCCCTGAAGCAGTTAGGTTTGCATGGCGATCCGAGGAGCCGCTCGCATCCACCAAAGAGCGAACAGGAGGAGCTCCCCAGGCGGGCCGAGGAAGGGGGCAGGTCGGGGTCTCCCCCGGCGACCCCATGGACGGCGGCGGTCAACGCCGGAAGACCGCCGGCGGCGCCAAACCCTGCCCGGGGCCATGGTATGTAACTTCTCCACCACGTTCAGTTCGGTAAACATCGTATGGGGCATCCTTCATATCAAATTTCAAGTTTCCCTCCAGACTTCCGGTGCCCAAGGTGTAAACCGGAGGGTGCTGAAGAATGATCAAAGTGTCGGAATCGTCTTCGCCTCTATCCATTAAAGCATGCCTCCTTTCTACCAGTGACTTCTGCCACGACCATGCCTCCTTATAAGGAACCAGCTCTCTGTACAGATCAAAGCAATCGCACCTCCTTCTGCTCCTCCGCTCGGTCTCGACAGCACTTGGTCCATTACGAGAGGCCCAAAGAACCATTCCTGAGGCCCTTGCATTGGAGCCAAGTTGGCGATCCAACAGCGTCGACCCTGCGGGGAGCGAGCACGGAGGGCGAGACCGCTCATCATCGTCGAGCAGCTGGTGGGCACCGAGAAAGCAGCGGCAGTCCTCCCCTACCTACACTCTTTCGGCATTCAACACGGAGTATAGGGACGAATAGGACCAGAGGACTGCTGGAAACGGATTGGAGAAGAGGAAGGGTTCTGAGGGATGGAGGGATGGGCGCTGGTGCGAGCCCGCAAACCGCACACACGCACACTTCTACAAAATTATAAAGCTCGACTAAGGCTCGGTCCGAATACTTAAATAAAAGTAAATTAATAATAAAAATAATATATTTAATAATATATACTTATAATCTCACTTAATTAAGTAGAGATTTGATGTTACTTACTTAATTTATTTGAAAAAAGCGTTTTTAATTTTTAAGTAAGTAAAATAACATAATTTTAACTAAGTAAAATTTAAGATTTGAAAGGAGGAAAAAAAAAGAGAATGGGCTGGGCTGGCCTGTCGGACCGAACTCAAAACGTGAGTCCGGCCAATGGACCTAGGCGGGCTAGATTTTTAGGCCTGACTAAATGTCCATCGACTAAAAAGTGTCTTGCAATCCGACCCAAAATCTGGTCAAATCCACAGACTGTCGAGCCGGCCTGGCCCATTAACAGCTCTAGTGTGTAGGAACATTTCAGATAAGTGTAGGATAAGCTAGGGATAGAAGGGTCATTGAACACCCCACCATGCAACCGCCTTTCTTAGATTGAGGGAGATTTGGAGAACTCAAAGAAATCATCCAAATCAAGCAATCAATAAGTGGGCATACCAAAGTAAGGAAGAACAAGGAAACACTAGTTGCCACCATCTTGTTGGCCATCTCTCTCTCATCTTCTCACTCTCCAAAGATTAAATCTCAACTATTCATCTAGCCACACCTTTGGGAAACCCTAAGTAGCCCTCTTCCCCTATAAAATCCCCCATTGTTGGATGCACCTTCATCTCTTCCTCCACTTTAGAATTTTTCTGGTAGGTATAGGTCTTTACTTTACCTGTTGTATTGTTGTGTAAAAGGGGGGCAATGCACCCCTCTCCTCTCTCTTCTCTTCCTATTGCCTTCTTCACTTCCATCCTTTCCTCCCTTTCTCTTTGTAGGTTGCTCACAAAGGCCGCAATAAAGAGGGGATCAGCCTACACCTCTCCAGTGTGTGTTGGAGGTGCATGGGACGACAAGAGATGACTCCTTGATTAGAAGTTCAGAGAGAAATATTCATCACCACAATATTGCTACACAACTTTGATATCTAATTCTTATTACTTTTTTTTCCTTACTTCTTCATTTGTCATTTTGTTACAATTCATTTCTAGAAACTAGGGCAACTACTTGTGGCTTTTATTTTACATTTCAACATACTATATAATCTCTTTATCACAACAACATAATGGTAGTCATTGCATTTTTATTTTCATTTTATTCTCCCAATCCTTGCTTTCTCTTTTCTAAGCATAGTGAGTATGTTGTTTTCCTTTGTGAATGTTAGTTTGTTAATGATCTTCCAGGCGCAAGGGTGCATTTCAGATCTAAGAACTCTTCAATTTAAGCGTTTCATTAGTAGTTTAAAGAGTCTAAGAGTCATACATTTGAAGTTCCGATACTTTAGAATTATTTAAAATAATTAGTGTCATTTTTTATCAACTACAATCTCAATCTCCGCTGAATTTTGATCTTAAGAATGAAAGGTTCTCAACTTTCCAATCAATTTTTTTTTTGTGGATTCCACCTAGACTCATCACTTAACTATTGTTTCTATCAATTAACTGCGAAATTTTTAAGATTAATCATGTGCCTATTAACGGCATATATAGTTAGCTATCAATGTTTGAAAGGATGAACCCCTAAAATCTCCATACATATCCATCTTATGTAACAGGTGGGTCTACAACTCCACATCCATTTTTCAAACAAACATTGGAAATTTATCCATATCATTTACAAACAAGAGAGTGCCACCTGATCTTAAGCTAATATTTTCTCTTCTCTTCGTAAATACCCGAGGAAGATATTTATCCAAGCCTCCACTGAATGTGGTCTTCCTGTCTTGGACATATAGGTACAATTGGCACTGTATTCTTAGGCATTGTTTGGAGGCGTGTTAATTTTTTTTTAAATTTAAAATCTCTGACAAAATCACATCTAGTTCAAAACGACGCTAATCGCCCCTTGGCTTTTGCGCAATCCTAATTTCATAGGCAAGAGAGAGACAAAGACACCGCGTTGTCTCTCCCCACCTTTTCAAAAGTGACTTTCACGCCGCTTTTGAAAAATTTTCACAGGATGTATCTGGCCGTGACATGACTTGTTCCTTTTTTTTAATACCTCTCACACGCCTAGCACAGAACGATGCGGGAATCTCCTCCGTACCAGTCCAAACGCTGATTTGGGCGATTTTGGCTTCTTCAGAAGCTATTCCAAACATTGCTTTAGCCCCTTGCACTATTGAAGATGTGGTATGTGGAAGGCACCAAATTTTTTGTCCGATGTAAAAACTTACCAAGGCATCCTTGTAGCCCAAGAGGAGATCTAATCCCATCATCATACGTTTGTATGATCCGATTCAAGAGCCATTATCTTGTTATATAAAGATGCCATGCCATGAACAGGAGTTGTATGGTTAGGAAGAGCGAAGACAATCCAAATCCAATACTTTCCCAAAGCCACCTAACGGTCAACGTGGACCGTCCCTAATAAAATCATGTTGTAACATAAAGACTTCGCATCGGAGTCGCAACGCCAAAACTTGAAGGTTGCAGCGTTGGGAGCACTGGTTGATCAAAAAGAGAAAATTACGGCACAGTGCACACATAATTTTATTACTTGACTGTAGAGACAACTCTAAAAAAAAACTTGCACCATCGTTATATTGTGGGCCCCCTAGAGTTGTCTAGGAGGAGGACCCTTAGCTGGACTGCCCGTAGACTGTACAGTGGGTTTTTCTCCACCAACAATGTTAATGTTAGTTTCTTAAAAAAATTAAATAAATGAAGTTTCGTTTCACAACAAAACCTCTCTTAAATAAAAAATAACATTTATACCATCTTAAAATTTTTCATTAATATGCCGCATGAGAATTAATTATCTCATGAGTTCTGTTGATAACCTGCCAAAATATCTTAACCAGAGATGTAGAAGACATAAGTATTTCGATGAACCAGTTACCATATATAAAAGAATGTTTGATATCAAACGTGGAAGAAGACTGAATATTTCGCAAGCATTTTGACAAGAGGTGACCATGAGAGCAATGTTGTAATACTGAATTCATAGATGGAGATGACATGCAAGTAAATATAAGAGTGTGACAAGTTTCTATACAAATTTTGTTTTGAGGGAGAGGGATACATAAATAAGATAAAACAGAATTATTTGGTGGGCCACAGCCCCATTTTTCAGATGATTATATTAATGAAAAATAAATCATGCACATGCCTATCTCGGATCTGCATGGGATCTTCCAAAATCCCCGAACAGAGGTCACACTCGTCAGTTACGCTGCTTGCTTTCCCAGTCCAGTTGTCTTTTCCCCCCTCCAGAAACCCTAGAATACACGTTACTATTATTCAACGATACGGGCTCCTCAGGTTCCAATTTCCTGCCCAGTTTGGGAATCTCAGAGGGGAGAAGAAGGGGGAGGAGGAGGAACTGATGCACCCGATGGAAGACCGAGAAATTGTAATCTCTGGTTGTTTCTCCGAAGGGGAGACCCCCTCCAGGTAGTGGTTTCGGCAGTTGATTCCGTTTTGTCGTCCGTTCTTCTGTCATTGTTGAGACCAAAATTTCTTTTTGGTTTGCGTCACTAAATCTGCTTTGCGAATGCTTGTTTCTGTGGAAGTTTGGTCCTTCCGGAGCAATCTCTGGAATGGAAATGCTGCTTCTTGGTTTGGGATTTTATGGGAAACGGAAGAGAGAAGAGAAAGCGAAAAAGAGGATCTTTTATGCCCGTGGGGTTGACTGTGCGGGTTGGAGATTGGCGGGAAGAGTTATTTTTCAGTGTGCTAATTCTTCTGTAAACTTTGTTAGGCACTTGGGTGGAGGCACTAAAGCTACACCTAATTTGAATAGGGAGTGAGCGAGTGATGCTCTTGTTGTTGTGCCCACTTTCAGGATTTAATCATGCAAATGCCTGTGTTTGTTGGGTCATTTTCCTTTTTTTTGGGGGGGGGGGGGGGTGGTTTGGGGGGCCAATCCTTTGAGTCATAGAGAAGCTTCTGACTGGGATTGTGCCGAAGAGGTTCTGTCAGATCGGGCAGTCAGATTTTTCATGGACATTAAAAGATCTCAGAGCTGTCCATCATTTTAGCCATTTGATGTTGCCCTTTCTTCCCGAAATGGAGCCCTGAAGATGCCACCAACACTGATTACGAGAACTAAGCAAAATGTAAGAAAGTGGCTGTCCTGCATTCGTTGATGAAAGCATGCATAGAAAACTTACTCGAGATTGGGGTGGTGTGGGGGGATGCTCCATTCTAGGATACTTATGATAAAATTTACCTGAAACATGGCTGGTAAGAAATTTTGTGTGTTTCCCTTGGAATGCTATTTGATCCTAGAATCATTTGTCACTTAGAAATTGAAAATTTAGGTCCTCCATGTGATGTCAAATCCTAAATGTCTAAATAAAGGAATCAAACTAGTTCTTATTGACCATTCAACTTATGAAGAATAATAAAGAATAATATCTATGATTCTTGTTTCAGGCACGAGCTGTTGACCATGGTAAGACAACATTCTAAATTCTTGAGGGAAGGGATGGTTGATGAAGATAATGATTCAGATGTTCAAATGGATGCACAATTTTGGCATGAGATGTTGGATTTGTACTTTATTCGTGGAAGAGAGTCCCAGGGGCGACAAGAAGATGACCTTGTATTTTTTGTTAGAGACAGGGTAACTTTTAGTCAATAACAGTCTTATCCATGAAGAATTCACACAATGTATCTTTTATGTATCATCCTTTTTTATTCTGATTTAATTTGAAAACATTTCAGAACTTGCATGGATATGGGTTCAATGACAATGTGGAGGCCGTTTCTCCCTTTTTTGTCCGTCGATGGGCAGCCCAGGTAAAGAAAAGCTGTTTCATATCTATTTTTTTAATTAATGTTTCTCCATTTCTTTGACCTCACTTGTTATTTGTCTCAGTCAATTGAGATGTCAGGTTTTGACCTTCTGTTATGTCATTCAGCCAGTGATCCATTTTCCATATGTGGTTCCAGTCACGTGTATTAAATCATTTTTCCTCTCACTCCATTTTGTCAAAATTATTGAAATTAGAAAGTTTTGGTTTCTTTTGAATACCTGATTATACTTGTATATATATGTCAAATGTATTTTGTTTTGTCTGAGGAAATTTTCTATCATTTAGTTGGAAAAAGTAGCTGGAGAAAATTCGGCTGAAGTGGATTGGAGACGTACATTCTACCTGAATTTGATTGCTCATACAGCTTTCACCGTGACAGTTGCAATTTGTAGGTGAGTGGATTTGCATATGTTTTACATGTCTATGTAGCTGCACATACACATGTAAGATGCCCACCAGCATGTCCAGAATATTGTGGTTAACTTTGTTCAACCTTCGGATTTCTACTTTTTATTCCTGGGTGCAAATCTAAACCTAAATAGAGATGAAAAGCATTATGTCTATCTGATTTCGACTGTTACATACATGTCTTGTGTTCTGCACATTAGATCATACATGTACTTTGTATGAAATACATTTGCAATTTTCCTTATTGCATGTTGATGTGTGCAACTCTGCCATTCTGTGATTTCTGTCACTTGCCATTCCTCTGGTGGAAGTTTGGAGGGTTAAGATTTATAAAATTGCACTCTATCTTTTATAGTAGAAGAAAGAAAACAAAAGTCGTGAGAGATTCCATGTGATGAGATCCTTTTTCTCACGAAAACAGTATGTAGACTTGGTATTCGTGCAGGAGACTGTGGTTTATTTGAAGAATACATGTGAGGAGGGGCATCAAGCGTTGGTATGGTCATTCCGATCATCTTGCAAAACATGTTAAACCTTCAGTTGTAGGGAGATTACAAGGCATAAATTTTTGATATAGGCACCATGATCATCTTTTATGAATGTTTTGAGCTGTATGGCAAATTATGAAAGTCTACCTCTCCTAAATGGCCTTCTTCTTTCTTGACAAGGCTAGTCAAGTAGGTAGAGCGTAGAGGAACTAGATCCCTGTCATTGATATCCTTAATTTAATGTTGGATACTGATGCAAGGCGAGTGGGAAATCTTCCAAATGTTATTCTCCAGCATAGCAGATTTTGGTATTTCTATAGAGATCTTTGTCTCATCAATTTCTTTGTTAGGGTCCCAGGTATCTTTTCTGTCAATCGTCTTGGAGTAACCTCTTTCAGGATGAAATAATGAAATGTTATTTTCAGGATGATAACAAACCTCATCTTTTGATGAGGTATGACTGTGTGCACGTTAAATTCAGGCATCATCATCTCAAATTAGATGGGTTTGTGGTTATGGGGAGAGAATAACTAGGGAAATTTAAGATTCAGATAGAAAGAGTATGGCGATGAGAGAGAAAAAAAGAGTGGATTTGGAAAAAGGAAATGAGAGAGGAAAATAACAAAAATAAACAGATAGAAAGAGACAAAATAAGGAAGCTTTGGACTGTTGGATTCTGGTGCCGTGACAGAAAGACGGAGAGAGAAAATTGACATGGAGGAAAAATAAGGGAGAGAGAGAAGAAAAAGGAGAGATAGAAGGGGACAATTATGCTACTACTGCATTTTCAGAGGAGAAAAGAAAGGAATAAAGAAAGATCAAGAGAGAAAAAGGAATGCAAGGAAATTGAGAACATGTTTGTTGCATGCTTGGGCCTCTCATCCCACTCTCTCTGTGTCCAATAACTCCCTCTTGGAGATCTACCAGTGGAAATTTTTTTCTTCAGTTCTATTCAATTAAAGCCTCACATTAGATGTATATATATGACCCGTGAAATCTGACTCCTCCCATTTCACCGATTCGTACTAAATAACGAGCTAATGAGTCTCCTTCTTTTTGCCATTGGATTTCCCAATCGAATTCATTGTAACACTCATATTGATCAACTTTACGAAGGTCCCATTGGATTCCGGAAGCTCGTAACATTGGGCCCGATAAGCCCCAATTTATTGCTTCCTCTCCCCCAATAATGCCTACTCCTTCAACTCGTTCCAAAAAAATGGGATTTAGTGTAATAAGTTTTTGATATTCGTCAACTCCTGTTTTTTTTTTTCTGAGAAGTCTCCATAGACTTTGATGCACTTGATGTTCATTTCCAGAGCCAACTGGAGCCCAAAATTAGTTCTTCGTACTCCACCTCATTATTAGTCAACGGCTTCATGAGGGCACACCAATTATGGAGAATCTCCCTTTGTGGAGTTACCAGGTTGTGGAACCATCAACTTGTTTAATCGTTCTAGAGGCGGCCATGGAAATAGAGCTCCTAACTTGGCAAGTCTGTGGCAAGGATATCTTCATCTCTTTGGGAAGAGGAGCCCTCCTCTTGATTTTCTGCCCCTTGGGGGGTGAAAGTGTCTTCCCTTTAGGAAGTTGAAAATTAAGGGGAGAATCTACTGGAAGTGGGTGCACAACTAAGAAATCCATCATCCCTTGTCCTTTGATTGCCTTCTGAGGGATAAAGGTAATGTTAAACTCCATGAGAAGTAGAGTCCATTTTCCTACTCTTCCTGACAATACGGGTTGATTAAGGAGGACTATGAGTGGGTTTATCCTTGAGATTAATTCCACTCGGTGGGATAGGAGGTAATGCCTCACTTTTGAGAGCAAATACCAGTGCCAGGCACACCTTTTCCACAGGGGCATAATGGTGCTCAAGGCCCACCAACTTCCTGCTAAGATAATATAACTGTTGCTCTTTGCCTTCTTCATTTATTTGTGCCAGCGATGCTCCCAATGAAGCATCCATAACAGCAATGTAAAGGATGAGAGGTTTTCCCTTCACTGGTGCCCCCAACATAGGGAGAGTGAAGAGATATTCCTTGATTTGCTCAAATGCATCTTGACATTCTTGGTCCCACGTGAACGATGCTCCCTTTTTCATCAATTTACTAAAGGGGGCACATCTCCTCGAGAGGTTAGAGATGAAGTGCCTAATATAAGCTAGTCTACCTTGGAATGACCTCAATTTGATCAAATTCTTGGGCGGTGGCAATTCCCCAATTGCTTTGATTTTGTCAAGGTCGATCTTTATCCCTTGATATCTGACAATGAAGCCGCGGAATTTGCCGCTTGAAATTCCAAAGACACATTTCATCAGGTTCATTTTCAACTGATGTTGGCGAAGCCTTTCAAAGACATGGTGCAAGTTAGCCATCTTCTCGCCTTTTGGATTTGACGACTAGGTTGTCAACATAACATTCGACGAAATCATGGAGCATGTCATCAAAGATCTTGGTCATAGTCTTTTGATAGGTAGTACTAGCATTCTTTAAACCGAGAGACATTCTCTTATGATTGAAAATCCCTTTGGGGGCTCTGAAGATAGTATGGCCTTTGTCCTTGACAGCTATGTGGATTTGATTATAATCTGACAATCCATACATAAAGGATAACGCTTCATGTCCCATAGTCATGTCGACCATGGTTTCGGTGATTGGAATTGGAAGTCATCCTTCGGGCAAGTCTTGTTCAAATCCCTATAGTCAATGTAGATTCGGACTTAGCTATTCTTCTTCCTTACGAGCACTATGGTCGCGAGCCAAGTTGTGTACATGTAGGGCTCTGTGAAGTCAACTTCTAAGAGCATATCCACTTTGGCATTCACTTTAAATTCCAGCTCGTGATGCATACATCTTTGAGTTTGCTTGACTGGCTTGGCCGTAGAGAGTATCAACAACTTATGTTTGGTCACTGAAGGGTCTAGGCCCAACATTTCTTTGTAAGTCCAGATGAAGCAATCCCTATACTCCAGCAGGAGTTGTTTGGCGAAGATTGGTTGGGGGTCTTCTGGGTCCCCAAGGTTGAGCTTAATTAGTTCATTTATGGTAGCTTGTCTGCCATCTTCAAGTTTGTGCGGAGCTAGTTGCAGGTCAATGAAGCCCTTTTCATCATCAGAATTGGCCACATGGACATCATAATGTTCCAAATTGTCGCTGACGGATTACCCGAATTGTTGATCTTCATCTTCAGGCATCTTAGGTTGCAGGTCATTTGTGGAGGTAAATTGGTCCCCTTCCGAGCATGAGCCATTAGAGGAGGGCATCAAATCTATGGTGTTAATAGCATAGTAGATTTCAAAGCTTGGCCTTTGGTTGTAACCAAGCCCCCTTATGTCCTTCTCGGAGAAAGGAGGTTGCCCCCGTACTTGCTTCGGGTTCCATAGTTGGTAAAAGTAGTCATGCCGAGAAGCTTCTTGCACTTGTGTGATTTTCTACTTGCGACACAACTCTCTAATGCGCTGAGGCATGTTGTCCATTCCTTGGACTAACTCAAATGTGTTTTAGTGCACCTTGTTCTAGCAGAAATCATCTTTAGGAGTCCCACAAGGGACCAAATCCCCTTTGTAGAAAACAATTGGCTTAACCTCCTCATTTCTTTTCTTGTTTCCTTTCCTTTGATATGTGACAATGAACTTCTTCAACCACTCCACTTTATGCTCTTCTCTTTGAAAAGACAGTTGCATGCATGCCGAAATATAACTGGGCATCCGTCAATTTACACTCATTTGGGTGGAAAGGAGCCTGATCAGCAAAGACTGTATGTTGCTCTCCACCTTTGGCATACTTGATGTATTGATGGAGTGTTGAAGGGATGACCTAATTTTCATGTAGCCAAGACCTCCCTAGCAAAGCTTTGTATGACATGTTGGCATCGATGATGTAGAAGATGACTTTAGTGGTGAAGTCGTCCAGGATGAGTTCCACATCAACCTTTCCCAAGGCATTTTTTGAGTTCTGATTGAAGCTGAAAATTTTCACATCATTGACCTTCTGTAAAAAGGCACAAAATACAAGATAATAAGACATCAACCTTTCTCAAGGCATCTATAGCTTAGATCTTTTCTCTCTGGTCGTGAGACCTCGAAAATATGAGAGACCAGTAGTTCTGATACTACTTGTTGTCTAAGCTGTAGGGATCTAGAGAGGGGTGAATAGGTTTTAATCGTGGTACTTATTTATATTTGGTGATTTAACAAGTTATAAATCTTATCTACTTAAACAGGAAACTTCACAAATAAGATTTGTTGGTATGCAGAAATCAAATGAAGTGATCGGAGATGCAAACCACCACAGTAAAGATTAGCAAACACACAAGCACACACTACACCACGATTTATCTTGGTTTGGTGTTGATCCACTCAACACCTATGTCCAGTCCTCAAGGGCAAACACCTTGAGATTTCCACTATCCAGTTGAAATTACACAGCCCACGGATATAACACTAGATATCGACCTCCAGTAGGTACTACAACCACCTAATCACCTCATGTCTTCACCTCCTTCCACAAGTGGAATCAACTTGCCTGAACCACGGGCCTTCACCTATGAGGTGGAACAACTACACCTGACCAAATTAGGTTTTCTCCTTCTACCTAAGGAGGAACACCACTAGATATAGACCTTTGGCCGGTCATTACACCTGTTGCCGCACAGACAGGTCTTCATCCCAAGGGTGGAAAATACACTTGAACAACAAATCTTCTCCTTTCAAGGATGAACACCACCAGATATAGACCTCTAGCTGGTCACCTCTATTTCTAGAGAGAAGATGTGCCGGAGAAGGAATGTTTACGAAGCTAGACAGATAATGCACATAGTAAGCCCAATAAATTTGTCCCAACAAATAGAAAAGATTAGGAACGGGAAGCTCGTTTTAGTTGGGCCTTCATGCTCAGCAGGTGAATAATCTTGAGCTTTGCGGGCATGGCTAAGAGCTGAACTCTTTCTTTTAAAGTTATCTTCTTCGGGGGACTTTTATGTTGACCAGGAAGAAGATTGTAATGGAAGCTTCTCTAGAGGCTAACATTTTTTTCCTTCACATGAGCACTCATATTGTATTTCAAAAATCCTTTTTGTATATTCTGTGTAGCTCTGATGTGTTCGCCTTTCATAACAGTTCCATATGGCTTTCTTTTAAAGTCGCCTTCTTTCATAGCCATTGGGTTGATTGTTGTCTCACAGCGATGTGTATGTTAGACTCCGTCTTGGCATGATTAGCTTTTTTTTTTCAGCAAAAGATCTTTCTTTCTGTAGCCTTGGTTCCATATTCTCGTACAGATGACTGGTGTGCAGTCCCAAGGTCATAGGTTGGTGTGCTTCTAGATACTTGCAAAAAGTAGCTTATCTTGGTAGACCATAGCTGGCCTGGCTGATGCACATTTCAAGGCAAGTGTTATATATAAAATAATCCATCAATCAATACACATTCGACACACAAAAGTCGTTTTTAGAGATTTGAACGTTGAGTAAGCAGATTTGCTATAGTGAAACAAAAATATTATAAAGTCTTCACCATACTTTTACCATTTAAATAAATCTTCATTTTGAAAAGTTTTGAGATGAGAGTAATAAAATATTATTTTAACACATGTTACTTCTTTTAGAATAGTCATAAAGGAACACTAGGTACATGCAGGACATATATCAGATTAAAGAATTCTTATCCAAATATTTGTTACGTAAAAGACATTTTGAATATCATGTCATTGAATGGAGTAAAATATGTCAAGGTAGTAGATCGTAAGATATGTACTACGAAGTAACTGATTATTATATTCTTTTATGTGTTCAACATAAAATAACCAATTATTTGATGAAGTGAAAGAAGAATAATCGATTAATTTAGATAACCGATTATTTCTGTGGATAACCGATTATTTCTGGAGAGAACAATTGGTGAGGACACCCGAGCATGTGTCCAATTTGACCCAACATACGCTTATCGTCGGAGGAGACATAGATTTGACATCGGCTTCGATTTGTCTCGAGGATTGATATTTTCTATCTTGATGTATTTTCTATTTATTTCGAGCAGTCTTGAGTGTGAGAGTTGGCCTATTAGGGGCCCAACATGGTCTTTTTCTATTTTTCTTGATTTTTGTTGTCATTTTAGCCAATTTTAGGTCCCAAGGTCATTACTGGGTCAAATAGAGTCTTCAGAGTTTAAGCTCTATAAAAACCCTTGTAAACCTCATTGAGGAGGTCATTGATGAAAAAGAAATGATAAACAACTCCCTTTGAACCCCATCGTCTTCTCTCTGTTTCTTCCTCCTCTCTTCCTAGTGCGATTCCCAAGGCGTTCCCCTTCTTTTCCCCACGTTCCACACCAACAATGCTAATAACCGATTAATTCGAGTTTGGAAAATAGACAACTAGAACTCTAGCAATTTGAATTATGATTCATCTGATAATTGGAAAGATAATTTATTCAACAATTAGAACGACATTTGTTTGGTAATCAAAATGCTAACTGATAGAAATTATATTAATAATAAATATATTCATAAGTTGAAGAAATTATATTAATAATAAATATATTCATGAGTTTAAGTTATTACATTCATGAATTTTAGTTATCACCAAAACATATGGATAAATATAGGAGTGATTCAACAGGTTCGGCACCTCACGTCTGTCTTTCGCCTTGCCTTGCCTCATCGCCGAGGCGATCGCCTTTGTCATTTTTGCGGTCGCCTTGGCCGCTCTGGGTGCCTTGGGCACTTCAAGTGCTTGGCGCAGCCAGACCGGACCGGATCTGACCCAGTTCGGTCCCACCTATAAAACCCCCTTAGAATCCTAAAAAGTGCATAAACCATCGTGATTGACTCCCCAACTCTGAGCTCTCCCCGTTCTCTCCTCGAAGCTCCATCGACCGACCCCCAGTGAGTGGTAGACGTGCTTTGGCCAGGGCGAGCGGCGTGGCGAACTTCTCCGACGAGGGTGAGCGGCGCAACAGACATCTCTAGTGAGGGTGAGTGTTGGACATGCTCCGGCGAGGTCTCTCCCTCTCTTCGATTCGCTCTCTCCGGCGAGCCAAGGTTGCGTCTCTCTCTCTCTCTCTCTCTCTCTCTCTCTCTCTCTCACACACGGTCACATGCATATCCCTCTCTCCCCCTCTTCGATTCTCTCTCTCGTACACACGGTCACATGCATATCCCTCTCTCCCTCTCTTCGACTCTCTTTCTCTCTCTCGCATACATGGTCACACACACATCCCTCTCTCTCTATCTCTCGCACATGGTCACATGCATATCCCTCTCTTCCCCTCTTCAACTCTCTCTCTATCGCACACACAGTCACATCTCTCTCTCTCTCTCTCTCTCTCTCCCCTCTCTGGGTGACATTGTGTAACATAGGCTACACAATGACAAAACCCTCATCATATATATTTGATGTTGTTCTCATTTTTTTGATGTTACAAGTGCACCCGGAGACATGTATGACTTTGTTTTAATTGCTTATTTGCAATTTAGTATTGTATTTTTTATTTTCCTTTCATATTCACATGTATGTGTGAATGCATTTTAATTGTTTACTTACAATTTAGTTTGTAAATGAAAGGATTTAATTGGTTATACAATAACTTGGCCCATAGAAAATAAAATTTGTGAAGTATATTTGTTTTTAGCTTGTATTTATGTGGCATTCAAATATATAGTTCATTTTTTTAAATATATATTATTTTAATAATAAATTGCCTCAAGCGCCTAACCCATCGCCTAGGTTGAGGCTCTTCTAGAGGGGGCAATTTCTCGCCCTCCTATGCCCGATGTAGCATTTGACGCAGCTAACTTTTAAGTCTGGTCTTCTACTCCAACTCCTCCCAAGGGATATACTTATCGAAAGGAACACCTTTAGTGGGCTTGAAAGGAACATACTCCTTTAACTCATCAATCAGCTTTTGTAGCTTTTACTGAGGAGCCATTTTTTCGGGAGCTTCTATTGCGACAGCTTGTTCAGCTTGTTTTTTTAACTTTCTCTTCAAATTTTTCTGTCTATTCTTTTCTTGCTTCTTTGCTCGACCCAACTCAATGGGCGAGAGGACCTCTGCCTGCACAGGTGGCCGAGAAGTGCCCTCGGGATAGGGGTTGTTACATGGAGTTGCCTTCTTGATGGGCTTAGATTGAGAATGCTTCCTTGGGGCCACAGTGACCCAGCTAGCTTCTTCTTGCCGGAGTTGAAAAGTGTCACTAATCGCCTGCTCAATTATCTCGAGCGGCAATTCTTGAAACTCAGTTGTATAGGGGCTAGAGTGTTGAGAAGTTGATATTGTAGCGGGCTTCCTACCATTTGACTTTGTATTTGTGGAATGCCTGATTTGAAAGGCTCCGTCTTGACTTCGCCTTCTTGGCTTTGCTTGGAGTCATGCTTAAAAAGCCCACACCTGACCTAGTCTTTTTGGCCTTGTGTGGGATGTGATTCAACTTTCTCGACAAACTTGGTCTTTTTGGCCTTGTGTGGCCTGTGATTTAACTTTCTCACGTCGAGACTGGCCTTTGCGGCTTTGTCCTTGAGCTTTGCCTTCTTGGACCTGCTCGGGGTTTGGTTTTGCTTGTCTTCATCGAGACTCTCCCTTTTGCTTGGGAATTTGCCCCAAGGCTTGCTTGTCTTGATAATTGGCCTAGCTCTCAAGCTCGGTTGGACATTGAATGGGCGGCGCCGGCCACCCGAAGTCATAGATCTCAGGATCTTATGTGTTTATGAATTGCATAAAGTTGGTTTATTCCATTTCCCACTGAACTACTTCTCTAGCCCTCTTTAAGATCATAGAGTTGCCTTCGACATCGATCTCTATGCTGCCCAAGCTATAGAGACATAGAGGGGGGTAAATAGGTTCTAATCGTGGTACTTATTTATATTTGTTGGTTTAATAAAGTATAAGCACTATCTAACCAAATAGTAAGAAACACAAATAAACTTCTCGTTAGTTGGTAAGAGATTAAATGAGTAGTTAAGGATGCGATTGATCATGAAAGAGAGAATGCAGACACACATGCACACGAGGCATCAAGACTTATCTTGGTTCAGTGTTGATCCACTCAACACCTACGTCTAGTCCTCAAGGACACTCTTTGAGATTTCCACTAACCGTGCTGTCAACCACAACTAAGATTACAATTGCTGAATACAGATCTCTAGCCGGTCCAACAGCCTCCTGAGTACCTTAGGCTCTCACCTCCTTCCACAGGTGGAATCTACCCTCCTGAACCACTGGCCTTCACCTATGAGGTGGAACAACCACACCTAACCAAATCAAGTCTTCTCCTTCTAAACGAGTAGGAACACCACCATATATAGACCTTTGATCGGTCACCACACTTACTACCGCATAGATAGGTCTTGACCCCAAGGGTGGAAAATACACCTGAATAACAGGTCTTCTCCTTTTAAAGAAGAATACCACCAGATACAGACCTCTGGCGGGTCACTTCTATTTCTAGAGAGAAGATGTGCCGGTAAAAAAATATCTATGAAGTTAGACAGATAAGGCACACAGTAAGCATAATAAATTTGTCCCAACAAATAGAAAAGATCAGCAGTAGGAAACTCGTTGTAGTTGGGCCTTCAATGCGCAACAAGTGAATAATCTTGAGCTTTGCGGACGTGGCTGAGAGCTGAACTTTTTCCTTCGAAGTTATCTTCTTCAGTGGGCTTTCACGTTGAGCAGGAAGAAGATTGGCATGGAACCTTTTCTGGAGACTAGGCTTTTACTCTTTCACATGAGCACTCAGATCTCACTTCTAAATTTTTTTTGTATGTTCTGTGTAGCTCCGGTGCATTCTACTTGTGACAGTTCCATATGACTTTCTTTTATAGTTGCCTTCTTTCTAGCCGTTGGGTTGATCGTTGCCTCACAACGATGTGTACGTTAGACACAGTCTTGACACGATCAACACTTTCCTTTCAACAAAAGATCTTCTTTTTCTTTCTGTAGTCTTGGTTGCATATCCTCGTACAAATGGTTGGTGTGCAGTCCTAAGGTCATAGGTTGGTGTGTGTTGGAACGCGGAATATTTCCTTTTTTTTTCTTATATTTTCTTATTTCTTCTCATTTCTTTTATCTTCGAAATGAATTTTGGGCGTGCCAGACTGTTTACGAGAAACAGACAAAGATTTATTTTACGAGGGGTACCAGGTAAAGACCCAGCACCCTCGAACATTTCATTTTTTCCGCGTGCACTCGCGTTCAGGGCGATTGGAGTGGTCGTGTACTAGACCGTTCCCCACCGACCGAAGTCGATGTTTCGTTTACATCGAGTATAACACTCGAATACCTTCGAATGCGTAATGTTTATTAAAAGACCGTATGCCGAAATTTAAAGAAGAAAAGGCAGATAACAAGCAAATTTCCACAATTTTATTCAAGCATGCTCATGTCATTTATATTTATGACATTTACATTTACGCCTTTAATGGGGTTTTGTACCTCCATTGGGCGTGTATACAACAAGTCATGAACATGGGCGTCGACGACAGGGTGTTTGTGCCTCCGTCGGACGTTTACATGGTAATGAGTACATTTGTGTTACCAGTGGGGTGTTTGTGCCTCCACAGGGTAACATGCCTCTACGCGTGTCGTTTTATGACACCGGAGGACTTAGACATGGGCCTCGACGTATGTCATTTTATGACACCGGAGGACTTGAACATGCGCCTCGACGTGTGTCGTTTTATGACACCGGAGGACTTGGGCATGACCAATCGGGAGTCTTATAACCATGGTAAGCAATCTCGCGAGAATATCGGTCTCGACCCCTTCCCGAGAAACGAGAAGGCCGAGATGAGTCAGGTAGGGTTGTCAGGAATCAGGATCTCTTCAGGCAGGGTTGTCAGGATCCTCTTATTTACCTGAATATCATTTAAGTAAATGAAACTATTTATAAGATATTACATGTAAATAAGGAAGTACCCCCTATTTGAATCCAATAAAAATATCAAAAAAATCATATCTCTTACCAATAAAAAGTCAACTCTCCCATCGAAGAAGAAAATCGTGATTTTGGTGATTTTAGCGAAATGCTAACTTTCTAATCTCTCATAATTTAGTCTATCTAAAAATTTGATAATTCAAATAAACCACATGGAACACTAAAACTCTAAAGTCCGGTAAAAAAAGTCAAACGTACATGTGACTTCTCCAAGGGAGCCACTCTCCTACTGACAGCACTTAGTCTGCTTGAGACCTCTTAAGATTTGGTCAAAACTAAACTATCATCACCCAAACTCATGAGAATTCACTTTTTAGTTTCTTTATTTATTTATCTGTGTTATATTAAATATATATACAATAATCCTATGCGAATCGGACCGATTCCATACGAATTGGATCGAATCAAGGCGAACCCGATTCGGTCCGAATTGCCGCTCCAGTAAACCATGATGTGAACCTATGTCATCTATAGTTGAGACTTGGGAATGTATGCAATTATCTATGTTCCTTAAGGAATTATCTATGTGAACCTATGTGATCCACACTTTTATGTTATCCTGATCTCCCGAGATCTTACCGAGATCTCTCCGAGATCTCTTCGAGATCTCTTCTCTTTGACCATCCCGAGACGAAGCCGAGATTCGATATGGCAAACCTTGCTTATAACAACCTGTGGCGTCTCTGTGTGGGCGAACGCAAGAGGGCTCGACCACAAAGAGGAAGCACCAACGGGTGTCGAAGACCCTTCCGACATGTGCGGCCTATGTAAGCTATCGCACGGACCAGCCGAAGTGTTCGCAGGGGTGTTTTCTGGGGCCGAATGGCGTGTGACGGGGTGTATGTGCCTCCGTCCAGCATTTACCGACACCTTGCTTCTTCAAGTCTACGACAGGGTATTTGTACTGCTGTCGGACAACATTGCCTCTACGTACGTCGCTTTTATGACGACGGAGGGCTTAAATATAAACGCTGAGAGTCATGTGACAACCTGTGGCGTCTTCCCGCGGACGTGGCGCAATGCAGCCCGAACGCTGAGGACGGAACACCAACGGGCGCCAAGGACTTCTCCTCAACACGTGCGGCCTATTTAAGCTCGCGCACGGTCACCCTCTAAGCACGGGCTTGTGAGCGTGAGACAAGTGGCTGTTCTTTGAGCCGGAATGGCGTCTCTTTGCAATGGGGGTATAGCTGGACATCCCTGCCGTTTTCTTGCTTTCTGGGACATTGTTGGCCGTTTTCTGGCTTTCTCGGACATCCCGGCCGTTTTCTGGCTTTATGGGGCATTGCTGGCCGTCTTCTGGCTTTATGTGGCATTGCTGGCCGTCTTCTGGCTTTATGTGGCATTGCTGGCCGTCTTCTGGCTTTCTCGGACATCCCGGCCGTTTTCTGGCTTTAGGGGACGCTTCAGTCATTTGGTGACATTTCCCGAGAACTCCCCTCGAGTCTGGCTTCAAGTCACACCCAGGAGAGCGCACGCCACTTCATAGAAGCGACGTGGGTCCCGCTCCACCGGATTGGACAAGAGGCGCGAACCGTCAGGCTATCTTTGCCATTTTCCGCGCCGCAAGGACGTATCTGCAATTTTCTGAGCAGTAGAGGTACTTCTGCAATTTTATCCTTCATGGGGATACTTCTGCAATTTTATCCTTCACGGGGATATTTCTGCAATTTTCTCAGAAGCAGGGGTGTTCCTGCAACATTTCTGGCTGACAGGAGTATATGTGTACTTTTGATGTACACATACACAAACTTTATATCCCCGGGCGCTTTGCTTAATTTCACAGAAGCTTGGGCCCGTGTACGGGGCATATGTGCAATTTCACACATATGCACAAATCTTCTCCTGCCCAGTGGGGCCTTTGTGTAATTTTACACAAACTAGGTTCCGCACTGGGGTCTTCATACGAAGAAGAAACATGTCCCCTCCCTCCCAAAGGAGGGGGACTTCTCCTGAGGGTCTGCGCGAGAGAATTCTCGAGCGCCAGACGGCCTCAGGTTTCGCTGGGACGCAAAAGCATCTCGCCAGCGTGGGGGAGGAAGAATCTCTCAGGCGGGGGTCTCCGCGCGAGAGCCTCGCCCCTCCGGAAGCCGGGGGGTTTCTGCAATGGGGGTATGCCCCCCTATTTATAGGATTTTCAGGGGCCGCACCGGCGGGGGTGTGCGACCCGGCGGGGGTGCGCGGCACAGGCGTTGAGGCAGCACGAGCGTCGAGGCAGCGCGGCAGAGAGGCGGAGAGATCGGCGGGGGTACGCCCATGAAGGAATCGAACTGGCGGGGGTACCCGCCAGTCAGGCCCTTGACCGGCGGGGGGTCGGACTGGCGCCCCTCCCTGCCAGGCGGGGGTGCCCAGCCTGACCCGGCCGGGGTGGGCCCCCGCCCAGACTGGCGGGGGTGCGCCCCCCGCGCGGACCGGCGGGGGTGCGCCCCCCCTGCGCGGACCGGCGGGGGCGCCCCCCCTGCGTGGACTGGCGGGGGTGCGCCCTCGCGCGAACCGGTGGGGGTGCGCCCCCCCTGCGCAGACCGGCGGGGGTGCGCCTTGGCCTGGGCCTTCCACGCTTTGGCCATTTCGTGCTTGGAGAGCTCTGGGGATTTCTGAAGTTTGGTTTGTTGGTTGACGGCTTTACCGCGCACGCGCACGCTTGCATCCACGTGCATTTGACGTGCACCCGACGTGCGTTTTCGACCGTTTCTCGTGCGTTTGACTCCATTTTCGGAGAGCACGTGCATTTGACTTTTCTGAAGCCGTCCGCATCGGGCGCGATCTTGAACGCGAATCCGGACATCGAGTTTCGGCTGTCCGGGGTGCGTATTTCCACTGTTGACGGGACTTTTGAACGTCATACTCTGGGTCGTTTCGGGTCGACACATGGACTCGAATCCGTTTATCTCAGGTGTTCGAGTGGGGAGGTCGTGGTTTATCCCCGGACTTTTTTTGTGGCTTCTCGGGCGAATTTGCCGCCCGAGGTTTGTTTAAATCCCGATATTTTTCGGTATTTTTCGGGTTCAACAAATGCCCCCCACGGGATATCCGTCAAAGGCAAAGATGAAGGCGGGTATCCCGTGGCGATTTTCAAACTCCACCCCTGGTCTTAATGACTTGGCGGGGAGTTGGGTTGAAAACCACAACAATGCGCTTCAACATTTGTGTAGTGTCGCCAGTAACTAGGACAACAATTTGTTGTTGCCGGTTGAGCCGGCGATCAAAGTTGCTATGCTTCTCGTGCTGAGCCATCAGCTCTCCTCGCTCGCATATTTTTCAGATTTGTTTTCAACTCAAGAGTTCCCACGAGAGGACTCAGGAGAGCGCACATCACTTCAGGGAAGTAACATGGACCCGCTCCACCAGGTCAACTCTAGGGGTGAGTTTCATCGAAGAGCTGCTTCTTGACTTTGCTTGGAGCTGACCTTCGCCGTCTTCATCCGAGTCTTGTCTTTTTTTGACTTTATTCAAGAATCTGATTTCAGCATCCTTCTTCCGAGGCTTGCCTTTTCCCGCCCTCTACTCGGTTTCTTGGACCGGTAAGTTCGAGCGATGTCTTTTTGGACTTTGCATTTCTGGCATTCCTCCAGATCTGGTGCAACATTTCGGGTGCTGGGGCTGGCCTTCTGGGGGCTTTGTCCAGCAACCTGACTTTGATCCTTAGTCGAGAAGACGCTTTTCTGGCTTTGCTCTCCAACTCTGATTTCGTATTTCTTCTTTCTGAGATTTGCCTTATTGGCTTTTCCCAGGCTTGCCCTCGGCATCTTCTGCTTGGATTTTGCATTTGTGGCATTCCTCAAGATCTGATGCAACATTTTGGGTGCTGGAGATGGCTCTTTTCGGCTTTGTCCAGCATCCCAACTTTGATTTGATTTTTTTTTGTTCATCTTTTTTTTTTTTTTTTTTTATATTACCATCCCAGGCGCCCTTTCGGGTTTTCACCGGGGATGGCCCCCTCTAGCTTTTTCCGGTGCGCCCTTTCGGGTTTTCACACCGAGGGGTTACCCATTTTTGCCTGAGGCGCCCTTTCGAGTTTTCACCTCAGCTGGGTTTGAGGCCTTTTTACCTTTGAACATCCCTTTTTGGAGGATGATCAAGTCCGCCGGGACATCTCTATTTTTAGTCCATTTTCTTTTTTTTCTTTTCTTCTTCTCTTTTTTTTTACTTTAGGGCCCGGGGCCGGACCCTGGGGCAATTGATCACGGGATCTGCCACTTGGGCCTCGCCCACCATTGTGGTTTACTGGCTAAGGAGATTTCGATTAGCCTACCACTTTGGTTTGCTGGCTAAAAGGGGCTTGGTTTGACCGACCACAGAGGTTCGTTGGTCAAAGAGGGATAGCCTACCTTCTTGGGGTTTTCTGGCCAAGGATTTAGGTTTGACCGACCACGGAGGTTTGTTGGTCGAGGGGATAGTCTACCTTCTTGGGGTTTGCTGGCTAAGGTTTGGGTTTGACCGACCACGGAGGTTTGTTGGTCGAGGGGATAGCCTACCTTCTTGGGGTTTGCTGGCTAAGGTTTGAGTTTGACCGACCACGGAGGTTTATTGGTCAAAGAGGGATAGCCTACCTTCTTGGGGTTTGCTGGCTAAGGTTTTAGGTTTGACTGACCACGGAGGTTTGCTGGTCGAGGGGATAGCCTACCTTCTTGGGGTTTGCTGGCTAAGGTTTGGGTTTGACCGACCACGGAGGTTTATTGGTCAAAGGGGGATAGCCTACCTTCTTGGGGTTTGCTGGCTAAGGTTTTAGGTTTGACCGACCACGGAGGTTTGCTGGTCAAAGGGATAGCCTACCTTCTTGGGGTTGGCTGGCTAAGGTTTTAGGTTTGACCGACCACGGAGGTTTATTGGTCAAAGAGGGATAACCTACCTTCTTGGGGTTTGCTGGCTAAGATTTTAGGTTTGACCGACCACGGAGGTTTGCTGGTCAAAGGGATAGCCTACCTTCTTGGGGTTTGCTGGCTAAGGTTTTAGGTTTGACCGACCACGGAGGTTTGCTGGTCAAAGGGATAGCCTACCTTCTTGGGGTTTGCTGGCTAAGGTTTTAGGGTTTGACCGACCATGGAGGTTTATTGGTCAAAGGGGAAATGGCTTGATCTACCATTTCGGTTTACCTACCAAGTAGAATAGGGGCACAGCCTAGCATTTTGTTTACTGGCTGCGCGAAACCTGCCTTGACAAGTAATGATTTGATTTTGATTTGATGATGATTTTTTTTTCTTTGTTTTTGTTTTGTTTTTTTTTACTTTACTGACTCCTGCGCCCTTTCGGGTTTTCACAGAAGCCAGTCTCCTCTAGCTTTTTCCAACGTGCCCTTTCGGGTTTTCACCCCAGCTGGATTTCAGACATTTTTACTCTTGGGCACTCCTTTTGGGGAGTGACCAAGTCTGTCGGGACATCTCTATTTTTAGTCCTTTTTTTTTTTTTTTGAGCTTGGAATCCGAAGCGAGGTTGCGGAACCTTGGCTAGGGGATTCGCCGTTTGGCTTTAGCCCACCATTGTGATTAGTGGGCCAAAGACGACACAGCCTACCATGGAGGTTTACTGGCTGGGGGAGCATTGCTTAGCCGACCTTTTTGGGGTTTACTGGCTAAAGATTTGACTCGGTCGACCAGGATGGTTTGCTGACCAAGAAGGAGTTTTAGCCGACCTTTTTGGGGTTTATTGGCTAAGAGATTTGACTCGGTCGACCACGATGGTTTGCTGACCAAGGAGGAGTTTTAGCCGACCCTTTTGGGGTTTGTGGCTATGGGGTTTGACTTGGTCGACCTGGATGGTTTGCCGACCAAGGAGGAGTTTTAGCCGACTTTCTTGGGGTTTATTGGCTAAAGGTTTGACTCGGTCGACCACGATGGTTTGCTGACTAAGGAGGAGTTTTAGCCGACCTTCTGGGAGTTTATTGGCTAAAGGGTATGACTTGGTCGACTTGGACGGTTTGCTGACCAAGGAGGAGTTTTAGCCGACCTTCTGGGGGTTTATTGGCTAAAGGGTTTCACTTGGTCGACCAGGACGATTTGCTGACCAAGGAGGAGTTTTAGTCGACCTTTTGGGGGTTTATTGGTTAAAGGGTTTGACTTGGTCGACCTGGACGGTTTGCTGACTAAGGAGGAGTTTTAGCCGACCTTCTGGGGGTTTATTGGCTAAAGGGTTTGACTTGGTCGACCTGGACGGTTTGCTGACCAAGGAGGAGTTTTAGCCGACCTTCTGGGGGTTTATTGGCTAAAGGGTTTGACTTGGTCGACCTGGACGGTTTGCTGACCAAGGAGGAGTTTTAGCCGACCTTTTGGGGGTTTATTGGCTAAAGGGTTTGACTTGGTCGACCTGGACGGTTTGCTGACCAAGAAAGAGTTTTAGTCGACCTTTTGGGGGTTTATTAGCTAAAGGTTTGACTTGGTCGACCTGGACGGTTTGCTGACCAAGAAGGGGTTTTTTAATGAAGAGAAAAATCCATCATCATCCCCCCCTTTTTTTGCTAGGCTCTTTTGCCCTTGGACACTCCCTTTTTGGGGAGCGACCAAGTCTGCCGGGACGTCATTATTTTTCTTCCGGTCCCTTCCCCCTTTTTTTTTTTTGACATGGGCGCATGTGCCCAACCCTAGCCTGATTCGGCTATAAGGGGATCAGAGGGCGGTAGCCCGGGGAATTCATGCTCAGGGGCAAAGTACATTTTCAAATGCTTGCCATTTAGTGGTGGGAAGGGGCGATCGCCGGCATGTGTTGCCAGCGTGTATCCCCCGCCTTCATACACTCCAATCTATCTGGAATTTGGCCGCCAACGCATATATCGTTTTGTTTCTGAAGGGCGTACCGTTATCTGATACGATCCGATGAGGGGTGCCGAACCTGTAAATCAGGTGTTGCTTGACAAATTTGGCAACGGCTACCCCGATTATCTCCCGGAGAGGGATTGCTTCTGCCTATCGGGAGAAATAGTCAGTGGCTGCCAGGATAAACTTGTGGCCGCCAGAGGATGGTGGGAATGGTCCCACGACATCCATTCCCCATTCGGCAAAGGGCCATGTAGGGGCAGTTGGATGCAATTCGTTCGGCGGCTTTCTTGGCACCGAACTGAAGACCTGGCATTGATGACACGTGCGGGCGTACTGGACGTAATCCGTGTACATGGTCGGCCAGAAGAAGCCTTTTAGCTTGATGTTGATTTTCATCTTGTCTCCCGCTTGATGGGCTCCGCACAGTCCAGAGTGGACTTCGTGCATGATGACTTTGCCTTCCCTGGGGGAGAGACATCGGAGGAGGACAAACTTGTCTTTTTCATGGACAAGCCAGTACAGTTGGTCCCCGATCATTTGATATGACGTGGCCCGCCGCAGCAGTTGGACTCGTTCGGCCCGATCTGAAGGCAGCCGACCGTTTTTTATTTGAATGATCGGCTGGCGCCAGTCTTCTTCTTGACCCGCTTCTTCTTCGAGGGTGTTGACTTCAGCATTTTCTGGGTCGGAGTCGTCCTCGAGAACACTGGGCATCAGCCTCCTATGTCGGACAGTTATGCCCAATTCCCCTTCAGGAGGGAGCTTTAGAGCAGACGCCAGTTTGGCTAGCGCATCCGCCTGAGAGTTCTGCCCCCTGGGGACATGTCCGATTTCGAACAAGTAGAATCTCTCGCGGAGCTTCATTACTTTGGCATGATAAGGGATCAGTTCTTTTTTTCGAACGTCGTAATCCCCCAGCACTTGACGGATGACCAGCTGCGAGTCTCCGTAGACTTTTATGCATTTGATGCCCATTTCGGCAGCCAGTTGAAGTCCCACGATCAGCGCTTCATATTCCGCTTGATTGTTGGTCAACGACTTCATGAGTGCACATAAGTTGTGCAGTATTCCCCTTTGTGGAGTCACCAGGACAATGCCCGCTCCGGAGGTATAAGTTGTGGTGCCGTCAGTTTGTTTAAGCACCCGGGAAGCGCCGTCAAAGTAGAGTTCCCAATGTGGTAACTCTATGGCGAGAGTATTCCCGTTTTCTTGAATGGGAACTTCTTTTTGTTGGGTCCCCTCCCCGTGAGGGGATGGGAGCGTTTCCTCTTCCGGAAGCATGAACTCGAGGGGAGAGCCAGCTGGGAGCGGATGCGCCGCCAGGAAGTTCGCCATACCTTGCCCTTTGATTGCTTTCCTCGGGACGAAGGTGATATCGAACTCCATAAGAAGAAGGGACCATTTCCCCATCCTTCCTGACAACACAGGTTGGGTGAGGAGCGCTTTTAGTGGGTCTATCCTCGAGATGAGGCTGACTTGATGGGCTAGCAGATAGTGCCGTAATTTCTTGACGGCGAATATCAATGCCAGGCATACTTTCTCCACTGGGGAATATCGGTGCTCCGGACCCACCAGCATCCTGCTGAGGTAGTAGAGCGGTTGCTCTTTGCCCTCCTCATTCACTTGCGCCAGAAGCGCTCCCAGCGACGTTTCTATGGCTGTGATGTAGAGGATGAGTGGCTTATCTTTCACCGGGGCTCCCAAGACGGGAGGAGTAAGGAGATACTCCTTGATTTCTTCAAAGGTATCTTGGCACTCTTGGTCCCATAGAAATGAGGCTCCTTTCTTCATTAATTTGCTGAAGGGGGCGCATCTGCCTGCGAGATTGGAGATGAACCGCCTTATGTAGGCCAGCCTTCCCTGGGGTGATTTCAACTCCGTTAAGGTTTTCGGCGGCGGCAGCTCTCTGATAGCTTTGATTTTGACGGGATCAATTTCTATCCCGCGGTATTTGACAACGAAGCCGAGGAATTTGCCGCTCGAAACGCCGAAGGCGCACTTCATGGGGTTCATCTTCAGCTGGTGCTGGCGGAGTCTTTTGAAGACCTGGCGTAGGTCGCCTAGGTGGTCTTCCCGCCTTTTGGTCTTGACGACCAGATCGTCAACGTAGCACTCGACCGAGTCATGGAGCATTTCTCCGAAAATCTTGGTCATGGCTCGTTGATAGGTGGCTCCGGCGTTCTTCAAGCCGAAGGGCATTTTTTATAGTTGTAGATCCCTTTGGGGGACCTAAAGGCGGTATGACCCTTATCTTTGGGAGCCATACGGATTTGATTATAGCCTGACGACCCGTCCATGAAGGATAGCGCTTCATGCCCGGTGGTCATGTCGATCATAGTTTCCGTGATCGGGACTGGGAAGTCATCTTTTAGGCAGGCTTTGTTCAAGTCCCTGTAGTCGATACAGATCCGGACTTCGCCGTTCTTCTTCTTGACTGGCACTATATTGGCCAGCCAAGTTGGATAGATGCACGACTCGGTGAAGTCGACTTAGAGAAGTCTGTCCACCTCGGCATTTACTTTCAGCTCCAGCTCGTGGCGCATACGCCGTTGGGCTTGTTTGACCGGCTTCGCTGTGGGGAGTATGGACAACTCATGTTCAGCCACGGAAGGGTCCAGGCCTGGCATTTCTTTGTATGTCCACGCAAAACAGTCTTTGAACTCCAGCAAGAGGTGCCGGTATGACTGTCTTTCTTCCTCGTTCAAGAGGGCGCTGACGAAGATTGGTCGGGGTTCTTTTGGTTCCCCGAGGTCGAGTTCGACCAATTCGTCGACAGTAGCTTGTCCGCCGTCTTCGAGTTCACGAGGTGCTGGCTGCAGGTCGATGAAATCCTTCTCTTCATCGGAGTCAGCAACGTGGACGTCATAGTATTTAAAGCCTTCTTTTGTGATCGGCCAGAAGTGACCCCCTTCGCTTTGAGGTGCTTCTTGACACGACGCCCCATTTGATAGGACGAGGGCGGCCTCCCCTTGCTGCGGTTTTGTAGCGGGGGTAGGAGATCGCCTATCGGAAGGGCAATGATTAGATGAGGGCACGAGTCCAACGGTGTTGACCGTATAGTAGGCCTCGCATTCCGCCACCTGACCATAGCCTAACTCCCGAGTGTCTTTTGCACAATAGGGGGGTTGCCCTCGGAGTTGCTTTGGGTACCACAGCTGGTGGAAGTACTCCCGTCGGGAGGGATCTTGCATTTGTGCAATCTTTTGCCTTTGGCACAATTTCTTGATGTGCTCGGGCATGTCGTCCATTTCTTGGACGGGCTCTGGGGCGACTTGAGTCGTTTGACTCCAGCCGAAGTCGTCTTCGGAGGGTCCATATAGAAGCGGGTCTCCTTTGTAGAAGATGATCGGCTTCGGCGTCTCGCCTTCCTCGAGACTGTCATTTCTGTAATGGGTGACAATGAATGTCTTTAGTCGTTCCACCCATTGCTCCTCCCTATGGAAGGGTAGCTGCATGTACGCCGGCGGCAAAGAGATGCTTCGGTTGATGATCTCGCCGACGGTGTTTGCTTCATAGTTGATTTCACGCCTTTCTGGGCAACTTGGCCCGGGCGTGGTGGATTCGGCGAGGCGGCTGAGCCGGTGAGCTTCAAGGAGGTCTTTATTGACTGTGAAAAGCTCCTCTTCCTCTTGACCCTGGCTTGCTTGACCCGCATCGGCGTTTTGCTTTTCCTTGCCTTTTGACGCGGTTGCTGGCTTGCCGGGAGGCTCGCCGAAGTATAGCTGGGCATCCGCCAGATTGCATTCATTTGGGCGGAAAGGAGCCCGGTCGGCGAAGACCGTATGTTGCTCTCCTTCTTTGATGTATTTTATACACTGATGGAGAGTCGAGGGGATGACCCGATTTTCATGGAGCCAGGGCCTTCCCAGGAGAGCTTTGTACGACGTGTTCGCATTTATGATGTAGAACACGACCTTGGTAGTGAAGCCGTCCATGGCCAGCTGTACTTCCACTTTTCCCAAGGCGTTTTCAGAATTCTGGTTGAATCCAGCGATTCTGATGTCATTTACCCTTTGCAAGTAGGACGTGAGATATAAAGACTTGAAAGTCTTCAGAGGCATGATATTAATCGACGCCCCGGGGTCAACCAGGATCCGGTTGAGTTCGTGCCCATTGACTTTTCCTTGCATGTACAACGGGAGGTTGTGGTATAGCGTTGGCAACAACATGTCCTTGTCGGAGAAGGTCACCTCCGCCGCCAGTGCTTCGAGGGCTTGCGCCTGGAGTTCGGTCACGTCAGTTTCGTAGACCTCGGGCTCTTGCAGGATTTTGACGAGCGCCGTTCTCAACTCTTTGCTCTAGGCAATGGCGTCCCATATGGTGATGTTGGTTGGGAACCGCTTCATATGCTGTATGATTTTGCAGTCAGCCCGGGCACGGAGTTGATCCAATGGCGGGACAATATCTTCCAGGGCTTTTACCGGTTGCCCGAATTGGTTGACCCGTCTTGTCCCTGGCTGTTCGTCCGGCTTTTCTTCAAACAACGAGCCCAGGCTATCCTCCTCCGGGCAGAAGTTTCTTCTTTGCCACTTTTGGACGGAGTAGGCCGGACGGCCAGCTCGGGAGTTTTCCGGTTGGAGGGCTTGTTGGGGATCGCCCATCCCCCATACTCTTCTCTGTCGGGCGGGACGAAGAGGACTGGCTGGGTGGCCCTCCGGTTGGAGAGCCCACTAGCGATATCCCGCTGCTCTTCTTCTTCCTTGTCAGATGGGTCGAAGATGAAGGAGTTCGCCCGCACCTCTATTTCCGGGGCAGGCTGAAGCTCTTCTCCTCGGAAGACGATAGTCTTGCCCAGGTCGGGCGAGTTGGCTTTCTCGCCGAGGGACGGGGTGGATTTCTTTCCTCGTCCGCGGCCCTTCCCTTTGCCTCGGTAGCGGCGCCGATACGTTGCCACAGGGGGCGCGTCAGCCGGCGACTGTAAGCTTGCCGGCGGCGGTATCGACACCATGTTGCACGAGAAGTCTTTTAGCATTTCTTCCAACTTCTCGATGGTGATTTCGTCTTCCTTATAGAAGATGGCCAATTCTTCGGGCAAAGGCAGCTTCTCGCCTTCTTGAGCCCTTTGTAGCATTTGGTGGAGCCAGCTTTTGAGTCTTGTTTTACGCTCCATTTCTTCCCACGGGATATATCTGTCCAAAGGGACTCCCCAAGTGGGCTCGGAGGGGATATACTCCTCCAATTCATCAATAAGCTTCTGCAGCTTTTGGAGTGGAGTCAGCTCCGCCGGGGCTGCCGCGGCCTCCTCTTGCTCAGCTTGCTTCTTTAGACGCCTTTTCATGTTCTTGCGCCGGTTCTTTTCTTGCTGCACTACGCGCGCCATTTCGAGCGGCGTCAGCGGCTTGGCTTGCCCCGTTGTTTGAGAGGTGGTTTCTCGGCCGAGGCGACCGTGCGACCTTCCCCTCTTAGGGAACGCGGACAGAGTGCGCATTCTGGATGCCACCGTCGTCCAACCAGCTTCGTCTTGTTGATGCTGGAAAGTGGAGTCAATTGCCTGCTCGATTACCTCGGGCGGCAGTTGTTGGAATTCGGCCCAATAGGGGCTTGGCTCTTGGGTGGCCGGCTCCATCACTGGCTGCTTGCCCCTGCGGTCTTTATCTTGCCGCTTGAGTATTCACGGAGGTGAATTCTCGAAGCACTGCCCCTTACTCCTATTTTCCGGAGTTTGCTCATGGGGAGGGGAGACTTGATGTCGTCGAGACCCCTTCTTTCGCCGAGGAGGTTGTTGCTGGACTTCTTGCCTGGCCTCGGCCCGGATTGTCGGATTGCCTTCTGAGTCGATCTTTCCCTCTTGGATGAGGGATTTGACCCAGTCTCGGACAATCGGACACATATCCGTAGGATGCAACAACATGGCATGGTATTTGCAATACATGGGGTGGTTTGTTTCCCTCTCCGTGTATGTTGGTGGCGGCCTGTGCGCCTTTACATAGCCTTGCTGCAAGAGTCTTTCGAAGATCTCCCCGGTCTTTGCGGACGCAAAGGGGTTCGGGGAGACTCGCCACCCAGGATACCATAGGGCAGGGGCCTCGTCGGATGAACCGCCTTCTGTCATATCCGGCTCCTCTTGGTTGTATCTTGAGGTGGGCTGCTCCTTCAGGGATATATTCCTGAATTGTTGCCCCAAGCTCGTGCCTTCAGTGTCAGCTATGGACGACATCGGCGGTACGAGCCATCCTCGTTCATCAGCTTCGAGGGCTTGGAGGTTCTTGAAGCGCATATAGTCGCTTTCTTCAAACTCCCGCTGGGCTGCTTCCCTGGCTCTCATCAGGACCATGGAGTTGCCTTCCGGGTCGATTTTCCCCTTTTGGATAAGAGACTCGATCCAATCCCGGACATCAGGGCACCTGTCTGTAGGGTGCAGCAGCATGGCGTGATATCGACAGTACATGGGGTGATTCAACTCCCTTTCAGTGTACGTCGATGGCGGTGTGTGGGCCATCACGACACCTCGTTGCAGGAGCTTTTCGAAGATTTCCCCAATATTTCCAGTCATCAAGCGACTGTGGTGGGGAATTCGTCCTCTCGGGCACCACCAGGTAGGGGCTTCGCCAGATGAGCCGCCTTCTGTCATATCCGGGTCCGGGAAAGTGAAGGCCACCGGTGTATAAATTTTCGGTGGGTCGATGACGTTGACTGTATGCGTGACAACGTCAGCTGAATGGTCTGTCCATTCGCGAATGTGAGGCTGCGGCGGGTTGACACGGGCGTTGCCTAAGTCGATAATCCCTTGGTTGACCCATGCTTCAACCTTGTCTTTAAAGACGTGGCAGTCCTCTAAAGCGTGCCCTGCATCTTGATGGTATATGCAGTAGTTTGGCGGGACGCTTGTTGGCGGCTGGCAGCCTAATAGTCCTGCTCGCAGGCAGGTACGATAGAGTGCCAGTATCCGATGACGCGGGAAGGAATACAGTCTTCCGGCGATTTCATCATCAGACGGATTTGAAGACTCCTCCGAGATCCACCCCCTGCAGGGGGGGGGCGCGTTCGGAGCGTAGGTGCGCCTGCGGGCCCCTGAAGTCCTTGCTGGAGAGTCGTCAGACTTTCTTGCATAGTCCTCAGGTACATCAGCGTTTGGCGCTGACCGTGTCGCAGCGATTGAACCTGTCTTTCCAGGTTTTGCACTGTCTCGGACCATGTCCCATGCTCCGAGGCTGAGGGATGATCCCCCTCCCATCTGTTAGTGGAATGAGCGTCCCAAGGGTTTGCCTCGGGGTCTTCAGGCTCAGGAGGTGGCGCATTGACATGGATGACATTGGCCGACTGCCTCGATTGGTTCCAAGCATGGGGCTGTGGAGGATCGACCAAATGTTCATGCATGGTGATGAGGCGACTCTGGATCAGCTTCTGTATTTCATTTTTGAAGACATAGCAGTCTTCAATGGAGTGCCCCAGCATGCGGTGGTAGAGACAGTAATTTGGCTCATCCACTCTATCCGCTTCGCTTGGTCTTCTCATTGCCGGAAGCGTAAGCAAGTCATTCTTCATGCACAGCTTGAAGAGCATCTTCGTATGATCCCTTTTGAAGGAATACGGCGTGCTCATACGTTGTGGCAGTGAAGTCGGAGGCGATCTTTCTTCCACCTTCTTGCTTGGGGCGCCAGAGGCCATGATCTTCTTCCCTTTACTTTGCGGGGCGAAGTCCACAGCATTGGCTTCTTTGCCCATGGCACGCTCCTTGCCCGGCTTGATTTTCGGAGGAGCTTGCATCAGGTTATCGGCGAAGAACATTTCGATCTCTGCCACGACCGCGTTGAGCTGGTCAAAACCCTTGATGTTTGTTCCCAGCAGCTTTTCACTTATCTGCGCTGCCAGGCCCCGCCGACAGATGGTTATGGCATCTTCTTGCGTCGGGGGGTTGTCACACCTCATGCTGAAGTCACGCCACCGCTTGATGAAGTCGAGTGCCGTTTCTCCTTTTCTTTGCTTGAGGGAGCACAGCTCTGCGAGTGACACCTTTCTCTCGGCCGTTTGGAAACGGTCGATGAACTTCTTTTGGAGGTCGGCCCAGTCGACGATGGAATTGGGCCTCAACCTGGAGTACCACTGGAAGGCGGTGCCTGTCAGGGACGTTGCGAAGTAACGGAGGAGGTAGGATTCGTCGAATGCCAGCTCTCCCATAGCCGTTATATAGTAGGCCAGGTGCTCGTTTGGCGAGCCCTGTCCGTCGAACTTCTGCAACTTTGGCGCCTTGGGGAAGTCCGGAGGCAGCTTCTTGAATTGATGGTGGACGGGATATGGCACGCTGTAGAGATCTATAGTGGCAGTTCCCTCGCCCCGCTGAGCGAAGCGGTCGTCCACGATCTTTTCAATCATTCGCCGCTCTGTGACGATATCTTCAGCCGCGGAGGCTTGGGAGTTTATGCCCCTGTGCGGCTGTGGGACCGGGTGGACGGTATAGTAGTTGACCGCGGCTGTGCGTGGGTTGACATCGGGCAGGTCGCCTTGTTGATGTCTTGCCCGAGCATTTTGGTTTGCCGTCGGCACTTGGCGGCGTGGCGCATTTGCCCCTGCCTGTTGTCCTCGCTCGGTCAGGAGATTGGCCATTTCAGCCTGCCAACGCTGTATGAAATCATACTTGGCGTTGTCCGTCATTGCTTGGAAGGCGGCTCTAGTTGGCGGCATGAGGAAGACTTCAGCTTGCTCCCCGTCAGCCGGCAGTTGTTGATCTCCGAGGTGGAGGCTGGCGACTTCGTCTTCTTCCCCTCCTTCGAGGTCCAGTTGGACCTGTCCCGGGAGGGGTCTTTGATCATGATCGAGTGGAGGCTCGAGAACTCGCCCCAGATTTAGGGGCCCGGCTTGACTGCCTTGTTGCCCTTGGAGAAGTCTTCTAGCAACGTTCCGGGTGTACCGGAGGACGGTTTCGTCGTCCTGTCCGGACTCATTTATCCTGAGCGCTCCCGCAGGGATGCCGGACGGCCCAGCTGCTTCCCTTCCGGAAGCATAGCAGGTGAAGATTTTCATGCCTCCACCTTCTTCAGACGTCTGCTGCACTCTCTGCTTCTTGGGCTTCTGAGTGCTCGGACGGATTGCAGCTCCCAGCCTAGTGAAGACTGAGGCGCTCAGCCTTTCAAAGACCGAGACTCGAGGTGTGGAAGCTCCGGCTTGACTCGCGTCTCCCCCTTCAGCAGTTTCCTCTTGGGCGGGGACGAAGTTGGGCTTCCTATAAATGCCCCTGCGTTTGTGTCCGCGGGGACGAGGAGGTTCGGTTTCTTGGGCTTTTTCTCGCCCAGGTACCGTCGCCTTCTTGGGGCGTTTGGCGGGTTGATCCGCTCTGGCTTGTTTGATTTGGCGGGCTTCCTGCTTGGTCACCCACATTTGCCTCATTTTGCGAGGCGGCTGGGGCGCCGAGCTTGATGCCTGCCCCTGTCGGGCTCCTTTTGGGGAGTCCCGATCTTCTTGACGCATCCCTTGGAGGGGAGCGAACTGGTTGGAGGTTGCCACCGTAGGGACGCTTCTGTCCCGGGGCAATATCGGCTCGCCTCCATCAAGCCTGACGCGGATGTCTCCGACGAGCACGGTCTTGCCGGAGTTGGAGACGACTGCGTGGGGCTTGGTGCCCCTGCGCCCCTGGCGTTGTCCCCGTTTTCTAGGGACTGCGACGTAGGAGATTGTGTTTACCGAGAAGACTCGGCCTTGGCTTGGACGGGGTTTGGTGCCCCTAGTTGCAGTAGCTTTGGGCGTCGCCTTTGGAGTAGCTTGGACGGCGGGGACCACCCCTAGGAAGTAGGGGGATCCCACCACTGCAGGAAAATCGCCGAACACGAGCGGGACGGCGAGGTAGCCACATTTGGCGTGGCATGCGATGACTTGGGGTCCGTATGTGACGGCGGCCATCGGACGAGCTTGAAGTTGCAGGTGGGAACGGGCGTTTGATGCCGGCTTTCGCTCCTTGTACCTGTGGTGTGGAAATTAGTCATCTTTTATTTCTATATCGGCATACGGTCTTTTTACATATGCATGGAAGGCAGGAACAGTCCCACCGGGCGTGCCAGATTGTTGGAACGCGGAATATTTCCTTTTTTTTCTTATATTTTCTTATTTCTTCTCATTTCTTTTATCTTCGAAATGAATTTTGGGCGTGCCAGACTGTTTACGAGAAACAGACAAAGATTTATTTTACGAGGGGTACCGGGTAAAGACCCGACACCCTCGAACATTTCATTTTTTCTGCGTGCGCTCGCGTTCAGGCGATTGGAGTGGTCGTGTACTGGACCGTTCCCCACAGACCGAAGTCGATGTTTCGTTTACATCGAGTATAACACTCGAATACCTTCGAATGCGTAATGTTTATTAAAAGACCGTATGCCGAAATTTAAAGAAGAAAAGGCAGATGACAAGCAAATTTCCACAATTTTATTCAAGCATGCTCATGTCATTTATATTTATGACATTTACATTTACGCCTTTAATGGGGTTTTGTACCTCCACTGGGCGTGTATACAACAAGTCATGAACATGGGCGTCGACGACAGGGTGTTTGTGCCTTCGTCGGACGTTTACATGGTAATGAGTACATTTGTGTTACCAGTGGGGTGTTTGTGCTTCCACAGGGTAACATGCCTCTACGCGTGTCGTTTTATGACACCGGAGGACTTAGACATGGGCCTCGACGTATGTCATTTTATGACACCGGAGGACTTGAACATGCGCCTCGACGTGTGTCGTTTTATGACACCGGAGGACTTGGGCATGGCCAATCGGGAGTCTTATAACAACCTGTGGCGTCTCTGTGTGGGCGAACGCAAGAGGGCTCGACCACAAAGAGGAAGCACCAACGGCCAATGGATGGCAAAATCGCGCGGGTCGGGTCGGGGTCGGGCGGGTCGGGGTCGGGTCGGCGCTCGGCGACCCGAGTTGGCGCGGGAAGTGGCCGGGATCCGCGGATTCCCGGTAGTCGGGCCGGATCCGCCGGGGTCGGGCGACTCCGCGACCCGACTACCTCGACCCGCTCGACCCCGTGGATCCCCCTTTAAGGAGGAATCCCGTCCCGGGACTGCGCAGTCCCGAGCACCTCCCTTCCCAGCCCCCTTCCCAGCCCCCTGCCCCCCCTCCCCCCGCCGGAGCGCCTCCCTCGCCGCCGCCGCCGCCGCCGGAGCTCCGGGAGGCTCGCCGCCGGCCGCCGCCACTGCAAGCAGCCGCCGGCGCCCTTCCTCTCTCTCTGTTCTCTTCTCTCTCTTCTGTGAGGTGAGAATTTTCAATTTTTTTTTAAAAATCTGAAAAAATAGGAAATGGTAAATAGACTATAGATCTGTAGATCTATAGCATATTTAACATGTTTATGACTTCATTCTCTTAAATCTCCAAATTTAGCCCTAATTAGGGTATAAAAATTAGGGATTTGTGTCATGTATGAAATTAATGTGCAATTGAGTGATTAATAGAACTATTTTAGTTGATTAGAGTTTGTTGGTAGACTTAATTGCATTACATTGACTGTTTTCCCTGAAAATCCCCAAATGACCCTAATTAGGGTTTAAAATTTAGGGATTTTAGGTCCTTAACGTAATTATTATGTAATTGAGTGTCCAATATAGTTATTTTACTTGATTAGAGTTTTGTATGAACATTGAATGATCTGTTTTTTTTAATTCTCAACTTAAACCTTAATTAGGGGTTTAAAAAATAAGAATTGTAGGTCATTAATATAATAAATGTGTAATTGAGTGTTCAGTGTGGTCATTTGAGTTGATTAGAGTTTTGTATGTACAATATTATAGTCCATGATATTTTTTTCATAAATTCCCAAATTAAACCCTAAATAGGGTTTATAAATTAGGGATTATGTGTATTTAACGTGCAATTTAATTACATTCTTACACAGGAATATGGCACATCATGAACATGAAGAGCAAGAGGTGAGCAGGCCATTGATCCTGGTTGGGCTCATGGTACTCTCCTTGATGCATCTAAGAGAAAAGTGAAATGTAATTGGTGTAGAAAGGAGATGTTTGGAGGCATTTATCGCCTTAAACAACATCTTGCTGGGATTGCTGGGAATGTTTCAAAATGTCCGAATTGTCCAATGGAAGTTAGAAATGAAATAAAAGCATATCTGAAGGGGAAGAAAGCAGAAAAAATATTGACTACTCAGCAGCAACAAGAACTTCAAGATGAGCTTTCTGGGAGACAGATTCGTAGAGATTATGATCTACCAATTCCTGTGGATGATGATGAAGATGATGATGATGATCCTGATCCTGAGTTTACTGCAGCGGCACGTGCTAGTCGCCGTTCTTATGCGGAGGAAGATGAGAGACGAAGGGGTTTAGGGACATCAGGTGCACATGTGTCTAGAGATGACTCTAGGACATCTCTTCCTAGAAGTACACAGGGTCCTATGGATGCATATTTGTATAGATCAAGGTCTGTAAAACAACCAGGAATCAAGCAGGCATTGAAAGGAGTGAAATCCACTGCAAAGGCAGCAAAGGGTGCAATCAAAGGCATTGTCAAATGGTTTTTACATGCAGGTGTCCCAGCACATACGACAGAGAGCCCATATTTTCAGAGTATGTTGGATGCAATTGCGGAAGCTGGGCCTGGTATTAAGGCTCCTACAAGGAAGTACATTTATGATGCTGGGCTTGATGATGAATATGAGGAGTTGAAAACATGGGTGAGTAGCTTCAAAAATATTTGGAAAGAACGTGGTTGCACCATTATGTGTGATGGTTGGACAGGGACCACAAGAAAATCCATGATAAATTTTCTTGTGTATTGCTGCGAAGGGTCTATTTTCTTTAAATCTGTTGATGCATCTAACAAAATCAAGAATGCAGAATATTTGTTTAAACTTATGGATGCAGTTGTGGAGGAAGTGGGTGAAGAGAACGTTGTACAAGTTGTGACTGATAATGAACCGAGCTACAAGGCTGCGGGTAGGTTGTTAATGGAAAAGAGACACCATCTCTATTGGGTTCCATGTGCAGCACATTGCATTGATTTAATGATGGAGGACATAGGCAAAGATTCTCATATTCATGGTATCATTGATGATGCTCAGATGATAACTTCCTTTATTTATAGTCACAACAGAATTTTGAATATGATGAGGAAGTACACAGATGGGAGAGATCTCCTTCGTGCTGGTCCCACCAGATTTGCATCCAATTTTATTTCTTTGGAGAGCCTAATGAAATATAGGCATCAATTGGGCCAATTGATTAATTCTACAGAATTTTTGCAACATGTAGACACTCTGCGGCTTGATAGTAAAGATGTTGCTCTCCAAGTCCAAGACCTATTAGCAATGCACGATTTTGGGAGAAGGTTTCCTACTACCTCAAAGTAATAGAGCCTTTGGTACTTATCCTTAGAATGGTTGATGGTGACGACAAAATGATATGGATATTTGTACGAGGCAATGGACAAGGCAAAGGAAAAGTTGAGGGAAAGGAATCCTAAAGCCTACAGAAAATGGTGGGCCATCATAGACAAGCGATGGGAGATGACTCTCCACCATGATCTTCATGCTGCAGGTAATTTATTTAATGTAATTACTTGCTGAATTATTTTATGATACCATACTTAAACTTCTTTCATCATATGCAGGGTATTTTTTCAACCCTAGGATTCAATATAAAGATGATGTGCACAATGACGGAGAAGTGATGAGAGGCACCATCAATGTCATCACTCGCATTGTAAGGAGCATGAATGAGAGATTAGACGCAGTGGCAGAGGTAGGATAGTATATTTTATTTTGCATATGTATGTATGATTCATTTGACATGACATATGCCATGTCTTCCATTTTGTAGGTGGAGAGATATAAGATGAAAGTTGGGATATACGGAGGATATGACATGACATATGCAGCTCAAAGACTCAGTCCAGGTGGTTTTACATGTTTGGGTGTTTGCCTAAAATCATAAATATAAGATTTCACCATCCTTATAATGATTAATGTTCGCTTATTTATTGTAACAGCTGAATGGTGGATCCAAGTCAATTATCAGCAAGCTGGAACAAATCCCTTAGCGTATGTTGCAGTGAGAGTATTAAGTCAAATCACTTCTTCTAGCCCATGTGAAAGGAATTGGAGTACATTCAGCCTTATTCACACAAAAATCCGCAATAGGCTGGGTGTAGATAGGCTAGAGAAGTTGGTTTACTGTCATTATAATATGCGTTTAAGGGTGAAGCAAAAAGAAGAAAGGCAAAAGATAGAAAGACAGAGATTCATGCAGCTAGCTGGTAGACCATTTGAGGAGGTGGTTCCTGAGATAGATGTTGATGAGTTGTTAAATGAGGAACACCCTTTACATGCTTGGGTGGAGACGAGAGCTGAGGGAGAGCTAGCTGACTTTCATCTTGATGATCGGCTAGTTCAAGCATGTGAAGGAGATGTTTTATTAGAAGAGCATGTACCTGAGAGAGCTGAGAGGCCAGAATTGAGAAGATCTTCCACCGTACATGATACTAGTATTTCTTCATCTCAGCCAGAATTGAGAAGATCTACCTCCCAGTTAGAGCCCAAAAGAAAGAAAGACAAAGGCAAGAAGAAAGCAAAGCCAAACAAAGAAAGAAGAACAGAAGAACCAAGAAGAAAATCACAAGAAGGTGAAGAGGACTCTCCTGAGGCAGAGACACATATTGGGCAGCCATTTTCTGAGGCTCCACCCCTGCCATCTCATTTGGCTAGATTATATGAGGCAGAGAAATTACATTATGAACGTCGCAAAAAGAAGAGTACAAAAGAAAAAGAAAAAACAGTGGGGAGTGATGACTCCACCCAATCACCTGATGATGATGATGGTGCTGCTGCAGGTATTGGAGCCACGGGAGGTTATGGGCTTGGGGGTATTATGTCAGGATATGAAGATTATTCACAACCACCCCAACAACAACAAGGAAGCCAAGGGAAGCACAACAGCAGCACGGGGGATATGAAGGCCAACAAAGGCAAGCATGGCATGATCGGGGATACGGGGCTTCATATCCACCCTTTTTTAGTCCTCCAAAATTGCCATATTCAGACATCAGCTCTAGTAGTGGGCCTAGTTATTTGGGCAATATTCAAACTACTGGATATGGTAGTTTCTTCCCTCCGGGACACTCAGGAGAAAGTTCAAGTCAACAAGCAATAACACCGCGAGGCATCCAAAGAGGATTCCAAGACATTGCAAATTCTTTGTTTGGCTTTGGATATACACAGTATGGAGGACATGAGTATGTGCCACCTATTCAATCTTATGAGGTAGAGGATGAGGGTTCAGAAATGTCAAATTGAGAAGGTATTTTTATTTATTTCATGTTATCAACTTGTACATATTTTAATTTTTGCAATGTATGAACATTAATGATTATGTCTTTAGTCATTGTTATTGTTCTTCATGGTACATGAACATGATAAGATTTAAATTTCAATGTGTTTGATTTCAATGAATGTTGTATGTGTCTAGGTAATTTTCTGTAAATTTTAGGGATTTTTCCTGATTTTTTCTGATTTTTTCATTTTTTAAATAATTTTTTACTCTGGCCGACCCAGGGTCGGCCAGACTCCATTGGAGTCGGCCGGCTCCACCGACCCGACCCGACCCGAGTCGGGGTCGGCTGGGTCCGACTCACCCAGCCGACCCGACCCTGCCATCCATGCCAATGGGTGTCGAAGACCCTCTGACACGTGCGGCCTATGTAAGCTCTCGCATGGACCAGCCGAAGTGTTCGCAGGGGTGTTTTCTGGGGCCGAATGGCGTGTGACGGGGTGTATGTGCCTCCGTCCAGCATTTATCGACACCTTGCTTCTTCAAGTCTACGACAGGGTATTTGTACCGCTGTCGGACAACATTGCCTCTACGTACGTCGCTTTTATGACGACGGAGGGCTTAAATATAAACGCTGAGAGTCATGTGACAACCTGTGGCGTCTTCCCGCGGACGTGGTGCAATGCAGCCCGAACGCTAAGGACGGAACACCAACGGGCGCCAAGGACTTCTCCTCAACACGTGCGGCCTATTTAAGCTCGCGCACGGTCACCCTCTAAGCACGGGCTTGTGAGCGTGAGACAAGTGGCTGTTCTTTGGGCCGAAATGGCGTCTCTTTGCAATGGGGGTATAGCTGGACATCCCTGCCGTTTTCTTGCTTTCTGGGACATTGTTGGCTGTTTTCTGGCTTTCTCGGACATCTCGGCCGTTTTCTGGCTTTATGTGGCATTGCTGGCCGTCTTCTGGCTTTCTCGGACATCCCGGCCGTTTTCTGGCTTTAGGGGACGCTCCAGTCATTTGGTGACATTTCTCGAGAACTCCCCTCGAGTCTGGCTTCAAGTCACACCCAGGAGAGCGCACGCCACTTCATAGAAGCGACGTGGGTCCCGCTCCACCGGATTAGACAAGAGGCGCGAACCGTCAGGTTATCTTTGCCATTTTCCGCGCCGCAAGGACGTATCTGCAATTTTCTGAGCAGCAGAGGTACTTTTGCAATTTTATCCTTCATGGGGATACTTCTGCAATTTTATCCTTCACGGGGATATTTCTGCAATTTTCTCAGAAGCAGGGGTGTTCCTGCAACATTTCTGGCTGACAAGAGTATATGTGTACTTTTGATGTACACATACATAAACTTTATATCCTCGGGCGCTTTGCTTAATTTCACAGAAGCTTGGGCCCGTGTACGGGGCATATGTGCAATTTCACACACATGCACAAATCTTCTCCTTCCCACGGGGGCTTTTGTGTAATTTTACACAAACTAGGTCCCGCACTGGGGTCTTCATACGAAGAAGAAACATGTCCCCTCCCTCCCAAAGGAGGGGGACTTCTCCTGAGGGTCTGCGCGAGAGAATTCTCGAGCGCCAGATGGCCTCAAGTTTCGCTGGGACGCAAAAGCATCTTGCCAGCGTGGGGGAGGAAGAATCTCTCAGGCGGGGGTCTCCGCGCGAGAGCCTCGCCCCTCCGTAAGCCGGGGGGTTTCTGCAATGGGGGTATGCCCCCCTATTTATAGGATTTTCAGGGGCCGCACCGGCAGGGGTGTGCGACCCGGCTGGGGTGCGCGGCACAGGCGTCGAGGCAGCACGAGCGTCGAGGCAGCGCGGTAGAGAGACCGGCGGGGGTACGCCCACGAAGGAATCGAACTGGCGGGGGTACCCGCCAGTCAGGCCCCTGACCGGCGGGGGTCGGACTGGCGCCCCTCCCTGCCTGGCGGGGGTGCCCAGCCTGACCCGGCGGGGGGGCCCCCGCCCAGACCGGCGGGGTGCGCCCCCCGCGCGGACCAGGCAGGGGTGCGCCCCCGCGCGGACCGGCGGGGGGCACCCTCGCGCGGACCGGCGGGGGTGCGCCCCCGCGCGGACCGGCGGGGTGTGCACCCCCCCCTGCGCGGACCGGCGGGGGTGCGCCCCCTGCGCGGACTGGCGGGGCTGCGCCCTCGCGCGGACCGGCCGGGGTGCGCCCCCCCCTGCGCAGACCGGCGGGGGTGCGCCTTGGCCTGGGCCTTCCACGCTTTGGCCATTTCGTGCTTGGAGAGGCTCTGGGATTTCTGAAGTTTGGTTTGTTGGTTGACGGCTTTACCGCGCCCGCGCACGCGTGCATCCACGTGCATTTGACGTGCACCCGACGTGCGTTTTCGACCGTTTCTCGTGCGTTTGACTCCATTTTCGGAGAGCACGTGCATTTGACTTTTCTGAAGCCGTCTGCATCGGGCACGATCTTGAACGCGAATCGGACATCGAGTTTCGGCTGTCCGGGGTGCGTATTTCCACTGTTGACGGGACTTTGAATGTCATACTCTGGGTCGTTCGGGTCAACACATGGACTCGAATCCGTTTATCTCAGGTGTTCGAGTGGGGAGCCGTGGTTTATCCCTGGACTTTTTTTGTGGCTTCTCGGGAGAATTTGCCGCCCGAGGTTTGTTTAAATCCCGATATTTTTCGGGTTCAACAGTGTGCTTCCAGGTACTTGCAAAAAGTAGCTTATCTTGGCAGACCACAGCTGGCCTTGTCTGATGCACATTTTAAGACAAGTGTTATATATAAATAATCTATCAACCAGTACACATTCGACACTCAAAAAGATCTTTTTAGAGATTTGAACGCTGAGTCCTTACATAAGCATATTTGTTACACTATAACAGAGATATCATAAAATCTTCACCATATTTTTACCAAAAAAATAAATTTTCCTTTTGAAAAGTTCTGAGATGAGAGCAATAAAGTATTCTTTTAGTGCACATTACTTCTTTTAGAATAGATGTAAAATGACACTGGGTAAATGCAAGACATATATCAGATTAAATAATTCTCATCGAGATATTTGATACATAAAAGACATTTTGAGTATCATGTCATTGAATGGACTAAAATATGTCAAGGTAGCAGGTCGTAAGATGTGTACCAAGAAATAACTGATTATTATATTCATTTATGTGTCCAGCATGAAATAACCGATTATTTGATGAAGTGAAAGAAGAATAATTTATTAATTTAGATAACCGAATATTTCAGGAGAGGACAATGTAGATAACCGATTAATTTGAGTTCAGAAGACAGACAACTATAACTCCAACAATTTGAGTAATGGTTCATCTGATAATTCATTCAATAATCAAAACGGCATTTGTTCAGTAATCAAAATACTAATTGATAGAAGTTATATCAATAATAAATATATTCATGAGTTTAAGTTATCACATTCATGAGTTTTAGTTATCAATAAAACATAAGGATAAATATAGGAGTGATTCAACACTCCTCTCTTTGGATGAGGGTGGTCGATCCAATCTTGTACCTTTGGGCATTCTCCAATAAGATGTGACCCCCTGACACGATATTTATAGTATAAAGGATGAGCCTTCTCCACCCCTGTATATGTCGGAGGCGGGTCATGCACCATTATCCAACCCTCTTTCAGGAGGATGTCAAATATCTTCTTGGTGTCCTCTCTTGGGAAGGAGCATTGATGAGAGGGTCGCAGCCTATGTACTATAGAGTAGGCTTGGTTTCGCTCGAACTGGCCTTTTCCGTCCCTGACTTGAGAATGGTGAAGGCGACGGGTGTGAAGACCGTGGGGGTGGATGTCACTAACTAAATGGTGGACAAACATGGTTGATTATTCGGTCGGTCTCAAGGATGGGGTTGTGGAGGATCAACCAGCTACCTTGCATTGTAACAAGGTGATTTTGGATTAAAGAAAGGAGTTTCGAAGCACACTGAAGCATAGGTGGTATGTGGAGCCAGGAGACTACCTCGGAGGGCTGCATGACTTTCCTTTTGTGTGGTTTCTGTTTTTTGGAAGTTGTATGGTGAGGGTGGGACTCATAGATGAGGAGTGTTCTTGTTTTGGGGCTGTTGGGTGTGTTTAGTTGGAGCTACACGTGTGTTCTAGCTTTCTTCTCTTTGCTCCTTTGGCAAGCTCTGGTTTGCCATCTTTTGTTTTGGGGGAGTTATTTGGGAGCTCTCCCCTTTTTCATGTATAATTTTCTCCTTTTATAATACCAGTGGTACTATCCGAGTTAAAAAAAACAAAAACAAAAATACATAACAAAAGAAAAAATGACTTGATCACATCTAAGGTTCATCTTCCATCAAATTTCTATTGTCTCTTTGACTGATTGTGTTCCTGCATCTTTTTTGTATTGCATATTCAGCATTATAGAATGAAGATAGTATTAAGTGTTGCGTTTGGAGTGCATGGCCTTGGGGCATTGATCTGATGGCCTAGTCTTATATGCTGAATGCAAATCCTACCCACTGCTAAGGATTATAACATGGGATCAAGCAGGCCCTTCCCTGATCCAACCATATGGAAGATGATAAAAATGGCAAAATTATATATATCTAGAAAAAATGTTATAAATAAAACAAACCATGAAGTCTCTGAATTTACTTTGTAAGCACTCTATTCATAGACCAGCAGCATGTGGTTGTCTTAAACAGACTATATGTCCAAAGAGTAATAATCAGATAATTTGCTTTATGTAAAAAATTCACTTATCCTTGGTGGATAATATTTTGAGCTTAATCTAATTGAGGATGATAATAGTTGATTCAAGTGGACTATTTACAGATAATTGCCATGTAACAAGGGTAGCATAGAATTAGATAGTAGTTAATTACATTTATAACCCCTGAAACTTGCCAAAGTAACACATGTACCCTTAAAATTGACCTCATCAAATTACCCTGTATTGAGTGTATTTGGAAGCTGTATGATGAGGGTGGGACTCGTAGACGAGGAGTGTTCTTGTTTTGGGGCTGTTGGGTGTGTTTAGTTGGAGTTGGACATGTATTCTGGCTTTCTTCTTTTTGCTCCTTTGGCAAGCTCTGGTTTGCCATCTTTTGTTTTGGGGGAGTTATTTGGGAGCTCTCCCCTTTTTCATGTATAATTTTCTTCTTTTATAATACTAGTGGTACTATCCAAGTTAAAAAAAAGAAAACAAAAATACATAACAAAAGAAAAAATGACTTGATCACATCTAAGGTTCATCTTCCATCAAAATTTTGTTGTCTCTGACTGATTGTGTTCCTGCATCTTTTTTTGTATTGCATATTCAGCATTATAGAATGAAGATAGTATTCATCATTATCATCATCAAAGCCTTATACCATTAATTGGGGTCGGCTATATGAATTCTTTTCTGCCATAAATTTCTATCAAGTGCTATAGTCGTGTTTAAACTCAAGAAGTCTAAGTCTTTCCTAATAACATTGCACCATCTCATTTTAGATCTTCTTCTAGCTCTTTTACTGGTATCCACTAAGATTTTGTCACATCTTTTAACCGGCCCCGAGTTAGGGCGACGGTGCACGTGTCTAAACCATCTAAGTCTATTTTCTCTCATTTTTCTATCAATTTAAGCTATCCTCAAGTCCTCACGGAAGCGCTCATTCCTAATCTTATCTTTCTTAGTCTTACCATACATCCATCTCAGTATCCTCATCTCCGCCACACACATTTTGTTAATGTATTTCTTTCGCACTGCCCAACACTCAGTACCATATAATAAAGCAGGCTTCACTGTCGTTCTATAAAACTTTCCTTTAAGTTTCACTGGTATGCGACGATCGCAGAGGACTCCGGATGCGCTTCTCAATTTTTGGCAACCTGCCTTAATCCTGTATGCCACATCGTCATAAATCTCCCCATTCTCTTGGATGATAGACCCTAAGTATCGAAAGTTACTACTCTTAGGAATCTTGTCCATCAATTTGAACCATAGCTTCCTGTAACACCCTCTTATTATTATAATTACAATGCATAAACTCTGACTTACTCCTACTGATTTTAAAACCTTTAGATTTCAAGGCATGCCTCCTACTTTCTAGCTTAGCATTTAAACCATCAATACTCTCATCAATTAGGACAATATCATCCGCAAATACCATACACCAAGGGATATGATCATGCAATTGCTTACCTCGTCTATAACCAGAGCAAAGAGATACGGGCTTAGAGCAGAACCTTGATGCAAATCTACTGTGACCAAAAATTCACAAGTCTCTCCAGGAGTAGTTCTCACACTAGTAGTGGCACCTTTGTACATATCCTGGATCAAGTCAACATATCCTTGAGAAACTCCCTTCTTTGTTAATATCCATCAAATCAAATCTCTTGGTACTCGATCATATGCATTCTCCAAATCAAGAAAAACCATATATAAATCTCTTCTCATCTCTCTATACTTCTCCATTAACTGCCGTAATAAGAAAATAGTTTCTGTAGTAGATCTACTTGGCATAAAACCAAACTGATTTTTTGATACAGTAGTCATACATCACATTCGTTTCTCGATTACTCTTTCCCAAAGTTTTATAGTATGGCTCATAAACTTAATTCCACGGTAATTATTACAGTTTTGAATATCCTCTTTATTTTTATAGAAAGAAACCACGACACTTTTTCTCCATTCTTCTGACATTCTTCGTTCCTTCAAATTTTATTAAAAAATTTAGTTAACCACTTAATACCAATGTCTCCTAAGGCTTTCTACACTTCAATAGGTATACATCCGATCTTAAGGCCTAATCCAATTTCATTTTCCCTCAAGCATCACTCACTTCTGACATCTTAATACGCATGAAATATTGATATTTATCACATTTTGTTGACTCATGATATTCTTCTAAAAAGACATCCTTAAAGTAATCTCTATTAAGTAATTTTTGAAAATAGCTACACCATCTCTCTTTAATTTCTAAATCCTTAACTAAAACCTTTTGATCTTCATCCTTAATGCTACGAACATGATCTAGATCTCTATTTTCTTTTCTCTAATTTAGCAAGTTTAAATATATCTTTTTCACCCTGTCGGGTTCCTAGTTTATTATATAATTCTTCAAACGCCTTTGATTTAGCTTTACTAATTATTCTTTTAGCCCTCTTTTTAGCTATTTTATAAGCTTCTAAAGTTTGACTATTTTTGTTACTTTGCTGAGCTTTAAAACAATCTCTTTTAAGTCTAATAGTATTTTGAATTTCCTCACTCCACCACCAAGTCTCTCTTTCTACATTCCTTTTGCCTTTAGATTCACATAAGAGTTGTTTTGCTACATTCTTTATACAATTTACAACATTATTCCACATTACATTAACTTCTTGGTCTAAATTCCAAACATTTTCTTTTACTAGATGACTTTTAAATGTTTCCAAATTTTTACTTTTCAAATTCCACCACTTAATCTTAGAGCAATTTTTTATGATGGTTTTTCTTTTAAATTTTGGGATAAGGACATCTATTACTAGTAATCTATGTTGTGGGGCTAAACTCTCTCCAGGGATAACTTTGCAATCTTTACACAAAACTCTATCAATTTTTCTAATAAGAAAATAATCAATTTGACTGTTATGTGTACCACTCTTATATGTTATTTGGTGTTCGTCTCTCTTCTTAAAGAAGATATTAGCAATTACTAGATCATAGGCCATAACAAAATCAAGAATACTTGTGCCCTTGCCATTTCTCTCGCCAAAGCCAAATCCTCCATGAATCCTCTCATATCCTCTATTATTTTTACCCACATGGCCATTAAGATCCCCACCAATAAAAATTTTCTCTTCACTAGGGATATTTTGGATCAATCTATCAATAGCCTCCCAAAATTGCTTTTTAATGCCCTCTTCTAAACCCACTTGTGGTGCATATCACTAACTACATTCATAGTAACCTCACCTACAATAAGTTTTATCAAAATATGTTTATCCCCCAGTCTATTAACTTCTACAACTTTCTCTTTTAAGTCTTTGTCTATTATTATAGTTACACCATTTCTAGAGTTACTAGTTCCTATATACTAAATTTTATAACCATCAATATTTTTAGCTTTAGATCCTTTCCACCTAGTTTCTTGTAGACATGTTATGCTAACCCTCCTATCCTTCGTCAACTTAACCAACTCTAAACTCTTGCCCGTTAAGGTTTCTATGTTCCAAGTAGCTAGACAGATCCTATGTTTTTGGACTAACTTCTTTACCTGTGTTCGCCCAACCTCACACGGGAACCCTTGCCTACTTGGCACCGCAATCGGGTGCCATTGCGGTGCGTCGCTTCTGGGGAACGCTCTAACCAACCCTTGCTCACTTATCATTCCATCCGGGTTCCGATGTAACGCGTCGCTTCTGGGGAACGCCCTAGCCAACCCTTGCTCACTTATCATTCCATCCGGGTTCCGATTTAATGTATCGCTTCCGGGGAACGCCCTAGCATTAGCACAAATATTTAGATCAGAATTCATGTAAGGATTTGACATTATTTTTACTGCTGGCTGTCAACCTAACGCAAACCCTCCTCCTTTCTCACCCGGACTTGGGACCGGCAATGGCGGAGTTAGAATGAAGATAGTATTAAGTGTTGCATTTGGAGTGCATGGCCTTGGGGCATTGATCTGATGGCCTAGTCTTATATGCTGAATGGAAATCCTACCCAATGCTAAGGATTATAACATGGGATCAAGCAGGCCCTTTCCTGATCCAACCATATGGAAGATGATAAAAATGGCAAAATTATATATATCTAGAAAAAATGTTATAAATAAAACAAACCATGAAGTCTCTGAATTTACTTTGTAAGCACTCTATTCATAGACCAGCAACATGTGGTTGTCTAAAACAGACTATATGTCCAAAGAGTAATAATCAGATAATTTGCTTTATGTAAAAAATTCACTTATGCTTAGTGGAGACTATTTTGAGCTTAATCTAATTGAGGATGATAATAGTTGATTCAAGTGGACTATTTACAGATAATTGCCATGTAACAAGGGTAGCATAGAATTAGATAGTAGTTAATTACATTTATAACCCCTGAAACGTGCCAAAGTAACACATGCACCCTTAAAATTGACCTCATCAAATTACCCTGTATTTGAGTGTATTGCATCACATATATCCCTGCCGTTAGGTTCCATCAGTTGAGCCAACTATAGATGGGTTAAATGATGGAATGGACCAACCTAACCTCAACTTAAAACATCTCCATCTTCCTCTACACCTGCAACAGTGTGGCCTTCTCCTCCTATGCCGCAGTGATGGTGCAGGGCACGGTGGCTTTCTTGTGGTTTGCGAACAAGGAAGTCCACGAGTGTCTGCTGCTGCTCTCCTTGGGCGCCTTCGGAGAATAAATTAAATTTGAAATTATTGATGTGCACCTTGAGGCCCTTAGTACTGTTAGCACTGAGGAATTTTGGAGGCTTGAACATTAGACCTTTATACCATGGTTTGCTGGATCGGCGATTCGGATCGAATCGGGTTCGCCTTGATTCGCTTCGATTCGCAATCTGTCCGATTCGTATAGGATTATTATTATATATATTTAATATAACACATACAATATATGTATATATATAGATATGTGTATATTACCTATGGAAAACACGGTTTCTTCTTTATACTTATTTACCTGAATATCATTTAAGTAAATATTAGTACATTTACTTAAGATATTACATGTAAGTAAGGAAGTACCCCCCATTTGAATCCAATAAAAATATCAAAAAAATCATATCTCTTACCAATAAAAAGTCAACTCTCCCATCGAAGAAGAAAATCGCGATTTCAGTGATTTTATCGCAATGCTAACTTTCTAATCTCTCATAATTTGGCCTATCTAAAAATTTGATAATTCAAATAAACCACATGGAATGCTAAAAATCTAAAGTCCGGTAAAAAAAATCAAACATTCATGTGACTTCTCCAAGGGAGCCACTCTCATACTAAAAAAAGATTAACTTTTATTGGTAAGAGATATGTTTTTTTTGATATTTTTATTAGATTCAAATGAGGTATATTTCCTTATTTACATGTAATATCTTAACTAAATGAAACTATAAATACTTACATTTAATGATATTTAGGTAAATAAGTATGAAGAAGAAAGGGGAAGAAAGGGTATGTATGTTTGTACCCATGCGAATCGGACCAAATCAGCCGAATCATGGATCAGATCTCCGCCTCCGGTGTAATACGATGCATCCTAGTATTGAGGATATGCCAAGTAGCCTCACTGCCCTTGGTAGTATCCTTCAGTGGAAGCATGAGATGATGTATCTAAGGCTTACTCCATGGTCTCAAGCTCTATTCGTAGCTTTTCTTAATGCTTCCACTCCTCTTGCATCTTCTTCTTCATTAACCAATTCCGTCTATGCGGAATGAAGTTGAGATTGTATCCCGAATCTTTGAATGCTTGTTGGCCTTGGCCTTGCCCTTGGAATTGAGATGCCACTTTTTTCCCCTTCTGTGCATAATGTTGACTTGAGGTTTGTTGTGCTTCCCTCCCTTGCCTACTCCCATGGTGCTGATCTTGAGTAGCATGGGTGAAGTCTTCCTCTCCAGTGAATACAATAGAGTCTGGTGGCGGTGCCGGTGGCGGTATGTTGTTGACATCTCCTCCATGATCGGAGCCCTCACTAGGAGTACTTGTCTTCGATGTGGAGTCATTAGAAGTTTGGTATACAAGATTATCGCTTGGCTCCGGAGTTTCATCATCATTATCTTCCTCGATGCTCTCCAAGTCTGCAATGCTAATGCCTCGTTGCTTGCTCCTTACTCTTGCACCCAGCCTTCTTTTGGCATTTAGGGGCTGGGGGAGTTTCAAACTCCGGAAGCAAAGGGGCATCATCAAGCTCACCTAAATGAGACATAAACATGTTAACATGAGAAATAAAAAATTAGAAATTATAATGCCATGTTGCATGCAAGGTTCAAAATCTCGGGGATCGGGATCGGATCGGTCGGCCCAAAACCGATCCGACCCGGCGATCCCGAGCCCGGCTCGGCCGATCCGGGCCGAGCCCGACCGGGTCTGGCCAAGCAAAAGGGGGGTGGATCGCCCCCCTTAAAAAAATTGAAAAAAATTAGAAAAATATGAAAAAATAGGAAATATATGAACATTGTATTTATGAACTGAAATACATAAAAAATGTATTTATTGGAATCGTACATTATATTGTGTGGACATAAGGTTTACATAATCTGTCCAAGACATATAATGTTGGTAATATGCCTCATATTGAGTCAAATATTGACTATAGGCATCCGTGTTCGCATATATGATAGTGATTGGTGTGTAGCCCGGTATTTCAGGCACTTGATATGAGCCATATGACTCATATGAGTCATGTGAATGTGAATCGGACTCAGTGGATTGTGCATATGCTCCACCTCCGGTGTAATATGATGCATCCGGGTATTGAGGATATCCCAAGTAGCCTCCCTGCCCTTGGTAATATCCTTCAGTGGAAGCATAAGATGATGTATCTGACGCTTGCTCCATGGTCTCAAACTCCATCCGTAGCTTTTCTTGACGCTCCCACTCCTCTTGCATCTTCTTCTTCTTCATTAACCAATTCCGTCTATGCGGAATGAAGTTGGGATTGTATCCCGAATCTTCGGATGCTCCTTGCCCTTGCCCTTGCCCTTGCAATTGAGATGCCACTTTCTTCCCCTTTCGTGCATATTTTGACTTGAGGTTTGTGCTTCCCTCCCTTCCCTACTCCCATGATGTTGATCTTGAGTAGCATGGGTGAAGTCTTCCTCTCCGGTGAATACAATAGGGTCGGGTGGCGGTGCCGGTGGCGGTACACTGCTGACAACTAGGACATCTCCTCCATGATCGGATCCCTCACTAGGAGTACTTGTCTTCGATGTCGAGTCATTAGAAGTTTGGTATTGAACATTATCGCTTGGCTCCGGTGTTTCATCATCTATATCTTCCTCGATCGTGTCCAAGTCTGCAATGCTAATGCCATGTTTCGTGCTCCTTCCTCTTGCACCCACTGTCTTCTTTTGGCGTTTAGGGGCTGGGGGAGTTTCGAACTCCGGAAGCAAAGGCACATCATCAAGCTCACCTAAATGAGACATAAACATGTTAAAATGAGAAATAAATAATTTATAAATGATGCATGTACATTGTAAATGTCATTTACCTTCAGCCCATGCACGATCATGCGGGTCGAACTCTGGTTGAACCGAAGTGCTTGCATTTACCCATGCATGTAGTGGATGTTCCTCCTCAAAAACTTCTTCTATATCTATTGTCTCCGATGGAGTTGCTTCAGCTTGTTGTTGCCCCGAGGATCTATATCTCTCTCTATCTTGAACTTGCTTGATTAATTGGAGGTTTTTAAGCTTCAATCTCATGTTGTAGTGGCAAAATACCAACTTCTCAAGACGTGCAGACTTCAACCGGTTTCTTTGTTTTGTGTGGATCAAGCCAAATGTGCTCCAGTTTCTCTCACACCCTGTGGCAGACGTTGTTTGGCTTAAAACCCGAATAGCTACATAGGCCAAGTCTTCATATCCATAAGTTCTTCCATGATCCAACCACCAATCCGCTGTAAATGAAGCATGTATAATGTGTTAGAAAATAGAACCAACTCATTGTACATGCAAATAAATATGATGAGTAACTTCTAACCTGGACTCAAAATCTGAGCAGCTCGTTGTGCCGTGCTAGTACCAAAGTGGTAGAGTTGAAGTCTATAATCATGCATTTGTTTGCATGCTATGATTGCCCTATCCTCATTGTCTAGCATCCGTTTGATTACATTTTTGGCCCCAATCAACACTTCGGAGGAATTGTCATAGTTCTCCCTCCTCCCATCAGTCCTATACATGTATTGGGGGTTGAAGAAATGCCCTACATGTAGAAGATAAATGTTAAAACATGAGTTGCAAATAATATGTAATCACAATTCACAATAGTTGAAGTGTTATGCTTACCTGCAGCATGAAGATCATGATGCAATGTGTGCTCCCATCGCCGATCTACGATTTCCCACCACTTGGCATACGTTGTTTTGTTGTTCATTTGGATAAGCTCCTTTGCTCGATCCATAGCCTCGTACAAGTAACCCATCTCGGATCTCCTCTCCCCATCTACCGCCCTTAACACTCGAACAAGCGGTTCTACTACATTCAACACATTTTGGACCCCCTTCCAAAATGGCTTTGATTGGATAATGTCGGTCACCTTCTTTCCATTCTCCCTCACCCGTGTAGGAGCATGTCGGGACATATAGTTTTCCCACTCTTCCGATGCTACCATCCTAATAAGGTTGCTACGTTGCCCATTTATGCTATCCAATGCAATATATTGGGATGCAAACCTTGTAGGTGCTGGCCGAAGCAACTCCCGTCCATGTGTATGCGTCCTCATGATGTCCAATATGTTGTTGTGGTTGTAGATGAAAGTGGTTACGAACCTTGCATTGTTGACCACATTTTCCACCATTGGATCTTCACAAATGTCTTCTAGCATTAAGTCAATGCAGTGCGCGGAGCAAGGAACCCAATATAAGTGTTCCCTTTTCTCCATTAGTTTTTGGCCCGCCAACTTGAAAGCCGCTGCATTGTCGGTTACCACTTGGACAATTCTTTTCTCTCCAATCTCCTGCACCATCTCATCCATCAACTGAAATAGGTAGTCCGCATTCTTCACCTTGCCAGAAGCGTCTACCGACTTCCAAAAAACAGTCCCTGCTTTGCAGTAGATTAAGAAGTTTATCATACTTCTTCGTGTAATGCCTGCACAATTCCATATGAAAAATTAAAACCTATGTCTTATTAATGAATAAGTGAATAACAGTTAACTAGCCAAACACTTGTACATACCTGTCCATCCATCGCACATTAACGTGCAACCATATTCATCCCATATTCGTTCAAATGTGGAAACATATGCCTTCATATCTTCAACCTCCATATCCAAGTATTTGTTGTAGATTTCATATGAAGTAGGGCCTTCCACCCCTTTGCCCACTTCACCAATAGTCTCTATCATGGACTCATAATATGGTCCTTTTGCTGCATTAGCCGGTATGCTGTTGAAGAAGAACCATCTTGACGTCGCTCTCCCTATCTTCTCCTTGCATATTTTCAAATTCTTGAATGCTGCAGAAATGGATGGTTGCTTCTCCCTTCGCCTGGTGAGAAATGGGTCTATTGGTCCCACTCTAGGATCTCCGTCTCTAGGGATATCCACTGGAACCTCAGGTATATTTGAACTCATTCCAGCACTTGAACTCCCTTGTCCGCTACCCCCATGGCCACTACCTTGACCTACGTGACGACCGGTACGTCGGAGATAGTCCTCTTCCGCATTAGACCTTCGACTTGCTTCCGATGCCCGACGAAATTGTTCTATAATATGAGATAGAAATAGAATGAGGGTCGGAGGGTGCTTAAAGCCTTAAACTAAAATAAATGTTTCAAAAGTAAGTTAACTAATTACTAACCTTCTTCATCTTGATCAAGATCAAAGAATTGTCTCCCTCTTGGTAAATCTACGGACCTTCGAGGAGGGGCAGATAAATCTTCCCGGATTTGTTGCCGTCTTCTACTAGTGTTTGCTTTGGATGTCTCTTTCTCCTTCATATATTGGCAAAATTGCATTCGAACTTCAGCAGGAACTCTCGAGCATGGTGCCACCTCACCTTTAATTCCCGCTAGATGTTGTTTCAAACGAAATATGCCGCCCGATAAGACCCGGTCACAATATTTACATTGGACCTTCCTTCGAGCCATGTCCACAACGATACCATGAGCCCAAGCGGGATCGGTGCTAGGAGGGTTGCTTGAAGAATGGGGAGCCGGAGCAGCACCACCTTCGGCGGCCATCACTTACAACACAAAAAAAGAAGTTAAATAATAATAAAACAGAAAATAAATAATTTTTTTTTGCGGATGAGAGAGAGGGAGATGAATCGCAGCCAAGAGTTCGGGCCAAGAGTGTGTGTGAGAGAGCCCGAATAGTCGAACAAGAATCCCAAGAGTGTGAAAGATGAGATCGCCTCCCAAATAGTGCAAAATAGTGCCCGAGAGAGAGAGAGAATGCCCAAAATATTGAGAGGAGGGGAGGAGAACTCAAAACTTGAGTTTAGAACATATTGGGGGCCTTTGGGGGGTTTATATAGACCCCCAAGGCCTCCAAAGAGCCGTTTCTGGCCGTTGGGGAACAGTCCCCAACGGCTAGAAAACGGCTAGTTCTGAACTAGCCGTTGGGCCGCGGATCGCCCCGGTCCGGGCCGATCCGCGGCGGACCGGCCCGGGCTCGGCGATCCCGCCGAGCCCAGCCGAGCCCGACCGATCCGAGCGCAGGGGACCGGACAGGTTACCCCGGCTCGGATCGGAGGGGCCAAAACCGAGCCAACTCGGGCGATCCGATCCCGAGTTGGCCGAGTTTTGATTCCCTGGTTGCATGTAAATTGTAAAGGTCATCTACCTTTAGCCCATGCACGATCATGCGGATTGAACTCCGGTTCAACCGAAGTGGTTGCATTTACCCATGCATGGAGTGGATGTTCCTCATAAACTTCTTCCATATCTATTGTTTCGGATGCTGCTGTTTCAGCTTGTTGGCCGCCCGAGGCTCTATATTTTTCTCTATCTTGAACTTGTCTAAGTAATTGGAGATTTTTAAGCTTCAATCTCATGTTATAGTGACAAAATACCAACTTCTCAAGACGTGCAGACTTCAAGCGGTTTCTTTGCTTTGTGTGGATCAAGCCAAATGTGCTCCAGTTCCTCTCACACCTTGTGGCAGAGGTTGTTTGGCTTAACACCCGAATAGCTACATATGCTAAGTCTTCATATCCATAAGTTCTTCCATGATCCAACCACCAATCCGCTGTAAATGAGGCATGTATAGTGTTTTAGAAAATAGAACCAACTCATTCCGGAGGCAAAAAAATATGATGAGTAACTTCTAACCTGGACTCAAAATCTGAGCAGCTCTTTGTGCTGTGCTAGTACTAAAGTGGTAGAGCTGATGTCTATAACTATGCATTTGTTTGCATGCTATAATTGCTCTATCCTCATTGTCTAGCATGCGTTTGATTACATTTTTTTTCCCGATCAACACTTCGGAGGCATTGTCATAGTTCTCATTCCTCCCATCAGTCTTATACATGTATTGGGGGTTGAAGAAATGCCCTACATATAGAAGAAAAATGTTAAAACATGATATGATTCTTTAAAATTATAAATAATATGTAATCACAATTCACAAGAGTTTAAGTGTTATGCTTACCTGCAGCATGAAGATCATGATGCAATGTGTGCTCTCATCGTCGATCTATGATTTCCTACCACTTGGCATACGTCGTTTTGTTGTTCATTTGAATGAGCTCCTTTGCTCGATCCATAGCCTTGTACAAGTAGCCCATCTCGGATCTCCTCTCCCCATCTACCGCCCTTAAGACTCGGACAAACGGTTCTACTACATTCAAAACATTTTGCACCTCCTTCCAAAATGGCTTTGATTGAATAATGTTGGTATTGCGCCAGATTTTTGGTCTAGCCTCCCACAGGGAAGAAACGAAAAAAAGGGCAGAATAAGCAAACATGGAATTGAAGGAAAAAAGGGGGCAGGGGATCTTACTTGGCCGTTATCCCCTTCTCAGCCGCTGCTTGCAGGAGATAGGGAGAGAAGGGGCGGGGTCCCTGCTGAGGGTCCCCCTGCCCGCGGCCGACACCAGGGCCCGGTGCCGCCGCTGCTGCCTCTTCCCTTCGCCGACGCCGCCGCCGCTGCCTCCTCCCCTGGCCGCCGCGGGCCTCCCCTTGCTCGCCCGCGCTGCTGCTGCTCGGGGTCGCCGTAGGCTTCCCCCTGCTCGCCCGCGCTGCTGTTGCTTGGGGGCCCGCCCGTGCTGCTGTTGTTGATGCCCCCGCATCCCAGCCGCCGCCGCCTTAGCTGCTCCACCGCCGGTGAGGGAAGGAGGGGGAAGAGACGCGGGCCTCCTCCCTTGCTCTGTTTCGAGCAGGCCAACCCGGGAAGGGGCCAGGCAGAAAACGGCAAGAGGAAATTAGGAAAAATGAAAGAAGCAGGGGTTAAATTGCAAATATGCAACTTAAAAATTGCATAAAACCCCCTGGACAAACGTGCAGACCTCCGGGGAGGGCGCGCAAACCTTCCGTCCGGGGTGTTTACTCCTCCCACTATAAAAGGAGGTGGGGGGCGCCCCAGGAAGAAGAGGAATTTTCTGAGTTAGAAAAAACCGAGCAAAAAGACTGCAAGGCAGTCTGGTAAAAGGGTCTGCAAGGCAGCCCTAAAGATCATCGTGCAAGGCACGATTCTTTTCTCTCAAGTTTATAAAAAAGGTCTATTGGGCTTACCTTATTGGGCCCGATTTCTTATTGGGCCTGAGACTGCTTATTGGGCCAGACTTGTATTTCCATACAATCAATTGAGATATTGTGTGCTTATTGGGCCAACATTTGACAAATTCTCATGTGTGATTTCATGGGCCTATTGGGCTATTTTTAATCATTCCATCATACGTCATACGAATTATCTCACGTAGTGTCACGTTTATTTAAAACACTGCACTACTTAATTTCTTAACCAAAATCAACCAAGTTTTCGACAAACGTTAACGAAATATTTTCCAAACATTATTATTTAATTTTCAATAACATAAAATCAACAAACAAGTTATGTTTCACATCAATTTAATCCACCTTAAGTTAAACACCTTTTAAATCAAATAAATAAATGAAAATGTTAATTTAATTCACATAATCATAATGTAAATAAATAAATAACGAAAATGGATAAATAAATGAAATTAATAATCCTAAAATACCAAAAAATTGAGAAAATGCATTTAAAAAATCAATAAAAATGAAATAAATATCAAAAATTCCAAAAAAAAATGAACTACATGTTTGCAACTGTGTTTCTTTCCATGTATAATTCATTTCATTCAAATGTGAGTCACGTTCTTTTATTTCAATGGGTTTGTCTGATGGCTAATCAAGGGTATTCAGTCTTTGTGCTGATATAATTAACACTAACCGCAGTTAGTGGGGGAAGTCAAATGAACTAAACAAGACCATGTCCTTGTAAATAAATAAAAATTCAAATAAATTAAATCCAATCCAAAGATAAACTTAAAATTTTTAAAGTGTTAAAAAATATTCTCACAGTTGGTCACCTTCTTTCGCTTCTCCCTCACCCGTGTAGGAGCATGTCGGGACATATAGTTCTCCCACTCTTCGGATGCTACCATCCTAATAAGGTTGCTATGTTGGCCGTTTATGCTATCCAATGCAATATATTGGGATGCAAACCTCGTAGCTCCTGGCCGAAGCAACTCCCGTCCATGTGTATGCGTCCTCATGATGTCCAATATGTTGTTGTGATTGTAGATTAAGATGGTTATGAATCTTGCATTGTTCTCTACATTTTCCACCATTGGATCTTCACAATATCTTCTAGCATTAAGTCAATGCAGTGCGCGGAGCAAGGAACCCAATACAAGTGTTCCCTTTTCTCCATTAGTATTAGGCCCGCCAACTTGAAAGCCGTTGCATTGTCAATTACCACTTGGACTATTCTTCTCTCTTCGATCTCCACCATGTTGTCCATCAACTGAAATAGGTACTCCACATTCTTCACCTTGCCAGAAGCGTCTATTGACTTCCAAAAAACAGTCCCTGCTTTGCAGTAGATTAAGAAGTTTATCATACTTGTTCGTGTAATGCCTGCACAATTCCATAAGAAAAATTAAAATCTATGTGTTATTAATTAATGACAATTAACTGACCAAATGTGTTGTACATACCTGTCCATCCATCGCACATTAACGTGCAACCATATTCATCCCATATGCGTTCAAAAGTGGAAACATATGCTTTCATATCTTCAACCTCCAAGTCTAAGTACTTGTTGTAGATTTCATAAGAGGTAGGGCCTTCTACCCCTTTGCCCACTTCACCAATAGTTTCGATCATTGACTCATAATATGGTCCTTTTGCTGCATTAGCTAGTATGCTGTTAAAGAAGAACCATCTTGACATTGCTCTTCCTATCTTCTCCTTGCATATTTTCAAATTCTTGAAGGCTGCAGAATGGATAGTTGCTTCTCCCTCTGCCTGGTGAGAAATGGGTCCAATGGTCCCACTCTAGGATCGCCGTCTCTAGGGATATCTACTAGAACCTCAGGTATATTTGTACTCATCCCAGCACTTGAACTCCCTTGTCCAGAACATGGTTTGTCGGATTGGATCGAATCTGTCCGATTCGGCCGAATCAGATCGAATCAGGAGAAATCCAATTCGCCCGATTCCCATCGAATCGGACCGATTCCCATGCGAATCGGTCCGATTCTGGTAAATCGAGGCGGATCAGGAAAAACCCCATTCGCCCCGATTCCTCGATGCGGCGAACCTTGGTCCAGAAGATGCATGGCCACTACCTTAACCTAGATGCTGACCAGTACGTCGGAGATAGTCCTCTTCCGCAAAAGACCTTCGACTTGCTTGCGATGCCTGACGAAATTGTTCTGTAATATAAGATAGATAATGTAAAAAAACTTGTTGATGATGTTATACATTCAAATGTATAAATTATAATGAGGGTTTTTGAACTAAAGTTACTAAACTAAGCTAACTAACCTTCTTCATCGTCATCAAGATCAATTGTTTGTCTCCTTCTTGATAAATGTATCTCATCCACGGACCTTTGAGGAGGGGCAGACAACTCTTCTCGGATTTCTTGGCGTCTTCTAGTAATGTTCGCTTTGGATGTCTCCTTCTCCTTCATGTATTGGCAAAATTTTATTCGAACTTCAGAAGAAACTCTCGAACATGGTGCCACCTCACCTTTAATTCCTGCTAGATGTTGTTTCAAACACCACACGCCGCCCGATAAGACCCGGTTACAATACTTGCATTGGACCTTCCTTCGGCCCATGTCTACAACGGTACAATGAGCCCAAGCGGGATCGGCACTGGGAGGGTTGCTTGAAGATTGGGGAGCAGCACCACCTTCGGCGGCCATGACTTATGTCTTGCAATTTGCAATGAAAGGACTTAGAACACAAAAAATAAGTTAAATAATAAACAAACAAAAAATAAATAATTTTTTTTGGGGTTGAGAGAGAGGGAGAGCAATCACAACCAAGAGAGTAGGCTGAGAGTGTGTGTGAGAGAGCCCGAAGACGAAGAGCAAGAGAGTGAAAGATGAGATCGCCTCGCAATAGTGTAAAAGAGCGCCCGAGTGAGAGAGAGAGAATGCCCAAAGATTGGAAGGAGGGGAGAAGAACTCAACACTTGAGTTTGGAGCATAATGGGGGCCTTTGGGGGGTTTATATTGACCCCCAAGGCCTCCAAGGGGCAAAATAGCCGTTTCTGGCCGTTGGGGAGCTCCCCCCAATGGCTAGAAACGACTAGTTCAAACTTCAAACTAGCTGATTGAACCGAATCGGCCCGATTCGGGCCGATCCGCGGAGGATCGGGCCGGGATCGGTGATCCGGTCGAGCCTAGCCGATCCGTTCTGATCCGCTTGCCGGGACCGGATGGGTTACCCTGGATCGGATTTGCCGGCCCCAAATCGACTCGGATCGGCCGATCCGATCCCGATCTGGCCGAGTTTTTGAACCTTGACTGGCATCTCATTGTGATGAAATCCAAGTCAACGGTCTGATCGTGGCTGAAGCAAATTCAGAAGAATCAGATCGTGACCAAATGAAGTGTTGAAAACCCGATTATATAATCGGGACCCCTTGTACAGGTCTTGAAAGACCAATTGTAATTTAAATTATATATGTACAAATATTAAAGTTTTCAATTTTCTGTGTAACAGTGTGCACCCACAAAGGGCGACCATTAAGGTCATTCTTGTCACCATAAACAGAGACAAAAGACGTTCTTTGACAGAGAATCAAAGGTGTTCGAGTTCAACTCGATGTAAATTAACACCGACTTCTGTCGGTGGGGAAGGGTCCAATACACGAAACCTTAATCGCCTGATAAAATAAATGCGCGGAATAAATGTTGTCCAGTGAATGGACATGTAAAATACCCACATTAACCGAACCCCAAATTTGTTTGTTGTATAGACTGGCACGCCCGCAAAAACAAAATACAAAGAAAAAAAAGAAAGAGAAAAGAGGAGAGAATTTTCCGCGTCCGACAGTGCCCGATTCGGGTGAATCGATGCGAATCAAGAGAAACCCGATTCGCCTGATTCCCATCGAATCGGACCGATTCCCATCCGATTCCCAATTTCCCATGCGAATTGGTCCGATTATGGCGAATCGTGGCGGATCAAGAAAAACTCGATTCGCCTCGATTCTCCGATGCGGCGAACCTTGACTGTGACAATGTTCACAATCTAATGAATAGTGTTGGAATATGAAGTTCGAGGCCTTGAATTCTCCAATGTGTGAGTACATAGAAGCGGATCGACTTGTTGGAAAACTAAAAATTTTATAATTCAAATAAACCCCATACAACACTAAAAATTTAAAGCTCGGTGAAAAAAGTCAAACATACATGTGACTTCTTCAAGCGAATCACTTTCCTATTGGCAGAGACTTAGATGCTGTGAGTAAGAGAGTGAGTCTCATGGAGAAGTCACATCATGCACATTTGATGTTTTTTACGGGGCTTTAGATTTTTAGTGTTCCATAGGATCTATTTGAATTATGAAATTTTTAATTAGGTTAGATTATGAGAGATTAAAAAGTCTACATTTTGATAGAACCACCAAAATCGTGATTTTCTTCTTAGATGGAAGAATTGACTTTTTGATATTTTTATGTAATATCTTAAGTGAAAGTCATATTCATGGAAATAAGGTAGGGAAATAAGACCCAACGAAGCATGCCTCATAGGGCCTAGGCCACCCAAGGCACCCAGGCGGGCCAATGCACTCGCCTAGCCTGCCTAGGCATCGCTTTGGGACGCCTTTTTGGGTCCCTATAAGGTGGACCTTCGCCTAGCCCTTAGTTAGATGCCTTCCCGCCTAGGCGCCGCTTAGGTGGGCTCCTTGACAACTATATTGGATGGATCACAAGTGCACTTGAGATCCCCTGATCATGCCAAGAAAATAAATAGGCATGTTATGATGCCCTATGTTTGTTTGGTTTTATTTACTTTTTCTTTAAGAAAATGAGGATACTCTCATTTTCAGCAACCTACACATGAATTTCTGGGCCCAGGGGTGCTTAATGCAGACAAAAACAAATGTAGAGGAGAGTGAGTGATTGACGTGGAACAACCATGTAGATTTTGGCCCCAGACATAAAAAACCGACTTGAGAAGGAAAAACATTGTACAACTGATGCAGGATGGTCTAAGGGTGTCATCTTGACAAAGCCTTAGGCTAGCGATCAGCAGCAAACACATAGTACTAACTAGGATGTGCACAGACAACATAGCAAGACAATCTGATGACATGCCTAAAACACAGCTATGTCGAGGATCCATCCCCTTGCAGAAAAAAATGACAAATCAAAGGTAGTTGTGGAACTATCACATTTTTGGGTTGTACTCCACTGGCAAACTCATGGAGCCGTTTGGAAGGGATAGTGCACTTACAGCTCGGCATTGGCGGAGATCATGGGCTAGGTACCCTATCTCACAGTCCGCAGCAGATGAAACCATTATACAAAACAAACAAAGGGAGGGATGAGAGCATCTACAACCACATGGCTTCATGGGAGAGGACTGTCTGGCGATTGAGTCTTGTGTGAACCAGAGATGGGAGAGAGAGTACATCAGAATAGGCCACCCTTCGCAAGGGGGTAATAGTCAAAAATAGCACGGGAAGACTGGTTGGCTAACAGGCCATAGGGATGAACAACAGCTGGAGTGGCGTGGGAAGGGCCGGCTGATGTGTTGATGGCATGCTGTTCTGGCCAGCTGTGCACAAGATGCAGATGGGAGCCTGGGTGGTAGGGGTTCGCAGCAGGACTGTAGGGGTGGGGGAAGGGTTTAATGGAGTGGAGGAAGAAGGAAGGGTAGGCGGAGGCTGGGCTTGGGTTTTGTGGTGGATGAATGCAGGGCTTGGGTGGACTGCGGTGAGGTGGGGCGTTGCAGTGAATGGGGTCGTGATGGGGTTGCAAAAAGGACACAATGAGAGCAGGAGAGCCATAGTGGGGAGAGAACTGTGGGAGGGGATGCAGGTGACGGCAAGGAGAAGGGAGGGGAGCTCGGCGGTGGTTGTTGAAGGTTGGCAGAGCTGAAGCAGTGCCAATGGAGGCAGCCAACTGGCCATACATGCTGGACGGCGGGAGCAGCAGCTAGGCTAGGGGTGTCACATCCCTGGGCTAGCAAGGTTGGTTTTCACTCCCAGACAACCTGCAAAACCCAACCGAAAGGAGATGGAGGGAAATTTGGGGAGCATGAAAAGCTTGAAATCTTTTGTCTTTCCTGCATTCTATTCTTTTCAGAAGATACAACCTCCTTTTTATAGGGTGGGCTACCCTTAGACCTCAAGAAGATCTTGATCCCCAACCACTCTAAGGCCTATGAGCCGCTAACAAACAAAAGATAAAAAACTACCAAATGAAAATACATAAAAATGGAAAGTCCAACAATCCCATTAGCAGCTAATGGGCCCCAAATAATACAAAGTAGACAACTGGCCCAAAATCAATCTATCATCCATTGAGTGGCCGAACGCCCAACCACTAAGAGACGGACAACATTTGGATAGCTCTCTGTCAATGGACAGCATAGGCCGGATCAAAACAGACTTGCGCTCTCATGTCCTCACCAACCAGCAAGTTTGCTGCACATTGGTTAGCACAGTGGCATTGGCCATATAACACGGGTGCTGGACTTAGCTGTAGAGTCCCGGGAAGACAACCAGCTGGGATTCTGGTGAGTGCATAGTTCAGGCATGCCGAACAGTGCAGGTGGCTTGGATGAGGAGGAGAGGGAGTACAAAGTTGCTGGAGAAGTGGGGTTGATGGCACTGGTGGGTGCTTGGTGTCCTCGACGATCCGGATATCCTCCTGCCATATCCAGTAAACCCATGTATTTAAACAAAATCTCAGCCAATCCCCCCCAATCCATTTCCCCAATCTTGGCCGATCCGATCTGATTCCAGATCGGGATGGGGGGGGGGGTCCCCCGGACCCCGATCCTATCCAGAATTCCTTGGGCCTCGTAGATGGGGCGGATGGATGCTGGCATGCTGCAGAAACCACAGATGTGTATGCCTGCATGCATAAGTGGAAGGCAGGCACCTGGGTCGGATGGGGTCTACTGGTTTGTTACGTAGTCAGTTGGGGCATGACATGCAAGGATGCTAGTATTGGTTTCGGTATCGGTTCTTGCCAAGTCCGAAATTGATACGGTTTTGGTTTCATTTCGGCCGGTTTCAGGCGTCTCGGACGGCCTTGAGAGTGGCCGGTTTCGGCCAAAACTGGCCGAAACTGATTAAAATATTATTTTTTAATGGTTTTGGATTTGTTACAGTGTTTCGGACCAGTTTTGGATCTGTCCCAGCTGAAACCGATATGTTTCAGCTGAAATGTATTAGTTTCAGCCGATACTAACATCTATGATGACATGGCTTCCTACAGATAAAGGTTGACTGGGGGAGAAAGGGAGAGGGGAGCAGAAGAAGATGGAGAGAGAGGAAGACGAGGGCAGATGGTGGAGGGAACGGCAGCGGTGGTGTGGTTGAGTGTCTAAACTCTGCCTTGTCTCAGTGCACTATCTCATCATCTCAGAAAAGAAGGAAAAATTATTGGAAATTTGGTACTCAATAGTCTGCATTAACTGGGACAAAGGGTTTTACAACTTAATTTATATTGGTTAGACTAACCCTGACTCTACCATGGTGCATAACTCTGTCAACAACTGAAGACCAAAATGCCCCTAGACTCCGGAAAATAGTGTGGAAATCACAAATCCACACGAATATGTAAGAAATTGAAAGATGCACTAACTGGGTCCACAATAAGAAACATAAAATGGAAATTCTAATTTAATTGGACTATTATGTTAGAGTTCACCAAATCCGAGTACCACCTAAATGAAAGTACATAGGAGGGAAGGAGAGAGAGAGATTGGGGGTGCTTGTAAAGTTAGATGTACCCCAGAAATTAAAAAGGGAAATCACAGTCACTTGGATACAAGAAATGTCCTCTAATCTAAATGATCATGATTCTCTTCTCCTTTAATCTTTATGGGTAAAAAATATCATTTGATGGGAGCATATCTAAGACTAAGAGGCACCTCATTTGTAAGCCCACACTCCTGTGGTTGCTTTAGTGGGGGGATTTTTTTTTTTTTTTTGGGGGGGGTGGTAAAGGGGTGGTTAGGAGTTATCTTGGTTTGGTGGGGTGAATAGGTGAATCATGGATAACTTTGGTAATCCATGATTATCCATGGATAAGGTGGATAACAAAAGGGTGGGAGAAGTTTTCCATGGATAGGTATCCCCCACACAAATAAAGAAAGATGGATGGAGGGGTTAAGCTATCCTTGGATAATTTATCCAAGGATAACTTAAACCCTTACCAAAGCAACCTCTAGATGTGTATATTCCCTTCCTTTCTTGTTTATATTGTGGTACTGTCCACTTTCTAGAACAAAAGAACTTGATGCACCAAGTTTGCATTTGACCCTTTCCTGTGTATGTGTATTCATGTCTAAGTATCTGGATATTTGTATGGTTGACAAGTTCATTTGAGTTTTAGATGGTGGGTTTTCATTTTTTATTTATGCACATTAAATTGCTCTATCCAAGAATATGAGATGTGTAGCTGACATATTTGTTCTTAAAACTCGTGTCTTATGTTCTCCCTGAAAGGCAATGTAGGGAATTTTACAATGCTCAGCCAAAATCCAAATGGCTATGTTGAGCATGGATGGGGGTGTCGCCCGATACGTATCTATATCGGATGACATGTATCGGAATCAGACCCCTCTGATCAGAAACCGGACCGGAACATTGTTCCGGTCCGATAACTAAAAAAAAATATTTTTTTAATGGTTTCGGGCAACACTCAAAACCATTTCGCCCGGTGTCGGGCCAAAAAGGCCGAAACTGGGGGATTCATGTTTTGATGCCCTTGATATATATAATGTGTATGGAATCCCTTCAATCCCCTGATATATACATAGTGCCTTATTTATCTGAACATCATTTAAGTAAATGTTAGTATTTGTAGTTTCATTTACTTAAGATATTACATGTAAATAAAGAAGTATCCTCCATTTAAATTCAATAAAAATATAAAAAAAATCATATCTCATACCAATAGAAAGTCACCTTTTCTATTTAAGAAGAAAATCGCGATTTTGGTGATTTCATCAAAATAGCATCTTTCTAATCCCTTAAATTTGACTTATCTAAAAGTTTCATAATTCAAATAAACCTAATAGAATACTAAAAATCAAAAGTCTGGTGAAAAAAATCAGACGTACATATGACTTCTCCAAGGGAGTCACTCTCCTATTGACAACAACTAAGTCCTAGTCAGTAGGAGAGTGATTCTCTTGGAGAAGTCATATGCACGTTTAACTTTTTTCACCAGACTTTTGATTTTTAGTATTCTATTGGGTTTATTTGAATTATGAAATTTTTATATAAGCTAAATTATGAGGGATTAAAAAGATACTATTTTGATAGAATCACAAAAATTGCGATTTTCTTCTTGGAAGGGAGAATTGACTTTTTATTGGTATGATATATGATTTTTTTTGATATTTTATTGGATTCAAATGGGGGGTGCTTCCTTATTTACATGTAATATCTTAAGTATATGAACCATGCCTCGAGATGATGTTCAGGTAAAATCATGGTTTGCCGAATCAGAATCAGAAGGCGAATCGGGTTGCTCCTGATTCGCCCCGATTCCCCCAGAATCGGTCCGAATCGGACCGATTCGCATGGGTATATTATATATATAATATATCATATGATATATATATATTGCATATATATTACATATATCATATTTCAGACACATTTATATTGATTAAATACATATATGTAATATATATCATATTTATAATGTATAACATATATTACAAATATGATATAATATTATATATATATATATATATATATTATATAAAGGGAATCGGGGCGAATCAGGGATCGGGTTTCCCCTGATTCGCACCGATTCGGGGGAATCGGGCCACCATGTCTCGAGGTGACGTTCAGGTAAACTGCAATTTCTCATTAATTTAGTTTATTTAGATTCAAATGCTTGTCCACTGATTATGGTGATGTATTGATAATATTTTTTTTATATTTTTTCTGATTTTTTCCTGATTTTTTCATATTTTTAATGGGTTTTTACAAGTTTCGGCTGGTTTCGGTCGAATCCGAAACTGATACCGAATCGGTTTCGGACCACCCTGAAACCGAAACCGAAACCGACACGGAGGCATGTTAACATGTGAAGCCTTCTCTTTATTCGTTGTGTGCACACCTGCCTGAGAAAGCAATACAGCTTACACTTTTGGGGATTACATTGCACACTTACACCAGGAATGTGGTATGAAAACTTAACAGGTTGAAACACTACCTTGTGGCAGAATAACGATCCCCTTCATGAAGCAGAATGCCAGAAACAGAATGTAAATAACAGATTCAGTTGAGGGTTTTTAGCACTAACCCATTCAATGGAAGTTTGAATAGGAGACAACAATTTTGTTTGTCAGTTGTGGTATCATGGAAATTGTGTCATGGATATGGGGAGTGGAGGTTCTCTGTTTTCGGGAAAAAACTGTCATCCTCATAACTGTACAATATACATGGATATACATGTACCATGGCCAACAAGATCATTTGAGTTCCAAAAAGTGGAATTTTTGCTAACATGTTAGGGCAGTAGCAAATGGAGAATCTCTTCCCTTTTTTTCCCCACATGTCAGTCCTTATAATCTTGTTCAATTCCAAATATGTCCCTGTAGTCTCAATATTTTCAAATGAGTCCCTAAAATCCTTAATCATTCTAGAATTAGTACCCACTTGACTTATTTGGAAATATTGGATTTATAGGGACTATACTTGAATTAGTCAAATATTATGAGGATGAAAATTTAAAGATCCTTTTTTAAAATATCTACTTTTCTGAACCAAAAGTTAATATGTGTATTTATCTGATATTGTTTGGCTATCTATATGAGATGCACATAAGATTTCTTTTCCTTTCTATTAGACAATTGTATTAAACATTTTCTTTACATTCTTAACTTTTCTTTTCATTTAAATCTGTTCATTTTTTCAGTATTCAGGACCTTCAAAGACATCAAAATGGAGGTGCTACATCATTATCTCCTGTATACAAGGTGATTCCCAAATTTACTCATTCGTTGTTCTTAAGCTGACTCTTCTAGGAGCAGTTTTACACCATGCTTGTTCTGTAGTTCAATAATTCATGCTGCTGCTGATTCTGGTTATGATCTGGATGGATCGAGTTGGGGGGGGGGAGAGAGAGAGAGAGAGAGAGCTTTTCTGAATTAAGAAAGAAAGGCTCTGCTGGAATTGGCTGATGCATTAGACTGGTTTTACCATCATGTTGATCCCCATCAGAATCTGCCAATCTAGATCAGGATCAGCTTATTCTGGAAACCATGAAGTCAACATCATGATCATGAAATTGTGAATAGGCCTCTTTCTTCTCCTTTTATTTTGAAGAAATTGAACCTTAGCATCCTTACGCTAAGGTTTATTTGAAATTCGTGTAGAAGGATATTTTAGAGGGAAGCAGTAGAAGGATATTTTGGAGGCCCAATGAGGTGTGTGAAATTCTTGCAGAAATCCTACAGATTTGAAAAGCATGAAATTATTTGACAGAGGACAATAATTATGTTTTTTAGGTGGCTTTTGGGATTAGCGATTTTGGTTTAGAAATCTCTGACAAAAGCTAATAGTGTTTCCAAGTGTAAGCCCCTCCACATGGGAGTAAATGCACAGCGATTTTCAAGCGGAGGAGAGAGATAGAGAGACCTTTTCTCTCTCTGTTGTTTCAAAAGCAGCAACGAAGCTGCTTTCTGGGCAGGTTGAGGTGATTTTCAGTGGTTTTTCCTTTAATACCCTCTGCCTCCCTTCCGAAGTCCTTCCCATGCTCCACCTCGGCTCACCCCAAGCGAATGCCAATGACCAGAATGGTGGCAGAAGACAACAAGGCTGCAAGCTCGACGACCCTGCCGCGTCCTGCGACCTCGCCACCGTCATGAGGAGCTTCGAGGTGGAGATCGCCACCCTGTCCTCCTCCTCCCCGTGCCCCCAGCAGAACTGCCTGGAGCAGATCTGCGACGACCAGGGCCGGTCGGACCTGGGGTTCCTCCTCGAGGCCTCTGATGACGACCTAGGGCTGCCTCCGATGCGGATTGGGGCTGCCTCTGACGACCTGGGGCTGCTACGAGGTCCTGGGATTTGGGGGGTTCACAGAGGGCCACTGTTGAACCCTAAAAGTTGTGGTGGATATCTACCAGAAGAAATACCGGGGTCAATTTATAGTGGTCCTTAGGTTACTTAAGGGGTGAAGTTCCCTTTAAGGGGTGACTTGAAGACAGAGTAAAGGTCAAGCTTCCCTTTAAGGGGTGACTTGAAGACAGAGTAAAGGTCATTATTGCTTAAAGTAACCCCATGGTTGCTTAGGTAATATTGATTTCAAATGCCCTTCAAGTTAAGGAAGGAGCCCATTTATTGAATTGGCAGTAAGCCCTCCAGGGAAGCCAAAGTTCAAGAAAGAACAACGCTTCAAGGGAAATACGGCACGGAAGAAATCCGACACCACAAGGTCTATAAGACCAAGTATGAAGGACAAGTACAAAGAACACGCTTGCAACGGAAGCTCCAAGGATTTGCAAATCCAACTCTTCGCCGAGCAAAACTCCGAGGAAAAGGGGCAGAACTCCAGCAGCACCAACACCCCTATAATGGGGCATATGGGGGCCTATTTATAGGCAAAACCCCTCCCAAGCTCAAGCCCCAACCGATGGGACTTCCATCGGTTGGAGGGGTATTTCCCCCCAACCGATGGAACCTCCATCAGTTGGGACCCCAACCGATGGAACCCCCATCGGTTAGAGGGGTGTTTACCCCCAACCGATGGAAGGTCTAATGGTTGGAGGAGTATTTACCCCCAACCGATGGAAGGTCCATCAGTTGGAGGGTGTTCACCCCTAACCGATGGAAGGACCATCGGTTGGAGGGGTTCTCCCCCCCCCCCCCCCCCCCCCCAACCGATGGACTGTCCATCGGTTGGGAGGGGTCTCCCCCCAACCAATGAACCCTTCATCGGTTGGGAGGGGAGCTCCCCCTAACCCCTAACCGATGGACCTTCCATCGGTTAGGCCCTTAACCGATGGACCTTCCATTGGTTAAGGGGGGGGGGGGGAGCCCATCCCATCCACGCCATGTAAAGGGGCTTAAACCCCTATAAGTTGCCATGTATCCCCCCATAGAAGGAGGCTCCTCTTTTGGGACCTTTTTCTGAAATTTGAAAAGGGGGTTTGGCTGAAATGGTGGCTTTCATACTGCCCTTTTGCAAAAGAAAAAAGATCTTTCCCAAAATCCCCCGCTTGTTCCCAAGGCTCCCCACTCGGTGTGAAGGTATCGGCTCTTCCCCCGCTCGGTGCGAAGTATCCGCCCTCGGCAAGTGCGAATAAAGGGAGATTGTCTTCATACGGCATCGACATCTCCCCCTATCCCCCTCCATGCCGAGCTAGTCTCCATGGAGGGTTTCTCAAAGAAATCATAATGCGGTCCATACCCCCACATCGAGCAAGACTCTGTGGGGGAGATATCCTTCGGGGTTTAAATACCTTCCATATCGAGCAAGACTCTATGGATATATAGTATTTAAATACCCTTGTTCTCGTGCTCTAAATGCCTCCATATTGAGCAAAACTCTATGGGTATGGGCATTTAGATGCACATTCTCCCCGCCCATTGAGCAAGACTCTGGGATGGGCGAGTGTTTGTGCTCGTATTTCATGGGGACACCCTGTCCATACAGGGACTCTTCCCTAAAAGTCAATACAATCATATGTCCATCAAGTTCATACTCTCATATATCCACGCGATAACTCTGCCAATGTGGGAGCGTTGCCAAAATTCACAATATACTGTAATCCCAAATAAGTTCACTAGTATACATCCGCTCATTTTCCAAATCATATGTCAAATCCTCAAAAGGAACTCATACTCCTTTTCAAAATAAAATTCCTTTTCATCTCTAAAGTAAATCAATACCAAATGAAATCACGGGTATACACCCGCACACCTCCCAAATTATATTTCAAAACCCAAAAGAAGTCCATACTCCTTCTCAAAATGAAATTCTTTTCTCAAAACAAATATCCTTCTTTTTAAAAATGAAATACCTTTTTCAAGGGAACAAATCCTTTCTTTCAAATCAAAATCCATTTTGTCCAATAAAATAGGGAAAATATCGTATTACGATTTTCTAGAAAATGCATATCCTCTCGACTTTGCTATCAATGGTATTCGTGTTAAAACTGATGTAAAAATGACATCAAAGGCTTTTAACCCGATGTAAACAAAACATCGATTCCGATCGATGGAGACAGGGGTCCAGCACACGTTACCCTAATCGCCTGATGAATAAAAATCGCGGAATCCATAAAATGTTCAAAGATAAAAGTGGCTCACTTGTCCATTCCATGGACACCAAATTTTCTTGCCGCTTTGCGCGGATTCTTATTTCTGTCTGCTAGACAGGCTGGCACGCCCCGCAAGGCAAAATAAATAAAAGAAACTAAAAAAAAACAAGTCAAACTCCAAACATCATATCATCATACCAAGATAAAACCGAAACGAAAAATTTCCGCGTACCACAGCCACGAGGTTGGGGGAGAAGAGAAAGGGCAGCGAGGTAAAATAACATATTGCTGATCTTATTCTCAAGCGCTGCTCCCAAATGTTGGTAAGCAGCTTTTCACCCTTCGCCATAAATCTCTGCTGTGTCAGAGAACCCTGGAAAATCTGATTTCATGTGATATCGGTTTTTCCATAATAGGTCCCAAACGATACCTTAGTGGTGTATGAATTTTGAAATATGAAAAGAAGTTTGTCTTTATTTTTTGTATATGTAGAAAAGTGGGGGTGGTCCAAGGTCAGGCAGTAAACTATCTTATCTTGTCGCTTTTCTTTATGGTCAAGGGTTATATTGTATGGCACATTTTACTTTCAATGGATTTAATATTTTAATTCAAGTCAACCTGTAAATAACTGTGTACATAGCCTAATGGCCTAATAAATACTTAAAAAACTCTTTCTACAAAGCTTCGGATCCCCAGCCACTTTCTTTCCTACTTGTAACCCTGCAGGCATGAATGTGGATATGCATAAGTCTCAAGTTAAGCTTAGTTGGGTAAACAAGTCTGTCCAAGGTTCTGTTCATTGGCTTGCATTATTTTTATTCACACGACTATACATAATTAGATAATGCAACTAATGTATATATGCTTAATTTCTACTTCACTTCATTGAGTTTGTTGAATGCAAGTACAAGTCCAGGTGTTCAGTAGGTACCTACATGTAAGACTACATACTTTATGCTTGCCCAAGGTTGAGGTTAGGCTAAATGATTGACTTGAGATTGAGCTCATTGGGCTTGGATTAGTTGATGAGCTTAAGGCAAGCTACATTCATGCCTTGTTGTATCTGAGTCAGGCCCATGTGGACACAAATTTTTTTTTTTTTTTTTGCCAATTCCCCATTCCCAGAAATTCCCCCTCCCTTAACCGATGGAAGCACCATCGGTTAGGGGGTTTTTTCCCCTTAACCGATGGGGCTACCATCGGTTAAGGGGGTTCTCTCCCCCAACCGATGGAAGCACCATCGGTTGGAGGGACAAACCCCTCCAACCGATGGTACTACCATCGGTTAGAGGGGAATTCCCCTCTAACCGATGGGAGTCCCATCGGTAAAGGGGATCTCCCCTTGAGAGTCCCCTAACCGATGGGACTGCCATCGGTTAAGGGATTTCCCCCCTTAACCGATGGGACTACCATCGGTTGAGGGGTTTTATCCCTCTAACCGATGGTACCCCCATCGGTTAAAGGGAATTTTCCCTCTAACCGATGGGACTCCCATCGGTTAAAGGGAGCCCCCACTCCCACACATGTAAGGGGGGCCTTCCCCTATAAAAGGCCCCCCAATCCCCTCATTCAAGGGGGGTCAGCCCCAAGGGAGCTACAGCCCTCTCCCCTTAGCAAAGTGCTGTCCCACTGTTTTATGAAAATACTCAAAAATAGAAAAGTTCCCAAATTTCCAAAAGTCCCCATCTCTTCCTCAACCTCCTCTCTTGTGTGTGAAGGTATCAAACTCCCTTCCCTACTCGGAGTAGAGTGAGAAATCGAGAGATCGTCTCCATTCAGCATCGGCAATTCTCTCTTCTTAAGTCCGTAATAACGGCATCGGCCCCCATGGGCTATAGGGTTTAAATATTGTCCATACATGGACATATGGTATTTAAATACCTTTGTAATTCGTGCTCTGAATGCTACACATCCAGACGCATATGTGCCACCTCCCATCGAGTGCTAAGTCTCTGGGATGGTGTGTTTGTGTTTATATGCATATGTTTCTTAGTGGAGACTCTGTCCAAGCGGAGATTCTGCCCAAGAACATACCTGTATATTCGCAAATTTGCATTCATATGTATATGTTCCTTAAAGGAAACTCTGCCCGAGCAGAAACCCCCTTTCCCAGAATAAACTCTGGGGAACTCCCGCCCAAGCGGGGTTATAGCTCGGGAATATATCCATAAAAAATGGCAAGTTTGCGCCTATACATATATGTTCCTTAGCAGAACTTCCATTTGAATAGAATCTCTACTCAAGAACATATTCATATAATTACGAATCCGTACTTATGCGCATATGTTTCCTAGGGGAAACTCTGCCTAAGCGGGAATTCTGCCCAAAAACACTTTTGTACAACCATAAATTTGGATTCATATGAGTATATTTCTCGAAGGAGACTCTGTTTCTACAGAGATACCTTTCGTGATAGAAACTCCGCCTAAATGGAGATACCGCTCGAGAAGATATTCATAAAATTACAAGTTCATGGCTATGCACATGTATTCTGCTGGAAGAATCCTGCCTAAGTAGAGACTCTCCCTAAAACATATTCATATAAACACCATTTCATATGCATACGTTTCTTGAGGACACTTTGTCTAAGCGGAGGTTCTGCCCGAAAACAGACTCAGATGTCTACAACTTCACATTTGTATGCAATAAATGGAGTTCTACCTAAGCGGAAGTTCTGTAGAAAATATATGCATACACCCATGAAAAATCATGATTATATGAATATATTTCTAAAAGAAGAAAAGAAAAGACAAACTCTGGCTGAGCCGAAATTCTGCCAGAAATATATATATATATTCGCAAAGAGTTGTACCCATGTGGATAGTTAATCGGGGAGAAACTCCGCTTTGACAAGGACCCTCACAAGAAATATATCCATATGTCTGCTAGGTCATCTCCATGCGAACAAAAGAAGAAAGGAAGCTCTGTTCAAAGAGAGGCTTCGCCCCAAAAAAAAAAAAAAAACCACGGAACTTCATAATCTATAATCAAAGTCATACTATAAATTTGCACAATAATTCTGCCCATGTGGAAGTGCTGCCCAAGTTCTCAATACACCCGAAGCCCAGAAATAATCTGCAGGTGTATGCTCATTCCAAACCAAATTTTAAATCAAACAGCACATTTCAAACCTCAAGCGGGTTCACGGGTATATACCCGTTCCTTTTTCCAAAATCATATTTCACGCCCGAAGAAAGAGGGCAGTCATATCACTTTAAAGAATAAAATGCATTTTCAATAAAAAAAAAGACGAAGAGAAGGGAAACATCATGTTAGGACTTTCTAAATTTTCTTTACATATATATGTTCTCATCCTTGCTATGAATGGTATTCGGGTTAAAATGATGTTAAATAATACTAAGAGGTTTTAACTCGATGTAAATGTAACATCGATTCCGATCGATGGAGACAGAGGTCCAACACATGCTACCCTAATTGTTTGATGAGTATAGACACAGGACTCAAGGAGTTCAGATTAAAAACGGCGCACCCGTCCGTTCCTCGGACATCATACCCGTCAGTTCCTCGGACATCATACCCGTCCGTTCCTCGGACACCACACCCGTCCGTTCCTCGGACACCACACCCGTCCGTTCCTCGGACACCAAAATTCTTCTTCCGCATTGCGCGGACTCTTTCTTCTGCCTGTTAGACAGGCTGGCACGCCCCGCAAATACTAAAATCCAAAATATGTGAAATGAATGAATACCTTGAACCAAAAATGAAATGAAATGAATGAATAAAATTGAGTGAAGAAATATCCCGTGTCAACAACTGGCACGCCGGTGGGACCTCTTCTCACCATTCATAGCAAAAGGATGAGACATATATATTTTTCATGAAAACCCTAATTCTGATGTTTTCCCTTGAAGGTACAAACAAGAAGGCAAATCACAAATTGTTGAAGATGGCCGTCACTTATGGACTGCTCGTCATCAACAACTATGCAAAGTTCGATTACCTGGCGACTCCAATCGTATTCGGAGATTTCCCAGCAATTGTCGGATCCCCTTATTCCCTAGGGGTGGTTCCGGCCTATGAAGAAGATGCTGCTCAAAAGCCTCTCTCTAACAAATCAACAAGAAAGACCCACAGGAGCATGGGCACATCAAAGCTTGTCCTGCTATTATCAAAAGGGGGCACCCAAATGCTCTCCAAAGATAATGCTAATGAAGGGGATAAACCTAACTCCGGCCAACAACATTTATTGGCTATGAGCCTAGGTAAGTTATATCCAAATCAAATTAAAAAAAAAAAACCAAACAAACAAAAAAAAAGATCATAGCCAGTAAACCACAAAGGTAGACTATATCAAATCCAAACTCAAGCTCATGACCAACAAGCCATCAAGGCAGGTCATGTCCAAATCCAATTCAAAAACCATAGCCAGTAAACCGCAAAGGTAGGCTATTTCAAATCCAAATTCAAATCATAGCCAGTAAACCACAAAGGTAGGCTATATCAAATCCAAATTCCAAACCATAGCCAGTAAACCATAAAGGTAGGCTATATCAAATCCAAATTCAAATTATAGCCAGTAAACCATAAAGGTAGGCTATATCAAATCCAAACTCAAGCTCATGACCAACAAGCCATCAAGGCAGGTCATGTCCAAATCCAATTCAAAAACCATAGCCAGTAAACCACAAAGGTAGGCTATTTCAATCCAAATTCAAAATCATAGCCAGTAAACCACAAAGGTAGGCTATATCAAATCCAAATTCCAAACCATAGCCAGTAAACCATAAAGGTAGGCTATATCAAATCCAATTCAAAATCATAGCCAGTAAACCACAAAGGTAGGCTATATCAAATCCAAACTCAAGCTCATGACCAACAAGCCATCAAGGCAGGTCATGTCCAAATCCAATTCAAAAACCATAGCCAGTAAACCACAAAGGTAGGCTATTTCAAATCCAAATTCAAAATCATAGCCAGTAAACCACAAAGGTAGGCTATATCAAATCCAAATTCCAAACCATATCCAGTAAACCACAAAGGTAGGGTATCTCAAATCCAAATTCCAAAAAGGTAGGCTATCTCAAATCCAAATTCAAAATCATAGCCAGTAAACCACAAAGGTAGGCTATATCAAATCCAAACTCAAGCTCATGACCAACAAGCTATCAAGACAGTCATGTCCAAATCCAATTCAAAACCATAGCCAGTAAACCACAAAGGTAGGCTATTTCAAATCCAAATTCAAAATCATAGCCAGTAAACCACAGGTAGGCTATATCAAATCCAATTCCAAACCATAGCCAGTAACCACAAAGGTAGGCTATCTCAAATCCAAATTCCAAATCATAGCTAGTAAACCACAAAGGTAGGCTATCTCAAATCCAATTCAAATCATAGCCAGTAGGCCACAAAGATAGGCTAGACCAAAATCCAAACTCAAATCCTAAATCAAGACCACCAAACCTCAATGGTAGGCTCCACCAAATTCCAATACCATACCTTTAACCCAAAAAAGCCATTTAAAACTAAGTCTGCCCAAATCCAGACTTGCTCAATCCAGGCAATTTCCTCCAAAATCAAAGTTTCCGTCTCTACAACAAGGACAAAATAAAATCATAAAAGTAAAAGGCCATCAGCTGCCACCTCAAGATCCGGCAAATCCATCATGATCAAAGGTCTGCAGGTACGGCTCGACGGAAGCCAACCTATGTTCCTACAATCCCAACCTCAAACCGCTTCTCAGTTTTGCAGCGGTTTCAAAGAGAATCAGGAGATCCCAAGAAGGAAGCCGATGTCAAGCAAAAGAACCGGCACTCTCCCAGGTTCAAACAAATCTGGGTTCCCAAAAAGGAAGCCCAAAAAACTCAAGAAGACTCAAGCAAATATAGTAAAGGTGTTCAGTAAGAGAAGCAACGTCAAAGATGCTTCCCTTCAACATATGAACTCAAGTACCATCATCGGCAAAAAAAAAAAAAGAGAAATCAAGCTATACTCCTCAAGGCCCGAAAATATTCGGGTAGTCAAAGAAATTTCAACTCAACAATTCAAATCTCACATATCGATCCCTGATCGTATACAGCGAATCTCAGTGTTTGATAAGCTGGGGGCACTTTCTAATGCCAATACCCGTTCGTCAAAAAGACGACGTGTTACTTGGGCAGTTCAGGAAAAACCCAAGCTTATAATCTTCCCATACTATGCCTCTGGGAGAGACTCTGGCGAAAGGGCAAAACAAATCGCAGAAGCCAACCCAAATATTCCAACTAAGGCCATCGGGTAGTTTGCCAGAAGAAACCGCCAGCCCAGCAGACAAGCCGGAACATCTAGTCAAGCTCCCCCTCGTGTTGGCTTTCAACATGAAGGAATTCAAATCCCCTTCTTCAAAGAGACAAATGTTCAAATCAAAGAAGATGGGCTTCCTACTTCAAATATCAACGCCGTCATTGATTTGCCTACAAAGGAAAATTTCCAAGTAATGTCAGGTGATGGCAAATGCCAAGTGATGCAGCAATGTCAATCTCAAGTGGTTGTGCTTCTAAATGAGATGAGGCAATTGGCAACTTCAAGCCTCCAGCGTTCTACAGAGCCAGTCTCTACTGAAAATCAACAAATTTAGCATCCAGATGGGTCTGCCCCGGCAAATCGTCCGGCAATTTCTACAACTGGTCTTCTTCCTCAAACATAAACAATTCAAGGTATTCCCATTCAAAGGCATGAGATATAGAAATTATTCAAAATATGTTCGCTCAGCAAAGCGAAGGCATGCAGATGACAGATCTATAATCTGTTCCATATCCAGTATATCATCAATTCAAGAAGCTGCCAGAAACATGCCCTAAAGTCCCAAAACTATCAAAGTTTAATGGACATGGGTTACCACTGGAATATGTGGCACATTATGTTATTGCCTTGGGCGAGCTCGCCCTCGGCAAATCTTATCTCCACAGATATTTTGCAACTTCCTTGATCGAAGTTGCATTTCAAGGTATTCAGAACTCAAGCCTGACTCAGTTGCTGATTGGGGGATTTGCAAAAGAAATTTCTAGACCATCTCTAAACGGCTAAAGGGAGGTATCTCTCTCGCCAAATTATGTTCCCTCAAACAACAGAAAGAGGAATCGGCAATCCACTTTACCAGAGGCGGAGAGAGTTTTAGCATGAAATGCAATAACTCTCCCCGCAAATAGATACAATCCCTATCTGCCGAAGAGGCCTCACATCAACAATCAATGAGAAACTCTTGGAAGCAATATCAAGAGTTTCGAGCATTAAATTATATGGTAGCAGAAATTGAGATGTTTCTAGCCAAACAATGGCTCATGTATCTCATAAAGGGCGTATGAAACTCCTTATTCCTTCAAAAAGGAGCATACTAAGAGGCTCTTTGATCTCTGCCTCGATAATCAGTTAATATCACTGCCAACACCAAAGAAGCCGACAGATGTCAGCAAAACCAATCAGCTTAATTTGCTCGTATCACCGTATGGTGGGCATGTAATTGAAGGTTGATACGTCTTCAAAAATGAGGCCAAAAGATTATTCAAACGGACCTCATATTCATTCAGAATGGTCTGATTAACTCTCCTCAACTTCATGCTTGGATCGACGAAAGCCATCTGTCAATGTCACTTATATGACGGACTTCCAACAATTCAAATCATCCTGAGGACGATCATTCATGTGATCCTCCTCAAGATAATTCAGGAGCTCATTCTCCACCCAGATCAAGGCATGATCCACATAGGATGATGAGGAGAGTCCAAGGCAAATACTCTTATGCATACTCAAATATATTCAGAACCGCCTCCTATATCGCCATATGCAGACTCAGTTGGGTTGCTATCCGAAGATCCTTCAACTCCTGTCGAGCCGACAAGGTATATTCTTTCCCTCGACATCAAACTTTCTCACTTTTCTGGCTATGCCTTCATCCGGATTGATGGATTACCGAGCTCGGCAGAAATATTAGTCATTACTGCCCGTATCATCAAATGATGGGTCATAGTATCAAGATTGCATAAGATTCAAATGATGTTCAAAGCTAATTGACCTGGGTATTCATCGGTCAGCCAGCCTCATACTCAACAACCACCAAATGGACCAGCCAACCTGGATCCTATTAGGTGAATGTCATTAATGCATCATCATCTTTTGGTCTTCCTCGGTCATCAGTGGGGGTGCATTCAAATCCATATTTATCCAGTCAATCGTATGCAAATGTGCATCTTCTACAATAAGCTTCTCATTTGCAACAAAGAGCACCAAGTTTATACTTGACAATCTCAGAAGGCAAAGTCTGGTTTCCATACTTGAACCAGCATCATATATCTTTCAGAGTGAAAGGAGATGTATGACTATTGTTTGGATCTCCATGATCTGGTCGAAACTCATATCTGGGAGGGAAAATTGATCAATATGGGAATTCTTTGGCGCCAGCAAATAAGGTGTCACAGCAAGCCTATGATTCAAGTCCAGAATCCCAAGCTCTATATCCAAAGATATGTGAGATTATCATCATCCACTGGGCTATGGACGATACAGAGTCTAAGCCGAATGGAGCAATTCAAATTGATCTTTTTCAATACAGATTAGAATATCAAAAGAAGCTGCGGCAAAGTCAATCTCCCAGCAAGCAGAGGAGTTCGTCGATCATTATTACCAACTCCCATCTTCAATTATTGAAGAAGCAATTATGCAACCTTTGTGATTGGTCACTGTCAGCCCTCAAAATCACCAGTTCCAAAAGAGTCAACAACTCTACAAGTAAGAGGTGGCTCCAACAAGAGAAGCATCTCCAAATCATCTTCAGAGCAGAAAGTCATAAGCTCACTTAAAACTCTTCAGGTATGAAATAATAATACTAATAATATATATATAGATAAATATATATAATATATATAACAAAAACAAAACAAAACAAAACAAACAAACAACAAATAAAAAAACAAAGAAATTAATAATAATAAAAGAAGAATGAAAAAGAACAATGTAGCGTGATGCTGCTGCTGAGGTACCTCAATATCACTAAAAAAATCAAATCAATCAAAATTGAAGAATCAAATTACTTATTTAACTCACCAATTTACAATATGGTGTCCAAACCTCAACCAAGGAAGCTATAATCTCTCCAAGTGATAATATCAAATAGGCTTAAGGTTAAGTCAACAATGCTGACATATCAGCGTTGGCCAGCAAATAATTCAAATCGCCGTCGCAAGAAGTAAAGAGCAAAAGTTGGCATCTACTATTTTCAAGAAGCCCGATATCACAAAATCAAGCAAAGTCATTCTCATTCACGCGAATAGATCAAAGCCTCTGCCTGAAGCCGAAATACGGGCGGATTCTTATGTCTTCAACCCTTCAGATGAAGAAGAGAGCGGGCCATGTATACAAATAAAAGAGCCAAAGTCCCCATGCTCATCAAATGAGCCGGACAACGCTCCTCTCTTTTTCAAATGGAGGCTGTTGATTCCTCTCTCTCAAAAGAATCTATCAAGCAAAGAAGCCATCTGAGTCCTCGATAAAGGGATCTCCCTCATCGAACCAGATACGCATCAAGGTTGATGACAAAATCTTTCGGCAACTCAAATCACTCCCCCGTCAACATCACTGTCTGGGAGGTAATTGCTTGGAGCCAAGACCTGAGAGATACTCTTGTCAAAGTACTCCAAGAATAAAAATATATGAAGCTCATATGGCTGATTTCCCAAGCTCAAATATATGAGACACTGGCAGCAAATGTCACTTTCACAAGATAAGCACATGTTTGCTATCCTCTCCATATCACAATCGTCCCTCATATATGAAGGGACAGGTCAACAATATTCAATTAAATCGGATCCTGGTCGATCCGGGGGCATCTACCAATGTATGCCCTATAAAGCCATTGAATCTCTACACTCTCATGCCTCATATGCAACAAGTAAAGATGTACGAATCACTGGGAAGCTTCACCACCAAGGTAGCCTTCTACATTATTGATGCTGATACAATATGCAGAATATTGCTTGGGGAGACCCTGGCTGCATGAAAATGGGGTCATTCCGTCAACTCTCCATCAATGCATCAATATGCAAAGAAGGTAAGAAGCAGTATACAGTCTTTGTCATCAAGCCCCGTTTCGGGAAGATGAATGCCATTTGACTGATGTCCTTTTATATCTTAGCGGGCCTATTCCTCAACCCCTTGCCCAGTCTAAAGGGAAGGGTAAATAATTAAATGTTCAGATGAAGACAGTGAGACTGCAAGCTTTTTGTGGTAAACAAATGTTTTGCCAAATCACCTGCAAAGAATTCTCAAAGCAAAAAACTCGCCCAGAGCGCGGAGTGTCACTATGAAGCTGACCACATAAGGGAGTCTCCTCCACCTCCCAGTTGCACGCAAGTTTACTCTCCAAGCAAGATCAAAGTGTTCGACGATTGAAAAAACATTCGTCGTCAAATATCGGGGAATGGAAATAGACCCCGACAGATTCAAGGTGATCTAGCAATCGCCACCACCTCAAAATCTGACCGATCTAAGGTCATTTCAAGGGAAACTAGCCTATATTAGACATTTTATCTCAACATCTTTCAGGAAGATGCATGCGTTCGGCAAACTAATGAAGAAGAATGCTCCCTTCATCTGGGACCAAGAATATCAGGATGCTTTTGAACAAATCAAAGAATATCTTCTCACTCCGCCAGTCCTGGGGCACCAGTTGCTGGGAAGCCTCTTATACTCTATATTTCAGCTATGATGCTTCTCTGGGAGCTCTATTGGCACAAACAGATGAAGAAGATAAAGAGCAAGCTTTATATTATCTTAGCAGAAAGCTATTGATCCAGAACTCCGATATGCTCCAATGGAAAAAGTGTGCCTAGCACTGATATTTGGCCGTAAAGAAATTCATGGTCTTATCTTCTTGCTCATGAAATTAAATTCATCTCCAAGTAAGATCCAATCAAATATCTGCTAAGGCAACCCATATTGTCAGGAAGACTCGCGAAAGGGCTCTGCTCCTCATGGAGTTTGATATCACATATCAATCATCCACAAAGGGCAATCAAAGGCAAGGCTAGGCCAAATTTTTGGCCGCACAGTCCAGTGCCAGAAGATTCCCCTTTATCTATAAACCTCCCAGAAAGAAGAAACTCTTTCCTCCTACAAGTGAAAATTCAATTCTCGAAGAGTTGCCACAATTGAGCTACCCTCTTGGGAATTATATTTTGATAGAGCTTTCTCAAACTCTCCACTATACAGATGGCTCTACCAGCCCCTCTACTGGAGCAGGTATTGTCCTGGTCACCTCTCAAGAAGGAATATTATATAACTCTTGTGCTCTCATGAAGCCGCTCACAAATAATGAAGCTGAATATGAAGCTCTATTATTGGCTCCGGTTGGCTCTCGAAATAGGGGTCAAAGTATAACAAGTTTTTGGTGACTCGCAACTGGTTCATTCGACGGGTATTGGGCCAGTATGAATTTCGAAACCACAATTGCTTCCATACTCTACCACAGTTGAAGCTCAAAAAAAAATTCAACTTCTTCAACATATCCATGTGCCGAGAAGTGAAAATTCTCAGGCTGATGCTCTAGCCAAACTGGCTTCTACCATATAATTGCCTCCCGAAGGGAATTGGACATAAGTGTCCGTCGCAGAAACTCATGCCCAGTATCCTTGATATACTGAGTCTAATATCACAATTGAGGAAGTATTAATACAGAGCTAGATGCAACAAATGAATATGAAGATTTGGCGCAAGCCGCTCATCAAAATCAAGAAGGTTGGTTTCCACCTGATCAAGCACAGAAATTCAGCTCTTACGCAGGCCACCTATATCGATTAATAGCAGAACAACTATATAGGTGGTCCATGAACAGAAAGGCCAGTCCTCCTCAGATGCCTATCTTTCAAAGAAGCCAAACCATCATGAAAGAAGTTCACTCCGGACTGTGTGGAGCACACCAGTCAGGAGAGAAAGTGAAAGTCAATATCACAGCTAAAGGCTTCTACTGCCTACCATCGCAAAAACTGCATTCAATATGCCCGTACAGTCATCAAGTCAAGTATTTAGCCCTGTACCGAGGAAATCACCAAATATATTACATCCTACAAGCACCACCTGGCCCTTTGCCGAATGGGGGATGGTATTGTGGGACCATTCCCACCCTTATCTCAAGGCCACAAATTCATATGGCTGCTATAGATTATTTTTCTCGCGTGGGTTTGAAGCTATCCCATTGAGGAAGGTAACCGAGAATTGGTCGCCAATTTGACAAGCAGAACATAATATACAGATTTGGAACTCCTCACAAATGAATCATATCCGATAATGGGTCACAATTCCGCAATAAAACAATATATGCTTTAGCAGCCAAATTTCATATTAATTGGAGGACTTATTCAGTATATAATCCACAAGCAAATGGATTGGCAGAAGCCTTCAACAAACCCTCTGCAAGCTGGCTTGCCAAAATAGTCAGCAATAGATGATGTTTTATGGGCTTACTAAAACGTACGTAATACCCCTACCGGATGTTTGCCCTCTCTTTGGTATATGGAGCTGAAGCAATGATAGCCCATCGAAATTGAAATGGCATCCTGTCGGGGGCAATTCAAAATGAATCTCAAAGCCAAGATCAAAGTCAGATAGAAGAAGACTTGAGGAGCTCTCCAACCTGGAAGGAAGCGACTCGAAGCATATAAATCCCTCCAAGTATATTAAGTCAGAATGGTCTGCGCTTTTACAAAATGGAAGACAGAATTCAACAAACCCTCTGCAAGCAGCTGCAAAAAGTCAGCAATAGATGATGTTTTATGGGCTTACTAAACGGTACGTAATACCCTACCGGATGTTTGCCCTTCTCTTTGGTATATGGAGCTGAAGCAATGATACCCATCGAAATTGAAATGGCATCCTTCGGGTGGCAATTCAAAATGAATCTCAAAGCCAAGATCAAAGTCAGATAGAAGAAGACTTGAGGAGCTCTCCAACCTGGAAGGGAGGCGCTCGAAGCATATAAATCCTCCAAGTATATTAATCGAATGGTCTGCGCTTTTGACAAAATTGGCAAGACCCAAGAGGATTCAAGCAAGGGAAACCTCGTCATGTCAAATGCAGAGAAGCAATGGCAAAAAAAAAAAAATGAAAGAGGCCTCTTTGAGGATCCATGTTGAAATGGGCTTATCATAAATGGAGGCAAAAGAATCAAATACCCATCTGTCCATCATACAATCCTGCAATCCCTGTAGGAGCATGAAGCCAAAGTACTCCATCTTGCATATCCCACTCTTCATCAAATTCAATTCAAAACCAAACCATAGCCAGCAAACCACAAAGGTAGGCTATGCCAAATTCAAATTCCAAATCCATAGCCAGAAAACCATCAAGGTAGGTCATATCCAAACCATAGCCAGCAAACCATAAGGTAGGCTATGCCAAATTCAAATTCCAATCCATGGCCATAAAACCATCAAGATAGGCCATATCCAAAACCATAGCCAGCAAACCACAAAGGTAGGCTATGCCAATTCAAATTCCAAATCCATGGACAGAAACCATCAAGGTAGGCCATATCCAAACCATAGCCAACAAACCACAAAGGTAGGCTATGTCAACCCAAACCAAATCATGACCATAGCCAACAACCCAAAGGTAGGCTATATCAAATCTAAATCCCAATCCATAGCCTAAACCACAAAGGCAGGCTATACTCAAATCCAATTTCAAACCATAGCCAGCAAACCACAAGGGTAGGTTATATCAATCCAAACCTCAAATTCATAGCCAGCAAGCCATGAAGGCAGGCCATACTCAAATTCAATTCAAAACCATAGCCAGCAAACCACAAAGGTAGGCTATATCAAACCTAAACTCCACTCATAGCCAGCAGCCATCAAGGCAGACCATACCCAAATTCAAGTCTCAAATCCATAGCCAGTAACTGCAAAGGTAGGCTACATCATGCCAGCCATTAAGTCATATCCAAAGCCAATTCAAAACCAAAGTCCCACCAGCAATCACCATGGTAGGTTACATCAAGTTCACATCCCAAGGCCATCAAGGCAACTCACATTCAAATACAATCCCAAATTCATAGTCAGCAAGCCATCAAGGCGCGTTATACCCAATTTGATCCGAAACCACATACACCAAACTATAAATGCCAAAATAAATCAAACCCAGAATACCAAATATAGCCACAAACCATCAAGGTAGGCTGAACCAAATAGAAGTCCGAATTCCATATCTTAGCCATAAGCCACCAAGATAGGCTAAATCAAAACCAAAACCAAAACCAAAATCAAAACAAAACCAAAGCCAAACCAAAACCAAATCAAAGCCAAATCAAAATCAAAACCAAAACCAAACCAGAATTAAAACTAAAACCAAAATCAAACCAAACCAAAAGCAAAATCAAACCAAATCAAGTCCAGAGCCAAATCAACCTAAATCCTACATCCAAAATCCAAAGCAAATCAAATCTCATATCCCATCCAGATACCTAAAGATAACTGACATATCCATATCCAAATCCAAAAACAAACCTAATCTCAACTCTAATACGAATCCAAATGCAAATCCCTTATCTCTACCCTAACCATCAGGGATGGGCGAAATTCAAACCTAAAACCCCCAATCCAACCCAAACTTCATGCCAAAGTCCATACCAATACCCAAAACTAAAAACTTGAAGCCAAATAAACTCAAATCTCATACCCATATCCAAATTCAAATTCAAAATACCACAAAGGTAGCCAACATACTCACCCTCAAACCTCAATACATCCTCACCACCCATTCCACAACCAGACTACCACCCATTCCACAGCCAGACCACATCCATTCCACAATAAACCCTCATCCATTCAACTACCCAAACCAGTCGAGTACTCACCAGTCAGGTCAAAAAAAAAAGGAAAGAAAGAAAGAAAAAGGGGTTAAAAAATAGAGATACCCCGATGGACTTAAGTATACGACTCACTGTATGCTTGAGGGTAAAAAGATCAAAAAATCCGGCTGAGGTGAAAACTTGAAATGGCGCTTCAGGCAAAAATGGGTAACCCCTCAACGTGAAAACCCGAAAGGGCGCGTTGGAAAAAGCTAAAGGGGGCCAGTCTTGGTGAAAACCCGAAAGGGTACTAAGGCTGGTAATGTGAAAAAAAAAAGAAAAATGAAAAGGAGGATTTCTCAGTCCTTCATTCATACATCCATAAAGTTACAAGTCACCACATTACAAACTTGCAGAGGGTGACAGATACCACATGCAGAATAGAAAGGAGATCAAGGCAACAAGCCCAATATACAAATTTTATGCTGTGAAACAAAGGCAGGAAGGTTTCTTCCTCTCCAGCCGTTCAAATCCAAGTGCAAATCCCTTATCCCGGCACTAAGCCATCAAGGAGGGGCGAAATTCAAATCTCAAAGCCAAACAATAAACACCATTCCAGAAACTATTCAAAACCAAGTCCAAAGCTAAATCATACCCAAAATCTCGTATCCATATCCCAACTCGGATTCAACATACCACAAAGGTAAGCCAACATGCTCATGTTCAACCCAAATCCACATCCAGATCCAAATTCCAAATCCGAATTTCAATCATTGGCCAAATTCAAATCTCAAACCACATCCGAATCCACCACTCATGCCACAACCAAACCCTTAACCATTCATTATCCAAGTCAGTCGAGTCCTCAACAGTCAAGTCAAAAAAAAAAAAGAAAGAAAAAGGGTTTAAAAAAAATAGAGATACCCCGATGGACTTAAGTATACGGCTCGCTGTATGCTTGAGGGTAAAAAGATCAAAAAATCCGGCTGAGGTGAAAATCTGAAAGGGCGCTTCAGGCAAAAATGGGTAACTCCTCAACGTGAAAACCCGAAAGGGCACGTTGGAAAAAGCTAAAGGGGGCCAGTCTTAGTGAAAACCCGAGAGGGCATTGGGATTGGTAATGTGAAAAAAAAAAAAAAAAAAAGAAAAGAAAAAGAAAAAAAAAAAGGAAGGAGGAAATGAAAAGAGGACCTTCTTGTCCTTCACCTTGTATTTACAAAGTCACAAGTCACTTTTTTACAAACATACAAAGAGTGGTGATTGCTACATGAAAGTAAAAAAAAAAGGGGGGCGAGACAATGAGCTCAGCATGTAAATGTCATACTGAAAAGCAAAGGCAGAAGGCTTTTTCCTCTTCGACTGTTCAACTTCCTTAACTTTGGAGGCTGTCAACTGGCGGAAGTTCCTTCCGTTTCTTACATAGGCAGTTTCTTCTTCAGAATCTTTGGCCTCATCTCTGGCCTCCTGATTCAAAGAAGACCTCTCTTCATCAAGCTCGCATTCCAGCCGGCAAGTTCTCCTTTCCGACAACCATGCTCAACACCATCGTCACTCGCAGCATCGCCTACTTGAAAGGCAGAATAAGCTTGAAACTCCAAAAATGGGCTCCCTGCATCTCCCCAAAGTGGAAAGAGAGGATTGGCCGCAGATACAGAATATGAATCCATCATCCCCCAAAAGAGTTGATCACAGAAACCTGGTCACCTGAATACAAGAAAGGAAAGTCAATATCAGAAAGAAAACATCATCTTTAAAGACTGTATATGAGCTCAGTAAAGGAAGTCACCTGCAGGAGTTGATTCCATGGCAGAATATTCCTTGGCAGGCATCGGGATATAAGCTCCGACAGGAGCAAAAGAATATTGTTCCGTCGAGACTCTCAGCTCACAAATGCAGAGGCACCGTCATCCGTCCGGCTATCTCAAGAAAACAACAGTCAGATGATGGTTCATTATCATCAATCTCAGGCATAAAATCGGCACTGCCCGTGAGAATTCTCACGCTCCACTCCACAAAGGAAAGGAGAACCTTCAGGCAAAGAGGCATGGCCGCCCGAGCAATCAGACCAGCACTTTTCCTCATCTGTCTCGTCATCTGAGGTAGATAAGTCAAAAAGGGAAGAAAGATAATGATAAATCAAGAAGAAGAATCATGAATGACAATGATGAGAGAAGAAAAGAAAAGAAAGACAGTCACCGCCAGATGAGGCGGAATCCGCCACCCTCCTTTTTCCAGCTCTCTTGGGTCTGGAAGAAAAGGGAATATTCAAATGAGCTTCACCATCCTGTCTCCAACAACTTCCGGAGCAAGGATGATTGAGAATTCAAAACAGATATAAAAAAAAATGATGAATGAAGTAGAAGAGAGAAAAAAAGAAAGATAGCCGCGAAACCAAGAAGGTCAGCCTCAGTAGCCGAATACCATGTCAAATCTCGGACAAAGCCGAGAAGACAAGATTCAAGAAAAAGATGTCAAATCCAATCCAAGCAAATGCCAAAAGACAAAGCTCAGGAAGGTGATATCAGATTCAACTGCGAATCAAGTCAGAATCACAAGTCAAAAAAAAAATTCTCAAATCAAATTGTTGCAAAGTCAGAAAGACGAGTCTCACCAATTGAATCCTCATCAATTCAAATCCATAACAAAGCCAGAAAGGCAGATCTAAAAAAAATTTCTAAGATGAAATCCAAAGGCAAAGACCCAGGCAAGAAAGCCAAGTCAGTACTGAGTAAATCCAAGGAAGCGGAGCTGATCGCTCAGCACAAGAAACATGACAAGTCGATCGTTGCCAGAGGTTGTTGACTTCACAGTGCAGTGCTGAAGCGTGTCAACTGTGGCTACAACTTTCCGATTCAAGTTTATTGTCAAGTCATGAAGATCAGAAGCACAGCTCGAAGAAATGCACGGGACGTCCTCCTCCGCCTTCGGCTTCGGCGCACTTCCCGTGTGGGCATTTGTGGACACAAATTTTTTTTTTTTGCCAATTCCCCATTCCCAGAAATTCCCCCTCCCTTAACCGATGGAGCACCATCGGTTAGGGGGTTTTTTTCCCCCTTAACCGATGGGGCTACCATCGGTTAGGGGGTTCTCTCCCCAACCGATGGAAGCACCATCAGTTAGAGGGACAAACCCCTCCAACCGATGGTACTACCATCGGTTAGAGGGGAATTCCCTTCTAACCGATGGGAGTCCCATCGGTTAAGGGATCTCCCCTTGAGAGTCCCCTAACCGATGGACTGCCATCGGTTAAGGGATTTTTCCCCCTTAACCGATGGACTACCATCGTTGAGGGGTTTTAATCCCTCTAACCGAGGTACCCCCCCATCGGTTAAAGGAATTTTCCCTCTACCGATGGGACTCCCATCGTTAAAGAGCCCCCACTCCCACACATGTAAGGGGGGCCTTCCCCTATAAAGGCCCCCCAATCCCCTCATTCAAGGGGGGTCAGCCCCAAGGGAGCTACAGCCCTCTCCCCTTAGCAAAGTGCTATCCCACTGTTTTCTGAAAATACTCAAAAATAGAAAAGTTCCCAAATTCCAAAAGTCCCCATCTCTTCCTCAACCTCCTCTCTTGTGTGTGAAGGTATCAAACTCCCTTCCCTACTCGGAGCAGAGTGAGAAATCGAGAGATCGTCTCCATTCGGCATCGGCATTCTCTCTTCTTAAGTCCGCAATAACGGCATCGGCCCCCATGGCTATAGGTTTAAATACCGTCCATACATGGACATATGGTATTTAAATACCTTTGTAATTCGTGCTCTGAATGCTACGCATCCAGACGCATAGTGCCACCTCCCATCGAGTGCTAAGTCTCTGGGATGGTGTGTTTGTGTTTTATATGCATATGTTTCTTAGTGGAGACTCTGCCCAAGCAGAGATTCTGCCCAAGAACATACCTGTATATTCACAAATTTGCATTCATATGTAATGTTCCCTAAAGAAACTCTGCCAGCAGAAACCCCCTTTCCCAGAATAAACTCTGGGGAGCTCCCGCCCAGCGGGGTTGTAGCTCGGAATATATCCATAAAAATGGCAAGTTTGCGCCTATACATATATGTTTCTTAGCAGAACTTCATTTGAATAGAATCTCTACTCAAGAACATATTCATATAATTACGAATCCGTGCTTATGCGCATATGTTTCCTAGGGGAAACTCTGCCTAAGCGGATTCTCTGCCCAAAACACTTTTGTACAACCATAATTTGGATTCATATGAGTATATTTCTCGAAGGAGACTCTATTTCTACAGAGATACCTTTCGTGATAGAAACTCCGCCTAAATGGAGATACCGCTCGAGAAGATGTTCATAAAATTACAAGTTCATGGCTATGCACATGTATTCTGCTGGAAGAATCCTGCCTAAGTAGAGACTCTCCCTAAAACATATTCATATAAACACCATTTCATATGCATACGTTTCTTGAGGACACTTTGTCTAAGCGGAGGTTCTGCCCGAAAACAGACTCAGATGTCTACAACTTCACATTTGTATGCATAATGGAGTCTACCTAAGCGGAAGTTCTGTAGAAAATATATGCATACACCCATGAAAAATCATGATTATATGAATATATTTCTAAAAGAAGAAAAGAAAAGACAAACTCTGGCCGAGCCGAAATTCTGCCAGAAAATATATATATATATCACAAAAGAGTTGTACCCATGTGGATAGATAATCGGGGAAAACTCCGCTTTGACAAGGACCCTCACAAGAAATAATCCATATGTCTGCAAGGTCATCTCCATGCGAACAAAAAAAAAGAAGCTCTGTTCAAAGAGAGGCTTCGCCCCCCCCAAAAAAAAAATATGCCACGGAACTTCATAATCTATAATCAAAGTCATACTATAAATTTGCAACAACTTCTGCCCATGTGGAAGTGCTGCCCAGTTCTCAATACACCCGAAGCCCAGAATAATCTGCGGGTGTATACCATTCCAAACCAATTTTAAATCAAACAGCACATTTCAAACCTCAAGCGGGTTCACGGGTATATACCCGTTCCTTTTTCCAAAATCATATTTCACGCCCCGAAGAAAGAGGGCAGTCATATCACTTTAAAGAATAAAATCATTTTCAATAAAAAAAAGACGAAGAAGAAGGGAAAACATCATGTTAGGACTTTCTAAATTTCTTTACATATATATGTTCTCATCCTTGCTATGAATGGTATTCGAGTTAAAACTGATGTTAAATAATACCAAGAGGTTTTAACTCGATGTAAATGTAACATCGATTCCGATCGATGGAGATAGAGGTCCAGCACATGCTACCCTAATTGTTTGATGAGTATAGACACAGGACCTCAAGGAGTTCAGATTAAACGGCGCACCCGTCCGTTCCTCGGACATCATACCCGTCCGTTCCTCGGACATCACACTCGTCCGTTCCTCGGACATCACACCTGTCCGTTCCTCGGACACCACACCCGTCCGTTCCTCGGACACCACACCTGTCCGTTTCACGGACACCAAAATTCTTCTTCCGCATTGCGCGGACTCTTTCTTCTGCCTGTTAGACAGGCTGGCACGCCCCGCAAATACAAAAATCAAAGCATGTGAAATAAATGAATCGTCAAGTGAAATAAAATGAATAAATCAAAATTGCAAAGAAAAAATCCCGTGTCAACAGCCCATTATTTGCATTTTGTTGAGTCCAAGCTCTAGTTCTTTCAAGAGCCAAGCCCATGCCTTTAAAAGCTTACCTCATATTTCCCCTACTTGATTTTATCCCTGTGACTTTGTGTTGCATGGTCATTTGGATACTATCCTAGAGTCGTTTTCTGCTGCTTCAGATTGCTGGACTCTTTTGGAAATTGAAAATTTTAAAACCAGATTATGAACCCAATGCAGTTGTGGCCAGTTCTGGTTCTTGTCCTAGTTCAGCTTAAGAAATCACTGGTTCTGTCTCTTTACCTATGCATTGGTTTTTTCAGCTGATTCACCAACAGATCTTAAAATAGCCAAAGCACATGAGAACAAGTTCATATCTACCCTTGAAGTGTGCATGTATGGTCACCAGACGGACCCTACTTCCATTGGTTCAGTTTCAGAATCAGTTGTCCACGGGGTTAAATTTTCTCCGGCATGGGTAACCAAGGGTCCTAGGTCAACATTTAAAAATCTGGATTATTTTTGGGATTCCCCAGGCCTTCTAGCCTGTTTCCATCTATTTGGTTCCACTAAGGCCAAAACCAGCAAAAGCAAAAGGGACTCAGCCTATTCCAATCTGGTTCAGTTAGTTCTGGTCTTAACCATCCACACCATCCACTTTTAATGATGAAAGATTGTCATATGATTCTTCCTCTTTGACACTAAGGTAGAGCATATTGATAAATCTCGAAAAGAGGGTTAAAGGTTGGTTGGAATGAACGTATAACAAGAATACATCGAGATCTCTTTGCAAATATGTCTTTCCAGGAGGTCAGGAGTTGGGATGCTTTTTCCAAGGTGGCAATTGCTTGAGATCCTTTTCCACATCTTGGAAATCTTTCTGAACCTCTTCTGTTTTGAACTTGTGAGACATTGTTGCCTCATTGGCAGACCCTGGTGAGAAGAGTCTAGTCAAGTGAAAGTGAATGGAATGGGCGGAGTGTATTCGCATATTTCATAGTAGGGTGGACAAAGGACAAGGAGTTCTTTCCGGTGAGTAGCCGTAATAAGTCAAAATCTGCTTTGACAAGTCAGGAAGGAAAACCCTGGTGTCATTGGGTTAAGGTCTCGTAAGTGATTCTGGTGTTTTGTTAGAATATGTTTTTCCACCTAGAATAATAAACTTGTACCAAAGCAAAAAAGTTAAAATTTGGGCTACCCTAACTGAGCTTGCCCTAATCTACCTTATCCTACACATTTGTCAAACAGGCCCGTTATTCCCAGATAGCTGGTTTCGGCTCAATCAGATATCTAAACATTAAGTTACAACCTTGGGTTAAAATCCAATGGCAGATATCACATGGAAAACGATCTTTTGAATGGACGTGGACAATCTAAAACCTTGTTCAATACCTCTGGTTTCCTGGATGAAGAAGGGAATGATGGACAAGGTTTCTTGCTAATGGACTCTGTGAGCAAGTTGCCTATGCAATCGAAGAATAGATAGGATACTCGTGATTATTCTCATCAGATATACCCTAGATTCTACAAACATCAAGCTTTGCAGCCACAGTTCAGCACCATGTGTCTTGTTTGCTTATGCATTCCTTAAAACTTTCTAGTCATAAGATGAAGCAATATCATTAACTTTTCACTAATTTCTGATTCAAAGTTAAGTGATTCCATCTGAATGTGCATACTTTTGGAACTTTATCTTAACAATGTAATGATACTACATGTTGGGTAACCAAAAATAAGATGCTCGTTGTTTTTCGTTGTTTTTCTAATGAAAATGTACTCATCTAGACAGGTTGAAGACTGTCTATGCATCTCCAAGCCGTGTAAATTTCCATGTGGATTTCCAAAAGGTACGTTCCTTCAGTTTTAAGTAATCATGTGATGGAGCTATGTAAATTTCCAGGTGAACTTCAGAGAGAGAGTCTTTCTAATTTCAAATGCTTGTGTGTTATTTTAATTATCTTCCCCAAATCCAATGATTGTTATTGCATTTTCAGGAAACAGAAACGGTTGCTGCCTATCCAAATATTTGTTTTGCAATTGATGACTTTGATGACACTTTTGATGCTGTGGTAAGATATCTGTTATGCCATGTGGATTTCTACCTGTTTTGCAGGTTTCTTACATCTGTAATTACTTTCTGTTTACAGGAATGCAGGCTTTGTATAGTGTTTTTAAAGAAATTTCAGTTTCACTCCGTCTATCCCTTACAATTAGATTTCAGTCTCTGCTTCTAAAGCCAAGAGGACCTGTATCAAAGGAAAGTTTACTTTCTTGGTTTCAGGGCTAAAATAATCAAGTTACAGGGGCCGAAACCTAATTGTAAAAGATACCAAAAGGACTTGCTCTTAGAGAAACTGAGTGTCTATGGTTCCAGGCTAAATAGTCAAGTTATGGGGGAAAATGTTTAATTGTAACATGTTGCAGGGATTAAAAAAATCAAAACCCATGATTTTAAGAGAACTTGGTATTTTCAAGTGGAACTGCAGCCCCATCCCCTCAAACTTAAGTGATTAGGTTGACCATGCTTCTACTCTAAAAGAAATTGTGAACTGTATGCTGGATAGCGAAGTAGATCAAGCTGGAAGACCTCATAATAGGATTAATGAAGTCAATAGTTTAACCTATTTGCAATTTTCCAAATGCATTGTAAATGAAAATGAATATTTGTGGAAGTGGTACAGGATATAATGAGGCATACTGTCTTTAGGATGTCGCAGGATTTGGGTGTAGGGTCTAAGAAAAGTTTGTTGGCTTTCTCATAGGAGTTCAGGTAGTCTTCTTCTTTTTCCTGATGCCTATCTCTCCCCTCGTCCTTACCTTTGAATGCCAACATGCCCAAGAGGAAGAACCAAAAATAGTGCCCTTTTGATTGGGCAGAGTCAGTTTAAAGCTCTTGGTGTAAAGCAAAAGACTTTGTTCAAAACCCTGAAATCCTGAAATTGTTGAAAATAGTTTGAAGTTGGTCTGTTTCAGTACGACCACATCTCCTGAGCAGGAATACTCTGGAGGCCTTCTCCAACCTTCATCACTACCCACTCTGTGCGCTGCCCATGTGCAGCAGCTGCTCCGGCCTCCAGAGTATAAACCTATAAGGCGACGATGTTGGTGGTGGCTGCACATGGCTGCTCATGTGCAGCAGCCCATCGAAAGCACCCGTCCACCTCAACTGCTACTTGCTTTGTTCTAACCATCCTGGTAAATGACACATCCACCATGCATCTACATAATGGCCCTGCCTGTGGCATGAACCCTCATTGACATCAGCATCCAGTTTGCTGTTGTTAGGGCCAAACTGTCGTTGAATATGCAGTCAGCAGGCATCTAATCCGTGGATTGTGGAGAATTTCTATATTTGAGATGTGGAGAAGGGTGGCATTTTGTGTGTGTGAGAGAGAGAAAGAGAAAGAGGGAGGGGGAGGGAGGGAGAGATGGAATTATGATGGCCTTGTGCTAAAGAGGCTTTTTACTTTTCTGGGAACTGTCAGATGGTGTACGGCAAAGTGCCACATGGCTTTGTCATAACAAGATTCGCTGCATCACCGATTGGATGGAATCAGGTTTTTCCTGATTCGATCCGATTCGGGCGAATCGGACTGATTTGTGTGTCCGATTTGCATGGGATTATTCTATATATATTTAATATAATATGTATAATATATGTGTATAATGAATATATATTACATATATAATAGGGTTTGCCGAATCGGGGCGAATCGGCCCGATCCCCCCGAATCGGTGCAAATCAGGGGAAACCCGATCCCTAATTCGCCTGATTCGCCCCGATTCCCTTTATATCATGGTTTTTCGGATCGGATCGAATCGGTTCGATTCAGCCAAATCGGATCGAATCAAAAGAAACCTGATTTCGCCCGATTCCCATCGAATTGGACCGATTCCCATCCAATTCCCATGCGAATCGGTCCGATTTTGGCGAATCGTGGGGAATCAGGAAAAATCCGATTCGCCTCAATTCCCCGATGCGTCGAACCTTGCTTTATATATATATAATATTATATCATATTTGTAATATATGTTATACATTATTAATATGATATATATTACATATATGTATTTAATCAATATAAATGTGTTTGAAATATGATATATGTAATATATATAATATATAATTATATATGCAATATTATATATATATAATTATATGATATATTATATATATAATTACCCATGCGAATCGATTCAGACTGATTCTGGGGGAATCGGGGCGAATCAGGAGCAACCCGATTTGCCTTCCAATTCCGATTCGGCAAACCGATATATATGTATAAGTATAATTATATATAAATCATATATGTGTATATATAAATTATATATATAATACCCATGTGAAACACCTTATTTACCTGAACATCATTATTTGTAGTTTCATTTGCTTAAGATTTATATGTAAATAAGGAAGTACCTCCTATTTGAATCCAATAAAAATATCAATAAAATCATATCTCTTATCAATAAAAAGTCAACTCTCTCATATAAAAAGAAAATCGTGATTTCGGTGATTTCATCAAAATGCCGACTTTCTAATCTCTCATAATTGGCCTAGCTAAAATTTCATAATTCAATAACCCCATGGAATACTGAAAATCCAAAGTCCGAGGTGAAATAAGTCAAACTATATGTGACTTCTCCAAGAGACTCACTCTTCTACTGACAGTCAAATGTTGTATGGCTAAGTGGGACATGGGAGCAAGTTGTACCCAAAAAATAAAATAAAATATAGGTATATATTATATATATATATTATATATATAAGGCGAATATGACCGAATCGCGTGTCCAGGAATCCGATTCCTCCCTGATCCTGCCACGTTCGCCCGAATTGGACAGATTCGATCCATTCGACAAACCATGGTCGTAAAGAGACTTTACTTTTTTGGGGAATTGTCAAATGCTGTATGGCTAAGGGGGACATGGGAGCAAGCTGTACCAAAAGGATTGGTCATACGATGTTGTTCCTCTACATATTTACACATTTTTATTTGGTAAGCAAATACATAGAAAAAATGTAGTAGGTAGATATAATGCATGTGTATGTATGTATGTATCTGTGTATGCGAGAGAGAGAGATACCTCCCTATTATGTGGTAGCAAGGAGGTATTCTGTGCTGGGATAATTCCATTGAGCACCCGTTCCTGCCTCCGCCGAATCTTGATTGGATGGTTGCTAGGGCGGAGAGGTGGGGGTGTTCATCCAAGTGGATATGCCCTAAGGGGGTTGTTGGATCCATCTCTATATATGTGTGTGTTATGTTGTAGTGAGGAGTAAAACATGAGGATTATATCCCATCCTAATGTTCGATTTATGTGGTCTCTCTCTCTCTCTCTCTAGCATCTTATGAGTGAATGCACAGAACTCCTTTAGTAAATGATAATCCTAAACATGGATATCTATTTGTGTGCTAATGAAACTTATAATTTAACTACTACAATCTCGGGAGAGCTCTTTCCAATTGATGCCAAGTCCTCCAGACAGTTTACTCTCTCCATAGAGTAACTATGTCGTAAGTTCTTGAAGTTGGAAATTTGACAAATATTCCTAAGGATACTTCACCATTCATCACATTCAAATTACTACTTAGTTTAAAGCTTTTCCATATGGACTTTGGGTAGAAAAAGCAAATCATGCGCCCAGGCTCTGCCTGGGCACAAAGGTGCTATACTATAGCAGCCACTTAAAAGGAGCCCGCTTTTTAAAAGGCCCAAAAAGTGCTCCATGGCGCCGTCAAGGTGGCCTGTTACCGGGGCTGACTCAGAGACCCATTGGATCCAAATTCGAATCCTGTTTTTAAAAACCCTCGCCCCCAATTGGCATCCCCCACGATTCCTTCTTTGAAACCCAGCTAGAGTTCGTGTTGCTCCAACAACTGTCGCATGCTCTGCGCTCCTCCGACTGCCACCCCCTCCGGCTGTCACCACAGCTGCCTACCGCGCCGCAAAAGCATCCTTTTAGGTATGGTGATCTCTCCCTCTCAGTCCCCTCCCTGACACCCCCCTCTCTCTCCCCCCCCTCCCAATATAATAATAATAATACCAAGCTCTGTGGGTGTCCCTTTTCCCCCACCCCTGAGGTCCTCCTTCCACCCTTCTTCTCTCTCTCTCTCCCCACGTCCACGTGGTCACCCCTCTCTCTGTCTCCTTCATAGTCCCCCTGTACTTGCTAATACTACTATTTGATTCTTTTTTTTTATGATGTGTTTGCTATTCGTTAACAACTTATTATCTTTGTTAAAATTTGTTTTCCATGTTATATCTAATATCTTTCAGGATGAAGCTAATAAAATACACTTTAAACAAAAGATGAAGCTAAAAATATGTAGCCCCCGGTTAGTGTGTTTAATCCTTTGGCCTTTATTTTTTTTTGTAATTTTCTGAATTTTAGCATTTATTTGTGAATTTCTGTAAATTTTTTTGATGCAATTTATAATTTTATTTCTATAATTGTTATGTAATTTTTCTGCAATTTCCTCATGCTTCTGATTTTTGTAGTTTTTCATATATTTTATTCTTGTTTATAATATTGGAGATATACATTTTAGTTTTTTAATTAGTGGCCTGAGCGTCGCCTAGTGATGCCTAAGCGGGCGCCTAGTCACCTAAGCACTTGGGGACCTGTGAACGCCTTGGTTTGCCTTGTTGCCTTGACAACTAGGCATCTTACTTGGGCTAATTTGTCATTTATTCACCTTTTAGGTTCTGTCAGAAACTGATCATTGCTACTGTGTACTTCTCAATGCTCATGGTGGAGCTGCTTTTCCCACTGAGAGAACCTCAAATGAATGTGGCTCTAGTAGGTCTTCAGCAGATGACAGTCATGCAGAAAAATCCAAGACTCCTAAGGTTTATCCTCCACTGTCCAAAGTTACCTGTGTGATTTAGTTGTCTTACTCTTAAGAGTCTCTCCTTGAAAATTTGATTCATGTTCTAGTTGTTGCAACATATAAAGACATGGATGGCAGAGTCGGATCGGGGTGCTGGATCGGGCCCAGCCGACCCCGATCCGAGTCGGGTCGGATCGCAGGATCCGCCCGATTCCATGGGAATCTGGCCGATCCAGGATCGCCCAAGTTAAAAAATGAAGAAAAAATGTGAAAAATGAAGAAAAATTAGGAAATCTAGTTGCCATATGTTCATATTACATACAGAGCAACGATACTATGACCTTATTTACCTGAACATCATTCAAGTAAATGTTATATTTGTATTTCATGTACTTAAGATATTACATGTAAATAAGAAGTACCCTCTATTTGAATCCAATAAAATATCAGAAAATCATATCTCTTACAAATAAAAAGTCAACTCTCTCATCCAGAAGAAAATGCGATTTCGGTGGTTCCATCAAATAGCGACTTTCTAATCTTTCATAATTTGACATATATAAAATTTCATAATTCAAATAAACCTAGTAGAATACTAAAAATCTAAAGTCTGGTAGAAAAAGTCAAACGTGCATATGACTTCTTCAGGGCTACTCTCTTACTGACAGTAAATTTGCTTGAGACCTCTCAGGATTTAGACAAATTTAAACTATCATCACCTAAACTTATGAGAATTGTCACTTTCTAGTTCTTTTCAATTAGAAAGTGAAAAATCTTATGTGTTTAGGTGATGATAGCTTAGGTTTGACCAAATCCTGAGATGTCTCAAGCAGACTAAGTGCTGTCAGTAGGAGAGTGGCTCCCTTGGAGAAGTCATATGCACATTTGACTTTTTTTACCGGACTTTAGATTTTTAGTATTCTATTGGGTTTATTTGAATTATGAAATTTTTAGATATGCCAAATTATGAAAGATTATAAAGTTGCTATTTTGATGGAACCACCAAAATCGCGATTTTCTTCTTGGATGGGAGAGTTGACTTTTTATTTGTAAGAGATGATTTTTCTGTGGGTGGGTCCCCCCCCCCCCCAAATCGGGTCGCCATAGGCCGATTCCGACCCTAGTCGGCCAATTCCGACCCGGATCGGCCGACTTTGCCATCCATGTATGAAGATGGTTATCACTGTTTACTAATAAATTTCTAAATGCACTATTCGGTATGTATTATTTTTATGTAGCTCGTTTACTTCATGCCACAGTTTACAGAATAACACTGTCATCATTTTGTTTTAGATATATGGATGATAAATGCTTGTTGTTTGGTCTTGATAAGGACATTAACTGGTACCTAATTGTGAAAATATGATTGTGTTCTGCATTATAATCATTATCAAATACCTGTATTGTTTCTGAGAGGGGGTCAGAGTTCCTTTGTTCCAAGTTCCAACTGCTTTTTATATGTTATTGCTTAGAAACTGATTATCAAGACAACATGAATTTGAGGATGAGGATTGATGTTATTTAGGGATAGGTCAGGCGAGAGAAAGAAGACAGAGAAAAATGGCAGAGAGGGACCTGGATTGCGGAATCGGCCAATCCAGATCGGAATCGGTCATAGCCGATCCGATTCCGCTCCAAACAGGCCGATCCGGATCTCCTCATGCCATATCCTGTAAACCCATATAATTAAACAAAATCCCGGCAGATCCCCCCCAATCCATTTCCCCTATCTCGGCCAATGTGATCTGATTCTGGATTGGGATCAGGGGGGTCCGATCCCAGAGACAAGTCTGCCCTTTATAACAGGGACAAATAACCAAATACCCCAATGATAAGTAGCTAGAACAAAAGATAACATAGAAGACTAAACTGCCCTTGATTTTTTCACTGTGGCTACACTCTCCCTCAAGCTAAGTGTAGATGTCGAGCACACTCGACTTGCCCAGACAAAGGCAAAAATGAGCAGCAGTCTGTCCCTTGGTGAAGACGTCAGCAACCTGATCTTGTGATTTGACACATGGCAGACAAATATCTCCAGAGTCAAGTTCCTTCCTGATAAAGTGGCAAAAAATTTCAATATGTTTTGTGCAGTCATGATGGATAGAATTGCTGGCAATATTAATAGCAGCCTTGTTGTTGTAGTAGCTCTTCCCTGGGAGATGTATTTGAAGACAATCAAGAACAACCTCAGCCAAACCTCTCCATACACCATTTACCATAGCTTGATAGTCAGCTTTAGCACTCAATCATGAACAAACTCTCTGTTTTTTTTCTCCATAGTCCATGCTACTAGAACGCCTCTAAAAACAAGCAATAGCCAGTTGTAGACCACCTATTATCCTTTGAACGTACCCGATGTCCCCAATCTGCATCAGAGTAACCATCAATTGTTAGTTTATCACAGTTGGAGAATAGAAGTCCCTTCCCAGGACAGGACATGATGTTCTGTAGTATCCTCTCAACAGCCTTCATGTGAGGGACCCTAGGTGCATGCATGAATTGACTAACCACACTAGCTGCATAAGCTAGGTCAGGACGTGTGAGTTCCCAGTAGAGCAATTCACCCACCAATCTTTAATACTTTCTTTGTTGGAGTGAGATAGAAGTCAAATTATGAGGCATTAGAAAGTCGTTATTTTGATGGAATCACCAAAATCGCGATTTTCTTCTTAGATGGAAGAGTTGACTTTTTATTGGTATGAGATATGATTGTTTTGATATTTTTATTGGATTCAAATGAGGGGTACTTCATTATTTACATGTAATATTTTAAGTAAATGTTACAACAAATTATAACATTTACTTAAATGATATGAAATGTAAATAGATAAGAGTTCTATGTCATCCCATGTGAATCATTGACCCATTCTCATATCTGCCATACATATGTTACATATATCTATGCATATATGCCTTATATATACATATATATGTAATATATACACATTATATACATATATAATATATATTACGAATCAGACCGAATCAGGCGAATCACAAATCGGGTTTCCCTTATCCGCTCCGATTCGGCCGATCGGCCCGATTCGATTCGTCATGATAACCCTGGGACAATTAGTCGCCGAATGGATGCCTCAAGTCTAAGTCGATTATTTTTTCATTTTTATGCATGAGTTTTGTTGATTGTTAGTGTTGAGGGTAAATGCCTATCATATTTAAAGATATAAGCATCACGAAAAAAATTGATTGAATTAAAAGATTGATTTAGAAGACATACTGTGGAATGCGGAAAATTTTCATGTGATTTGATTTTTATTTTTGCCTTGCGGGGCATGCCAATCTGTCTACTAGATAGAAATTGTAATCTGCTCGATGTGGAAAAATTTTATGTCCATTGGACGAGTGCGCCTTTTGTTTTATTTAAAACATTTGTTCCGCATGTTTTATTTTATCAGGCGATTAGGGTTGCATGTACTGGACTCCTCCTCCATCGACCAGAATCGATGTTAATTTACATCGGATTAAAATCAGATTAAACCCGAACACCCTGATAGTAAAGTCGAGGTTTATATTTTTCTAGAAAAAATAACACGATGTTTTTATCTAACGAAATTGATTTTTTAAAAGGGAGCATGGACTCTATTTGTGAGTTTAATATGCAATTTGAGGGACAAATGGATATAAACCCGAGGATTTATTTGATGTTCGGATATATTGTGTATTTGAGTAGAGCTTCCGCATGGACAGAATTTTGCGCAACACACACAAACATATTTGATGAAATATGGCCTATTTTGGGCAGAGTCTCCGTATGGACAAAGTTTTCTCATAGAAATACGCACATATGAATATATATTTTGTGAACATATGAGTATGCTTTTGAGCATAGTCCCTTCTTGGGCAGAGTCTCCTTATAAAGACATACGCATATGAACACACACAATTTACCCTCACAGAGTCTTGCTCAACGTGAGAGAAATAACATAGACTTGTTTAAATGTTTATATCTATGGAGATTAACTCAATATGGAAATATTTGAACACGAGAACATTTGATATTTAAATATTTTATGTCCATTGAGACTAAGTCAACATGGAAGATATTTAAACATTGGAGCACATGAACGTGTTTAAATATTTTGTATCCATGGAGACTAACTCGACACGGAAAATATTTAAACAATGGAACACATGAACACGATCATTTAACAATTTTATCTTCATAGAGACTGACTCAATATGGAGATATAAACATGTATTTGAATTTTAAAACCCCCCCATGGAGACTAACTTGACATGGGGGGGGGAATTTACAGAAATTGGTGGTCGGAGGGGACGACCTAACTTGCCGAGGGCGAGTACCTTCACGCTGAGTACAAGCAGAATCTTCCCCACAATTTTCCTTCTTCAAGAAGCCCCCCTAGAATTTTTTTTTCAGAAAAAGGCCCCCCGTTGCCATGGGGCTACATGGATATTTATAGGGGTTTTTCCCTTTTACATTGGAGGAGGAAGAGAAAGAGGTAACTGGGGGGAGGTCTCCCCTAGTTATGACCTTAACTAGGGGAGGTCCCCCCCCGGTAGAGAAGAGAGGCTACTAGGGGAGGTCCCCCCGTTAGAAGAGAGAGAGCTAACGGGGGGAGGTCCCCCGTTTAGAACAGAGAGAAAGCTAACCGGGGGGAGGTCCCCCCGGTTAGAGAAGAGAGGGCTAACTAGGGGAGGTCCCCCCGGTTAGAAGAGAGAGCTAACCGGGGGGAGGTCCCCCCGTTTAGAACAGAGAGAAAGCTAACTGGGGGAGGTCCCCCCGATTAAGGGTCTCTCCCCCCCCCCCCCCCCCCCCCCCCCCCCCCCCCCCCCCTTTTTTCTTTTTTTCTTTTTTTTCTATTTTTGGGTTTTGGGAAATTGGGGTTTTGGGACTTGAAAATTTATGTGCCAACAAATGCCCCCCACGAATGTGCGCCGAAGTCGAAGGCGAAGGAGGATATCCCATGTGATTTCCAAGCTTTACTCCTGGTCTTGATGACTTGGCGAGAAATTGAATTGAAAATCATAGCCATAGTTGACGCACTTCAGCACTTGCACTGTGACGCACTGACGCCAACAACTTTGAACAATCAATTTGTTACTATGATTTAGGCTGACACCAACTCTACCGTGCTTCTTATGTTGAGTTATTGGCTTCTGTTGCCTGTACATTTTTTCAACTCAGCAATTCGCAGAAGGGGACTTAGTGATATGGACCCGTTCCACCAAGTCAACTCCTCGGCTGAGCTTCATTGAGGAATTGCTCCTTGGATTTATTTGGAGCTGACTTCGGTCTTCTTTGCCCGAGTCTTGTCTTTCTGACTTTACCTAGGGATTTTATTTCGACATTCTCCTTTCGAGACTTACCTTTCTGGCTTCACTCGAAGACCCGATTCGATTAGAGGTTGACCGGTGAGACTTGTCTTTCTGACTTTGCTCAATGACTTGATTTGAGATTTTCTCCTGAGACTTGTCTTTTTTGACTTTATCCAAGGTTGGGTTGGAATCCAGCTACTGAGCCTTGCTTTTCTAGCTTCGCTCAATAGCTTATCATTTGGTCGATGAGGCCTACCTTTCTGACTTTTCTCTTTGACCTGATCTGGTACCTTCTTCCCAAGACTTGTCTTTCTGGCTTTTTTCGAGATTCAACTTGACCTCTTCCTCTGAATCTTGCCTTTTCTAGCTTTATCCAAGACTTGACGAGGGATTCTGCTGCTGAGGGTGACGTTCTTAGCTTTGCTCAATGGCTTGATTTAACACTTGGTCGATAAAACTTGCATTTTCTGGCCTTGCTTTCTGACTTGATTTGATACCTTTTTCTCGAGGCTTGCCTTCCTAGCTTTTCTCGAGATTTGGTTGACATCTTCCTCTTGAATCCTGCCTTTCTGGCTTTATCCAAGATTTGATGTGGAATTCTGTTGCTGAGACTGACCTTCTTGGCTACGCTCAGTGGCTGCTTCGTATTTGAATTGCTTAACTTGGGTGGCTTGTTTGATATCACTAAGAACACTGTTTGATCCAATAGGTGTTTCTGCCGGTTTACAGCCAGTTTCCCTGTCTTTGTCAACAAATCCTGAGCGCATTTTCCTTGACAGATGTAAATACCCCTCTGGGATCAAGCAACTTCAATGCCTAGAAAAAATGCTTGAGCTCTCCCAAGCCATTAAAGCCAAAGACCTGGGCTAGATCTCGTTTCAGCTTCTCGATTTCCTGAGTATTTTCACCCGTGATGATCATATTATCCATATGGACTCCCTTCCATCACTCTATTTTACAAATAGATTATGGTTAGAGTTACCTTGAGAGTAACCAAAGCCAAGTATAGCTTTGTGAAAGCGATCAAACCATGTTCTAGGTTATTGCTTCAGCCAATAAAGAGCCTTTTTGAATTCGCACACTCTCCCCCTATAGAAAGTTTGGGAGGGGGCTGCATATAACTTCCTGCTGGAGATCACCATTCAAAAAGCATTTTTGACATCAAGTTGAGAAAGAGACCAGGAGAACTGAAGCATGTGCCACCACTACATGGACAGATTTAAATCGAGCAACAGGAGCTAACATCTCTGAGTAATTAATGCCATAAATCTGTGTGAACCCCTGGGCCACCAGGCTAGTTTTATACCGCTGAATAGAGCCATCTTCATGAAATTTAATAGTGTAGACCCACTTTGAACCTACTAGACTATGTCCAAGAGGAGGGCCCACTAAATCCCAGGTACCATTGGCATGGAGGGCCACTACTTTCTTGTTCATTGCTTGCCACTGACTTGGGTTCATGGATGGCCTCTAAGTGCAAGATAGGAATGTGATATGAAGAAATAGTGGCCAAAAGAGAATAATAACCAGGAGGTAACTGAGAATAAGAGAAATTGAGAGATAGGATGACAAATACAATTTTTGGAACCTTTTTGAAGTGCAATGGGAAGATCAGAATTGGAAGAAATTTCATCAGGAAGAAGGCCTATAGGCACAGCCGATGCTTGGAGTGGCAGATCGGAAGAGGGTCCTTGTTTTGTGCCATGTGCCTCGAGAATATTGTCATGGAGGAGAAATAGTCTGATTTGTAGTAGCATTAACCGGCTTCAAAGACGGGGAATCAATAAGAGATACAGGTGGTGGCGGAAGTGAAGAAGAGTGTTCCCCCCCTAAGATGAAGCCACAGAGAAGTATGATTGATTTTAAGAGATTACATCTTTCAAGGGTACTTTTCCAATAGAAGGATCAAGTTTTGTGTGGAGGAAATGCCCAAAAACTCCATGGGCAGCCTGATCAAGTTTAGTAACACCAGGATGAGACAATGATGAACATAAGATAAAAAATGTTCAAAGGGATGAAAGATTAAGACAAGGAACCGGGTTGTTCAGGGTGTGAGATGGCATCCGATTTACTCTAGTAACTTCAAGAAGATGCTGTTTTTTCCATTTAGCCACACCATTTTACTGAGGGGTGTAGGCATAAGATGATTCATGAATGATTCCCTCATCTTCCATAAAAATATTCAATTTCTTTTGAAATACTCTCAAGCACTTAGAATGGGAAATTTTCACTTTGCGGTCAAACTGAGTTTCTACCATCATGCAAAACACCTGAACAAGCCAAGGAACCTCCTCATGAGAAGGCAAGAGATGTACAACCAGCAATAACATGAATAAAATCAATGAAAGATAGTTCATTCTTTTTTTTTAACACAATTGTGGTACCAAGTACCAACCACTTTAAAAAAATTTAATAAAAGATAAAAAATATCGATGACCATCCATTGATGGAATAGAGATGGACCCCAAACATCAGAATGGACAAAGATCAAATGGTGAAGAATTCCTTTTCATTGGTATTGGAAAAGTAGTTCTACAATGTTTTACAAGTTGATAAACTTGATGCTGTAGAGACTCAATTGACATAGAACAAAAGAAAATGGGAAAAAGAATCTTGAGAAACCTATAAGAAAGATGACCAATCCAAGAAAATGCCACAAATGGAGACTCCAGGAGGCTGATTTATTCTATTACAACTTAAAGACTGAAAGGCAGCAATTCCACCAGGCTCAAATTGATGGAGACCATCAACCTCATGACCACTCCCAATCGTGTGTCGTGTCTGTAGGTCCTAGAAAACACAATGAGATGGGAAAAAGGTCATGGAACAATTGAGAGACTTAAGACTGTTCACAGAGAGAAGATTAATAGAAAAAGCAGGGACATGAAGAGCAGAATAAAGGACTAGGTGACCAATGAGGAGGATAAAACCCTTTCCGAGAATAGTGGCGTGGGTTCCATTAGCGATGGTCACTTTATCCTGTTCAATGACAAGGAATAGTAGGTAAAGTGAGCGGAGATACTAGTCATGTGGTCCATAGCCCCCAAATCAATGACCCAGGGTGCATATGAATGAGGAAGTAGAAGTAGCACTAAGTGTTTACCCGGTAGTACCTGAAGAAGAGGCACTCATATGCAAGGTATCAAAAATTGATCGGATTGGGATCGGATCGGCCGATCGGGTCAAAACTGATCTGGATCGGCCGATCATATGCACCCTAAATCGTTCTATGTCCTAATATCCTCATAGAAGGCAGGATCGGATCGGACCTCTAAATCGGTTCGGGCTGATCCCGATATGGATCGTGATTGGATCGGTAGATCATTCGATCCTTAGGAAATCTGGCCGGTCCTAGATCGACCAGATTAAAAATTAATTATTTTTTAGAAAATGTTGGAAATCAGAAAAATGCAAAAAAAAAAACAGTAAATTCAAGAACTAACTTCACAATTTTGTAAAAAACACATACAAGTAACATTACAATATGGAGCAATGATAATTATGATACCTTACTTTCCTATTACAACACGGAGCAATGTCAATGATGATACCTTATTTACATATAATATCTTAAGTAAATGAAACTATGATGGTACCTTATTTTCATTTACTTAAGATATTACATTTAAATAATGAAAATACCTCCCCATTGAATTCAATAAAAATATCAAAAAAATCATATCTCTTACTAATAAAAAGTCGACTCTCCCATCTAAGAAGAAAATCGTAATTTTAGCGATTTCATCAAAATGTCGACTTTCTAATTCTCAGAACTGGTCTAACTAAAAATTTCATTATTCAAGTAAGCCACATATAAACTAAACATCCAAAGTCCAGTGAAATAAGTCAAACATATACTTGACTTCTCCAAGGGACTCACTCTCTTATTGACAGTACTCACTCTCCTACTGACAGTGGACTAAGTACTATCAGTAGGAGAGTGAGTCTCTTGGAGAAGTCACATGTACCTTTGACTTATTTCACTGGACTTTGATTTTTTAGTATTCCATGTGATTTATTTGAATTATGAATTCTTAATTAAGTCAAATTATGAGGAATTAGAAAACCGACATTTTGATGAAATCACCAAATCACGATTTTCTTCTTAGATTGGAGATTGACTTTTTATTGGTAAGAGATGATTTATATATATATATATATATATTGGATTCAAATGGAGGTACTTTCTTATTACATGTGATATCTTAAGTAAATGTAAACATTTACTTAAATGATGTTCAGGTAAATAAGTTACATCTGGTTCCTTAATCGGCCGATCCCAATTCAAATTGGCCAATCCGGACCGATTCCAAACGATCTTGGCCAATTCGGCTTGGATTCTATTAAATTTAAGCAGTTACCCCCTAGAATCGGATCGGCCATGGCCGATCCCGATCCGGATCGCTGATTTTGCCTTCCATGAATATCCTACTAGACTTTGATAAGTAGGCAGTGCCTGAGTAAGGTTTTATCTACATAAGTAAGTCTAAACCAATTTGATAACTCATATGAGAAAAATCTTTAGTTAATCTCTTGTTAATGATAAACATCTTATCTTCTTTTTTTATATTATAGGTTTTTAGCTTAAACTTTCTCCAAAACTTATCAAAAGAGAAAGGCAAAAATCATAGATTTTCTTAGATTATCCTATCTTTATATCAAAAAGGTCCTTGAAAAAGTAACAATGGTTAACATCTGTAGATAGAAATGTTTTACTGCAGATTAACAGTAATTTGCACTACAGAATTGTGTAAATTTGTATACAAAATTACTATTATATAATATGCAGTTCCAGTAAATGTAACTTTATTCCTTTCCCTCACAAAAATGATGTACCATTGTACTTCATTTTGATGTATTTCAATTAGGAAATGCAATCCTTATGTTTTTTTTCTTCTATTTTTTCATATTTTCCCAAATTTTTAACAATTTTTTGAGGGGGCCGAACCAGCCACCTTTGGCTGGGGATCGGCCGATCCCGGATCAGGATCTGCCGACCCGATTGATTTTGGCCCGGCCGATCTGGGACCGATCCCTGGGTTCTTGACCCTTGCTCATACGGCCAAACTGAGATAGAATCCATTGGAGGCAGGTAATGTCAGAAGTAGACAGGGAGGGCACTTGAGAAGATATTGGTACCACCCTAAGTAGAAGTAGTAGTGGTAAATGCCCTTTGCAGTACGACCTCCCTTACCACCAGTCTTGAATTTGTTTAGCTTCTTCTCAGAGTAAAGCTCCCAGCAAAAATCGACATCATGGTTATTCGGGTTACAGTGCATACAATGTTTAGTGCCTTTGGGTTTTGGTTTAGGAGGAATTTTCTTGTTTGCCAGTGCAGCAAACTCACTACCATCTGAAAAAGAATAACATTGTAGAGGGTGCAAACATCACTTGCCGGTGGCCTTCATTGAGGATTTTTGAAAAAACAGCTTCTTGCGATGGTAGGGTATCAGCAGAAAGCAACTGCCCACGAAGAGAATCATAATTGTCTTGAGACCAGCAAGAAATTGAAAGACCTTAGTGGACTTAACATGCTTCAAATGAAGAGCCCGATCATCAGTACAATGCCATTTATATGTCGTATAAGAGTCCACTTCTTGCTACTTGATTTTAAGCTCGCTGAAATAGGCAATAACAGAATGCACTGCTTGCTTAAGAGATTGAACTTCACTGATAAGTTCATAAATCTGGGCTGTACTACTTTTCTGTCTGCTTGTCCATACAATTTTTGAAGTATAGTCCACATCTCCAAGGCCGTAGATACATACATAATGAGGTGTTGGATGTCACAACCCAACAATATAGCTGTCCTCCATAAAGTTCTCTCCTCCAAATTCACCCCAATTAAAATGCTTTTACAGAAGTTTATCTTTAGCCCAGTAGTCTCCTGAAGCAGCTCTAACAAAGCTTCGCCATAGCATAAGACTGACCTCATCTTCCATGAATAAGAGTTTTATCAACATATGAAGATGGGGGATGATGGAGCCCTCCTTACACATGGAAAAGCCTCTAACTAAACTAGCCATCTCAGCCCTAAAGCCACACCCTTCTAACTACACTAGCCACTAGCACAAACAGAAGGGGGAAGAGGGGATCCCTTTGTCAAAGGCCTCTATTGCTGCAGAACCAAGAAGTAAGATTCCTATTGATAATGACTACAAGGGAAACTTAAGTAACACAAGATCTAATCCAAGCGATCCATCTCTCCTCAAATTCCATCCTCTATAGTACATCAAATAAACAATGTCAGTTGACCCTGTCATAAGCCTTTTCGAAATTCAGCTTCAGGACCACTCTCTTCCTCTGTTGCTTGAAGACATAGATACACTCATACGCCACCAAAAAGTTGTCCAGAATGTGTCTTCGAGAGCACCCTGGTAATGACTGACTAACTTGTCCATCACCTAAATCAATCTCCCTGCGAAGACCTTGGTAATGATCTTATAAGATCCATTCAGTAAGCTGATTGGCCGAAGTCTCTAAATTCCATATCCCCTGACTTCTTAGTTATAGGCATCAAAAATATTTGGTTGATGCCTCCTATATGTTCTCTTCCTGAAATTCCTTCATTGCAGCCATAAGGTCCTATTTAATGATGTTAGCACCTCTAATAGAACAGTAAGGGAAAACGTTTGGCCCCAGGGCTTTGTCACCTGCCAAGAAGCATGCTTGGTGGACCTCCTCTGAGAAGCATAGTGTCAGTCAAGGCGTCAAGGCGACCAGGCGTAGGTGGGGTCTCGGATCGCCTAAGCGGTGCCTAGGCGTTTAGGACGGAACAAGTATGAGTTTTTTTCAAGTGTCCCTCTTACATGATATTTATGTTATAGTAATATATATGATGATTGAAAATTCAATAAAAATATCATGATATCACAGACATAAAGACAATGAAAGCCACAAAAAATTAAACTTCAAGTAAACAACTCACATTATATATCTAAAGTCATAAAAAATCTAAATTGACATCTTCAAATAAATAAACACACTAAATAAGAACAAGAAGTGCAAATATCATTCTATCATTAGACAACTAATTTCAACTTTTAAAAACAAACCAGTGAATACACCTACATGTAAATGTTAATAAAAATAAGAATGCAATATCTTAACACACTTAAAACAAGTAAAAACTAAATGAGTCCATTACATAATCCCATAATATGTCTAAAAATTGAAAAGAAACTAGAAAATGACAAGTCTCATGTGTTTGGGTGTGAGAGTTTAAGTTCGACCAATATCTTGAGAGATCTCAAACAGACTAAGTGCTGCAGTAGGAGCGGCTCCCTTGGAGAAGTCATATGCACGTTTGACTTTTTTTTTTACGGAACTTTAGATTTTTAGTGTTCCATATGGTTTTATTTGAATTATCAAATTTTTTAGATAGTCAATTATGAGAGATTAGAAGTTAGCATTTCGCTAAAATCATCGAAATCGTGATTTTCTTCTTCGATGGGAGAGTTGACTTTTTTTTTGTAAGAGATATGATTTTTTTGATATTTTTATTGGATTCAAATTGGTGTACTTTCTTTTTTCATGTAATATCTTAAGTAATGAAACAATAAATTATAACATTACTTAAATGATATTCAGGGAAATAAGATGTTACATGGAATCGGGCACTATACTTGATGGATACTTTATACCCAATAAAGAGACCCTGATAAATAAAATCCAAGGGAAAAAATATTTTAGTAAAATAGACTGTAAAAGTGGGTATTGCAGATCCCTAAAGGGTCTAGGCACGCCCAAGCGCCCCTGGCGTGCGCCTTGGCCGCCTTAGCGGCTCCTTGGGGTGCCTTTTCTCCTCTTAGAAAGGCGAGGTGTTTTAAGGCGGCTAAGGAAGCGCCTTGGCGCTTAAGCGGCGCCTAGGCGTCCGCCTTGACAACTATGCTGAGAAGGGAAGAGATAAAGCCTCGCACTCCACAGGAGATAGGTGAGGGAGGAGGTCAGCAACATATCTCATCCTACAAGAAGCTTCCTCCGTGAACGAGGAGGAATAAAAGAGACTCCCCTGGTGCCTAATATCAACCTGGGAAAAAAACATTGGTTCCCCACCATAATGGAAGAAATGGAGTTGACCTTTCTCCTTTCTGAAGCAATCCGTTGAAAGTATGCAGTGTTCTTGTCCCCTCCTTTAATCCATCTGTCTTTGGATCTCTATTTGCAATATATTTTCTCCCTGACCAACACGTCATCAAATTGACTCCTCAAGGGTCCCTAGCTGCCCTGTTTGCCTCATCTATAAGCCCTGCTTTCCCCAAGCTATTAATGGCTGAAAGGTGTTGGATAATCCTATCCTTTGCCACCCTACTAATAAGAGATTTACCCACTCGCCAAGAGTGTAGAAGATGAGCAGTTTGCTTAAGCTTTTTTACCAGGGTGCCCATAGCAGAAGAATTGGGCACCGGCCTGTCCAAGCCCCTGAAATAAACTGGAGGAAATTGGGCTTCTTGAGCCAGACCTGCTCAAACCTGAAGCCAATACATTTGCAGTGTTGCCTTGAAGTCTTCAACAAGATGGGCTTGAGATTCGAGGTAGTTCTCATCATTCCTACCACCTAGGCTAATGGAAAGTGGTCTTCCTAGTGATGGAGGCTAGAAACCTATCTAATTAGAGCAAACTGCATCAGCTCTCATATTGGACAGGTGTTTGCCACTTGTGATATACTTGAGTCCACCAGAGTTATCTCCTGGATGAAGTGAGAGAAATCTTCCGTCTCTCCCACCGTAACAGAGTCACCACTCCTCTCTTCATCTGTAGCCACCGCATTGAAATCACCTCCAATGCACTACGAATACCCTGAGGAAGAATGGAACTGTAACAACTCCTCTCAAATCTGCTGCTTCTCCTCTTTCCCCTACCATGCACACCTGTGAAGTCCTAAGAAAACTAATCTCGGATAGAACTAAAATGTAGAGAGACCGTCCATCTAGTAATGACTCTCTTCTAAGAAAATTTCTTCACCTCAAAGGAGTTCCAAAGAATCAGGATCCCTGTGACAATCTGACAGTGCCGATATCCTTGATGAGGTCACTACTATCCCCTCCCCACTTAGTCTCTTGTAGACATAAGATGTTTACCTTCCACAGTTACGCCTTCTGATAAGCTCCCTTATAGCCCTCCTCTTCTCTGCCCCTTCTAACCCCCTAACATTTTATAGAAGGATCCTCATTAATGATTGGAGTTTGGGCCCTCCTCCTCTTCCTTCCCCTCCTGATTGCTCCCTGCTTTGCTTCGAGATCTCACCCCTTCTCCGATGCTAGCACCCCACCTCTTGTTTATCTTGGAGAATGCTCTTCTCAAGTTTTTTTCAAACCCCTCAAAAGGCATGCCTAATTGTTCCGCCACCCCTTGGCATGTTGCACGACTAGAAGTTCCACCTCACTCAATAGCTCCCGGATCTTATCATATCCCACCATACTCCTTCCCTTGGTCTCCACCTCTTCAAGCACCTCCTGGACATCCCCTACCATCATCAAAACCCCCACCTCAATCTCCCCTCCTATCTCTGTGCCCCCATGCTAGAGGATGACAATCCTTCCAAGACTTGACTGAGGATGCAATGCTTTTCAATCATTGCTGTGAACGGCCATAAAGGGTAGCTCCCCTACTGAGACAGGGCCAATAGACCGTTGGAGTAGCTGACGTTTGCCCTTAGCTAGTTCATGTTGCCATTAGAGACAAGAGAGGTGACTGGTCCCTAGTTGCTGCGACCCGTAGGGAGGAGGAATTCGTGTCTAGACAACGAAGGAGGCCGGTGAGGGAGAGTTTGAGCCGCCGTGTAGGCTGCTACGCAGATGACCCCAAACCTAGCTCTTTACTAGTCCGTTGGGCTACCAGAGACAAGAGAGGTGACTAGTTCCCAGTGGTTGCATCCCCTGAGGAGGAAGATGCATCCAGATGGCGAAGGAGGCCTGTGAGGGAGACATCGAGCCGAGATCGAGGCTGCTATTGAGACAACACAGGTCAAGGTAGCCTCGCCACAAGAGCTTGGATGCTCGAACAGGCAGGGAAGATGCATGGATCTAGGTCCGCTTGGGGCCAGCTTCAATTTTAGGTAAGTTACAGGTCTGCGGAGACTTGATAACCCCCACAAGACCCCCATAATCGGTTCGCGACAGCCTGTTGATGGCTAGATGGACCCCAAAACGGAGCTCCCTGGTTCACTCCCTTGGATCGGCGGTCCAACTTTTGAAGTTTGAATGCTTGCCCAACTCAATTGTTGTATATCTTCAACCTCCTGATGGGTGGGGAGATGTCCTTATTCTTCAGGTGCCCGTCAAAGAGACGGAAAAAAGGATCGGATTGGTCTAGAAATCGGCCAGGGCCGATCTAATCCGCATTGAGCCGGTTCCAACTATGGATCTTCCAGAATATCCGGAATTGGCCAATCCTGATCTGGATCAGCCGATTTCGCCTTCCATGGTCGAGGATCCCTACCCATATTATGCAACCAGACCCGGACGGCCAAGGGTTCCCCCTCCATCACGAAGGTGATGATTGCGAGAATATCCCTAGCAAAGGCACTACAATCCTTATAGCCACCGAGGTCCAAGAGGTAAAAGGGATTAGCTCTCGGTGCCCTGCAACCTCCCTTTCGAATGGGCGCACTAGAAAGGATATTCCTTCTTTGTCACACATGGGCAAAGGGACCCCTTCAAGATGATATCGCACATGTCTACCTCAGGGTTCGGGAAGGTTCCACATCCGTAAGGCCATCTGTCTAGCTAGAGAAGGGCATTATTTACGGCCAGGACTCCTGTCGCCCCCAACTCCTCCACCAAAAGCTTCTGCATACCTCCGCTAGGAGTACATCAGGGCAAATTTGAGACACCTCCTAGCGGACCCCCTTCAAAGCAGTGAGTCTATGCTTGATGTTGTCCATGTGGATCTCCCTTCCACCTGAGTCGCACACAAGCATCTCCGTAGATGTTCCACCCTCTACCTCAGAAGCTCCTCAGGAAAGCTCCCGGCCTCCACCGCCCTCTTATTTCCCACAATTGTACCTTGTTCCTTGGGAACAACCTTCACCACCTCTGCATTTGACCTGACCCTTGTTGGCCTCACGACAGGCTACAACCTTGGTACCGACGCTGGACAGGAGCAGATGTGTCCCCTTCTCCCACACCGGAAAGAGGTCGGCTGGAGACCTGACCTAGCTGGAGAGCCTTGCTATCGAGGCCCCTACCTCCCAGTGGGACGTGGTTAACCCCTGAGGCTATCGGCCGCAGAAAAATTTCTTGTTGGATTTTTTATTAGGGTTTAAGTTTGGTTTGATTTTTATTTATTTATTTTGCCTTGCGGGGCGTGCCAGCCTATCTAACAGACAGATTTTAAAATCCGCGCAATGCGGAAAGAAAATTTTATGTCCAAGGAGTGGACAAGTGCGCCAGTTTTACTTTAAACTTATTTGTTCCGTGATTTTATTTTATCAGGCGATTAGGGTAGCGTGTGCTGGACCCCTGTCTTCTTCGGTCAGAATCGATGTTTTATTTACATCGGATTAAAATCCTTTGATGTTGTTTTTACATCAGTTTTAACTCTAACACCATTGATAGCAAAGTCAAGAGGTTTTACATTTTTCTAGAAAATAATAACACGGTGTTTTATGTTTTTTTTTATCAGACAAAATAGATTTGCTTTGAAAAGGGATTTTTATTTTGAAAAGAGCACGAACTCCATTTGAGAGTTTAGTATGTAACTTTTAGAAATGAGCGGGCGTATACCTGTGGATTTATTTGGTATTTGAATATATTGTGCATTTGGGTAGAGTTGCCGTGTAAATACACGAACACATATATTTGTCATTTGATGAACATATGGCTGTATTATTTTAGGGCAGAGTCTCTGTATGGATAGAGTTTTCCCAAAAAATACGTGCATATGGACATATACTTTGTGAACATATGAGTATGTTTTCGGGCAGAACCTCCACTCGGGCAGAGTTTCCTTTAGAAAACATATACATATGAACATATATTGTTTGTGAACATACGAGTATATTTTTGGGCAGAACCTCCACTTGGGCAGAGTTTCCCCAGAAAACATACACGTATGAGCACAATACTATTTGTGAACATACGAGTATATTTTTGGGTAGAACCTCCACTTGGGCAGAGTTTCCCCAGAAAACATACACATGAGCACAAAAACTTACCCTTCTCGGAGACTCGCTCAACGAGAGGGGAGAACATATGTGCCTAAATACTTATTTCCATGGAGACTAGCTCGACATGGAAACATTTAGGACACAAGAACACAAAGATGTTTAAATATCTTATACCCATGGAGACTCGCTCGACATGGAAGGCATTTAAACACCCAAAGCACACGAGCACGATTTAATTTTACCTCCACAGAGACTAACTCGATGTGGAGGTACATTTGGATTTTTAAAACCCTCCATGGAGACTAACTCGACATGAAGGGAGATTAAGAAGATTCCGTAGCCGGAGGGAGACGACCTCTCTTTTCTTTGCCGAGGGCGAATACCTTCACACCGAGCGGAAGAACCTTTATGAGTGAGCTAGAACTTCCTTTGAGAGAGTCTTCTCTTTTTCAGATTTTCTTCCAATTTTTGGAATCCAAAAAAAGGTCCTATTACCATCAGGCTACATGGGCTATTTATAGGGTTTTTCCCCTTACATTTGAGAGAGGAGAGAGAGTTAACCGATGGAAGGGTTCCATCGGTTAAGGCTTTAACCGATGGAACCCTTCCATCGGTTAAGGAGGGTCCCCCTTAACCGATGGAAACCTTCCATCGGTTAAGGGAACCCCTTAACCGATGGTAGATCTCCATCGGTTAGATGGGTTTTACGTGGGTTTTTTTTTTCTTCTATAAATACACCCCTTTGGTTCTCTTTACGAAGGGTGTTTGATGCTGTGAGATTTTCCCCTTTTCCTTGGAGATCTCGCGACGAAGGCTTGGGTTTGCAAGTGCTTGACGCTTCCTGCTGCACGTGTTCTTTGTACTGTTCTTCAAACTTGGTCTTATTGACCTTGTGCTGCCGAATTTCTGCCGCAACATATTCTCTTCGAAACGCTGTTCTTTTCTGAATTTCTGTCTCACTGGAGAGATTTAATGTTGACTTGATGAACAAATTCTCTCTCTTAATTTGAAAGGGGCTTGGTTCCAATATTACCTAAGCAACCAAGGGTTACCTAAGTAATAATGATATTTACTTCATTCACAAGTCACCTTTGAAAGGGACTCGGACCCAATATTACTTAAGCAACCATGGGGCTACCTAAGTGACCATTGGATCATTATAAGTGGCCTTTGGCATTTCCCTTTGTAGATATCCACCACAAACTTTTCAGGGTTCAACAATGGCAAAGCCATTCGTAGAGCCTCTCTGTCTAGAAAGTCCTAGAGAGAGAAATCAGAAATCACCCTGCTCATTCACACATGAGAAATCAATTTCTCTCCTTTTATTTTATTAGGGCAAAATAAAAATTAAAAGTGACAGATTTGCCCCTTGTAACAGGGACAAATAACCAAGATACCCCAACAATGAGTAACTAGAACAAAAGATAACATAGAAGACTAAACTGCCCTAGATTTTTTTTTCTCTGTGTGGCTACAAGGTTGATTAGGATTGGCTGGATATTAACTGTCCACATACCTACTTACCTGCTTCCTGGTCCCCCGCTGGATCAGGCCGGATATGCCAATCTGGCCAAGGATTGGCCCTAGATAGTCTGATTCTGGCTCATCATGTTTTTTGTTGGGAAGTCTAGTGGCAATTTCTAGAGGTTTGGGTGGCTATAATTTCATTTGTTTCTACAAATGCTGCTGTTACTGAAACATTACTGTCATGAATTAATGTAAACTTGATGGGTGATTTCATATATTTCAGCCACTGACTTTTTAAGTTCATAAAGTGTCACTGGATATGATTAGGCTGCGTTACTTATATTTGCAGCTCACACTTTTCTCAGGATTTGTCAGTTATCCAATGGTTCGAGAAGCATATGAAGGTACGTTTATTATGCCACTTAGATTGGCTTCTTTTGCTGATGCCTAATTGGATTTCTGACGAACTTTAGATTTGCATCTTTTGGTGATGTCTATTTGGATTTCTGATGAACCTTGGATGTGTTCTCTTTGATAGTTAGTTAAAATCCCCTTGATTTGCCTTTGATATGGACTTGTAAGGATATGGAAACTGCAAAACATCTCAGTGGAGTTAAAATTAGGAAGATAAATCTAAGGCTGAAAAGGATACTCCTCAAATTTTGCCTGCTGGTGCATCAATGTGTAATCAACTTTTTGGAATCTTTCTGACAGAAGTATGATAGGAACTAGACTGCTCGATATTTTGTTGTTTATAATGCGATTAGCTTATCTTCCAATATTGGTTTCTACCTCATTGTCTTCTGTCTGTGATTGGTTGAATGTTTGTGTTTCAGTTTGTTCTCTCTGAGAGGTTGTGTGTGATGGATACAAGGCATCTGTTTGCAACTGCCTAGTAAATCCATGATTCATTCAGAAGCTATGACCTGTTCTATGGTCTGTGGGATTCTTAACATACATTCCCATCCCATGATCTCGAACTTAAAATTTGTTATTGTCTTCCTTTGTTTCCAGAATTACTTAGGTATTTGATTGTTATCAATAATCGTAAGGATCAATACAGAATCCTTATTGCTCCTTTACCCAGATGACAAGCCTAATTTGCTGCAGGCAAGAGGTAAGATGATCAATGGCTAGCATTGTTGATCAACATGGAGCCTAATCCCATCAATATGTGACCAGTTCAAATTCCAAAGAGTTGAACAATCTTTTTGCCAGCCTGTTGTCAACAGCACTTAGCAAACCCCCCTCCAAACTTTTATGTAGAATTTGGATAAGAGCTTTTTGGTCGACATTGGAGGATTGGCTGTAAAGGTGTTGAATAATCAATTAGATAAAATCAAAGTCGGTGCAATTGTGTGTCGCTGCACTACAGTTGACCCACAACAGTTCAGAGACCCCTATGTCAAACTTGTTTTGCTCTCACATACACTCCTTGCAAAGCCTACTGAGACATTTAGGAGGTACTCCCTGTTTAATGAACTTTATCCACCATGGCTTTCAAGGTCAGGTCCAGATCAGAGGGATTGATCCAATTTAAGATCCCTAAAAACTGATCCTGAGACCTTTACTAAAGAGGCAGACTGTTGAACTGGGTTAAAATTGGGACTATTTTCTGAATCAGTGAATTTAGTCCAACTTGGTCAGATAGAGGATCATCTGGCTCAGTCTCTGTTCCTAAAATGGGAGTTGCAACGCTGCTCTGTCCAGCCACAGCATCAGCAGCAAATAATGCAGCATACTCACCTCGGTGTGTCAGTGAGGACATCTTAGAGATCAACTTTGATCTATATTATGCGATATATATATGTAAATTTTAGAATTTTCGTAAATTTTAGTATTTTTATATTTATTAGGTGACAATTATAAAGTTCATTGTTTAAACACTTTCCTGGTAACATAAGAGATTGAAGATTCGTTTGTAAACTCTCTTTTGTCTAAGACGGGTGGAAATGAGAGAGCTAGCTTTAAATGGGCCTTCTTTTCACAGTCCTCGGGCTGTCACCATACATCATCAGTTGTCACCTGCCAGCACTGTTGTTCAGGCCAAGGTTTGCCATATCGGATCTTGGCTTCGTCTCGGGAGGGTCAAAGAGAAGAGATCTCGAAGAGATCTCGGTAAAGATCTCAGGAGATCAGGATAACATAAAAGTGTGGATCACATAGGTTCACATAGATAATTCCTTAAGGAACATAGATAATTGCATACATTCCCAAGTCTCAACTATGGATGACATAGGTTTACATCATGGTTTGCTGGAGCGGCGATTCGGGCCGAATCAGGTTCGCCTTGATTCGATCCGATTCGTATGGAATCGGTCCGATTCGCATAGGATTATTATAAATATATTTAATATAACACAAGTACATAAATAAAGAACCTAGAAAGTGAATTCTCATGAGTTTGGGTGATGATAGTTTAGGTTTGACCAAATCTTGAGAGGTCACAAGCAGACTAAGTGCTGTCAGTAGGAGAGCGGCTCCCTTGGAGAAGTCACATGCACGTTTGACTTTTTTTTACCGGACTTTGGATTTTTAGTGTTCCACCTGGTTTATTTGAATTATCAAATTTTTAGATAGACTAAATTATGAGATTAGAAAGTTAGCATTTTGCTAAAATCAACGAAATCACGATTTTCTTCTTCGATGGGAGAGTTGACTTTTTATTGGTAAGAGATATGATTTTTTTGATATTTTTATTGGATTCAAATGGGGGGTACTTCCTTATTTACATGTAATATCTTAAGTAAATGTAACATTTACTTAAATGATATTCAGGTAAATAAGGAGATCCTGACAACCCTACCTGACTCATCTCGGCCTTCTCGTTTCTCGGGAAGGGGCCGAGACCGAGATTCTCGCGAGATCTCGCAAGATTGCTTACCATGGTTCAGGCGGTATTCACTGTCACTGCCAGGCTTGCCACCTCCATTTTCCTCTATAATGCCTCCACTTCCAGCAATTGTTTGATTAGTGGATATGCTTTCATCACTGCATGTTTGATGGCTGCCTTTCTCTTCTTTTCCCCACTTTTTTCAGACTCTTCATTTTCTATGTGCAACCTTATGATGGTTTGTCTTCCCTCTCTTCTTTTTTCTTACTCTGCCATCACTAGTGTCCAAGCAAGAACCTCTGCCATCACTGTGATATAACCCCAGAGAGTCTACATAAAAATCCTATTATACGATTCTGTCAGACCCTTCAACTTTCAGTCTGCATGCTTATCAGATTTCTGTGTAGACGTGGGGCCTATATCTCAATTAAAAGACCGAAAGGGTTCTTGCAAGTAGTCTCTTGATGCTTTAACCATAGTTAAAAGAGCTATAAAGGATGTATGTCAGATAATTCAATGCGGGACCAGATTGGATAATATGCATTCACAAAGGAAAGGAAGTAATATTCTTAGATATGTCATGGGCACTATCCATTATCCTTTATTTGAAAAATGTATTGAGAAGTCTGGAGCTTCTTGTTGGTGCAGCCTTTTGGATCTAAAATTAGCCCCAACTTTTCAAAACAAATATAGGCCATCCTATTAGTTGGAGAATTCCTCATTATGATCTGTTTACTATGAGACTTGTTTTGGTTGATAAACTTAGTTGGAATATGCATTTGAATTACTGTTGGATTTTGTCTGCTTTGATGTTGATGCCGTATAACCCTTTTCCAACTGCAGCTGGGAAATCGGGGTTTGGAAGTCTTTTGTCAATTGGCCATTTTCATGCTAAAACAGACAGGCTGTACATGAGAGGTCCAGGAGGGCGTGGTGAAGTTGAGGTGGCTGTCTCTGGTGTGGCAGGTATCTGAGAAACTTCTCTTAATCTTATGAACCCACTTTTGTTTCTTCTAAGGATTTACAAAATCTGCATGTGATCCACTTCAAGTCTAATGATGAAAAGACCCTTATGCACTTGTATGGACTATGGAGAACTCATTTCTTTATATGGCAATGTAGATTATATAGACAGCAAAATAAAAAATAACATAGACAAGTATGCTGGCTTCTAAGAGCAACCTAGCTTCAGTATTTTTTAATTTTTGAATAAAGTGGGTTGTACCACCGGCTTAGGTAATACAATCAGCAAAGGGGAGGAGAGATTCATCATCCTATGAAAAGCCAACATAAGGAATTAAACCAAAGTAAATAGAATATCCATCTCCTTTCTCCATACATCCACAGATACTTGTAACATATGCCTACTCCAACCATGTAAAATATAATTTACTCAACCTTTGATATTTACAGTGTAAATTTTACTTCCTTAGAAGACATCATCATTTGTTTCACGCCAAATGCTCCAGCACAGCATTAGGTAATAATATGAGGATGCGAGCTCTTGAATGTGGTTGAATTAGTTGAGATTCATGAAAGTCTGCCATAATTGTTGGATGTTGCTGAAAGTGACATTAATGGGAAAAAATGATCCCAAATATCCTCCATACCTCCATTGAGACAGGATAGAAACACGTTAAATACATCGGCATCATTGTAAAGAATACATAATAAGTCAAAGTCATGTCTCCATTTCCTCCTGTAGAATTTAGTTATGAATTATGATTCTTCTTCAAACATGAGCACAGGAACACTTTCACTTCTGATGGTGTTTTAACCTTCCAGTCATCTATGTAGTATGCACATAGATGCATGCAGGTGTATATTCACATGGTTGATCATTAATGCTAGAGGAGAAAGGAGCACGGTCATAGTACATTGGCAGCATATGACTCTCTGCTTGAATGCACGAGTCTCTTCCTCACATGCCTGCCTTTTTATACAACCCCTCTTTTTGAATATGTGGGATTCATTCCTCTCGGATGGTCTCTTTGTAAAAACTCGTTTGTACATGAGTTGCATAAGTGTGAAAAGGAAATTTTCAAGCATTGATAGCATTATAAGAGTATTGACCTTATATCTATGTGCATTTGTGTGTGTGTATGTGTGCAAGCATCAGATAGCATTATATACAATGCCTTTGTACATCATGGAATGTTGGGTCAGCTGTGCAATGCCCCTGAAGCTGATTGCATTGAGATTTGACCGTAGAAGCTCCTTGTTTACTCCCTCAAACCACTGCATCCTCCTTGCTACCATCTAAAATTCTTCTTTTAGGTGGTTCTGTATAACAAAATCTTCATCTGTCTCATCCTGCTTGAGATTTCTGCAGAGATGCAGACACTATTTTGAGCCATTCTTCCTTTTCACCTTGGCCAAGGGATCTTGCACTGATCTGAAGTTTCTAGGATAGTCATCATTGTATCTATCTACAGTTCTACACACCATTTATCTTTCCAGATAAATATGCTTTATCCATTTCCGACCCTCATCCTAATGCCAATATACCATCCTTTATTTAGAATCTGCTTTTAAAATACCTCTCCAAATGGGGATTACCTGAGTTGAATTATCCTTCTCCAAATAGAACATGTGCTTCTGAGCATAATGTTGATCATGGCAACTTTTTTGCATAAAGAGTTATCCATTGACATGAGCTTCCATGCCAAAGCAAAGCTGTATTCATTTGATTAATATTATTTTCCCGAAGTCCTCCAAGCATTTTTGTTTTATGCACGGTTTCCCAATTCATCAAAGAAATGCTGCTGCATTATCGTGTACCACCTATAGAAATTTCATTTAAATGCATCCAATCTGTTTGACTGCAGCCACTGGAATATCAAAAATGGAGAAGAAATGCAGAAGACTATAAGATAGAACATAATTTGAATGTAATTCTGCCTCCTAAAGACATGGCAAGTCTTTTCTGTTGCTTGCCAATTACAGGATTCCACTCATTAATGCGACTGCTGCCTACGATGCAGTTGTAAACCTAAATATGTAGGTAACTTTTCTGACTTGCACCCTATTATGGCAGCATACAACTTTAATTCTTCATCCTCCATCTTAATCTCCACCAAGGATGTTCCCTGAAATTAATCTTAAAACATGTACAGGCTTCAAAACTTCTCATAATGAACGTCAAATTCTTTGTTCATTGTTTTAACCCTGCAAGAACAATAATTTACCATCTGGAAGTAAATGAGAATTGATATAGGCATTATATAGACATTCACACTTTTTATGTGGCTCTGAACCTCAGCTTTCTTTAGTTGCTACCAACAAGCAGTAAACATGAAGGATCCCCTTGTTTAACTCCTTCTGAGCTACTGAAGGAGCCACAGACATATGCCACTTACAACGATGGAGTATTTGGCAGAGGAAGGACACTGTTTGATGACTTGGATAAATTGCTCAGAAAACTCATGAATTGTCATTAAACCTCCAATGCTACCCTGATCCACACTGTCATTATCTTTATTGATATCTTATATACACAACAAGTTATACTTCTTCTCTTGACAGCAACAGAAGTTCATGTGCTAGTAGAAAATCATCTCTGAGTCTTCTTCTTGAACAAATGTAGTTTGATTTTCTTCCACATTCCATAGCTGTTGTCTCTGAACCAACGAACCCACTTTCCTACTGTGTGTGAACTTCAATACTCATGCATTCTTTCCTCTAGCTTTATTTGAGGACCGATAAGAAAATATCATGATGTCAATAGCTAAATGAATGTTTGTCAGTAACATTTTTTAATATTGAGCTGAGTATATCTCGTTTAATGATGACCTAATATACTGTAGTAGTATAGCTTTCTTGCATAGTCATTGTATATTGCATTATTATGCTTCACTAATATGGCAATGGAATGCAGACCAAGGCCAGCAAAACTCAGGGCCTCCATCACCACTTCAAATATCCAAGATGGGTTTTGGAATTGGTTCCATTGTCCGTAAGGCAGCATCTGCTGCATCTGAGGCAGCTAAGCATGCCTATGCCTCTGCAACTAGGAAATATGATGCAGAGCTATTACCTCTCAAGTGTTGCTTGATGTCTGTCTCTTTGCCTTGGGAGTATATTGCCCATGATCTTTTGTTCAAGGTATGGTCTACTTTGACTCGTGAAAGTAATTAATATTCCAAATGCAGTTAGCATATTTCAATATCAATTTTTTATGAATGTGTGACTGGGTTGGTTTCTCATATCTCTTGATTTACCAAATATAAAGGATTTTCCTCCAACCTGTTTTGTCGTTAGCTAATGGATAAATCTACTTGGCTGGTTGCTGCCAGAATGAGATCCAATAACTGTCCTTGTACATTATCAGGAAACAAGTGTCAGAAGCTGCCTATAGATCCATCCTCATGATCGTTTAATAGTTTTGCATTACTCTGCTTCCCATCTATAAGGCTACCCACTGGTGTTGTTTAGTACCTAGACAAACTGGGATATGTCTAAGTGCCCGCTAACCTTGACATGGCGTGCTGAAAGAAAAATGGAGGTCAAGTGGGTCTAAGGTTACTACATTATCCCCATATGTTGGGGTTAAAGTCAGGATAGACTGCTCATTATTTTGAAGAAAACTGAGGTTAGGCCTATGTTGGAACGCGGAATCTTCTTTTTTTGCTTTTCTCTCTTTAATTTTTTTTTTTGAAAATGAATTTTGCCCCGGAGGGTTCCGTCCATGTCTTTCGCTTCTGCGGGCGTGCCAGACTGTTTACGAGAAACAAACAAAGAGATTTATTTTACGAGGAGTATTGGATGCGAACCCTGATACCCTCGAATTTCATTTCATTTATTTATTTTCCTCGCGCGCTCGTATTTTCAGGGCGATTAGAGTGGTCGTGTACTGGACCTTCCCCACCGACCGAAGTCGATGTTTCATTTACATCGAGTGCAAAACTCGAATACCTTCGATGCGTAATGTTTGCTAAAAGACCATATGTCGATATTTAAAGGAAACAAATGACCATTTCCACAATTTCATTCAAGCATGCTCATGTCATTTATATTTATGACATTTACATTTGCGCCTTTAATGGGGTTTTTTGTACCTCCACTGGGCGTTCATACAGCATGTCATATACATGGGTGTCGACGACGGGGTGTTTGTGCCTCCGTCGGACATCACACAGCATGGAGATTACATCGACGTTCGTAACGAGGTGTTTGTGCCTCCGTTCGACATTTACAGGATGTAACGTTTACATTTGCGCTCACAACGGGGTGTTTGTGCCTCCGTCGGGCGTTCACAAATGTGTCGGGTCTTTAATGCCCGCAGCGGGGTGTTTGTGCCTCCGCCGGACATTTATAGACCAATCATCTCTTTTGAGTCGACGACAGGGTATTTGTTCCGCTGTCGGACAACATTGCCTCTACGTGTGTCGTTTTCGTTGACAACGGAGGACTTAAATGAAAACGCCGGGAGTCATGTAACAACCTGTGGTGACTTCGCACGGACGAGGCGCAGGAAGGCCCGAACGCGGCGGACAGAACACCAAAGGCAGCCAGAGACTTCCTCCCCAGCACTCGCTGACCAGAGCTCAGAGCTCCGGGGGCCAAACAGACCGGGCGAGCGTGGGTGATGAGCGTGCGGACTTTTTCTTTAAGCTCTCGTACGTGGGTGTATGACTTGGTGTTGTTGCCCGGGGTGGTCTCTTTTGCTTTGGGGGTATGCCCCCCTATTTATAGGATTCTCAGGGGCCGCACCGACAGGGGTGCATGACCCGACGGAGGTTGGCGGCACGAGCGTCGAGGCGGGACGAACCGACGGAGGTTGGCGCATAGGAGGCCGAACGGGCGGGGGTACCCGCTAGTCAGGGCCCCAGACCGGCGGGGGTGCTGCCTGGCGGGCCCCCAACCGGCGGGGGTGCCGAATCGGTGCACCCCCCCCCCCCCCCACCCCACCCCACCGACCGGTGGGGGTGCGGCCTGGCGGCCCCCCCCGAACCGGCGGGGGTGCCGAACCGGCGCCCCCCCTTGACCGGCGGGGGTCCGGACCGCCCCCCCCCCCCCCCCCCCCCCCCCTAACCGGCGGTGGTCCGCCTGGCCCACCCTATAAAAGGGTGGGACCTCTTCTTCTTGGAACATCTTCTCCGCGTTTTCCGGGAGAGAGCTCCGTGAGGCCTCCCGTGCCGGGTTTGTTGGTTGACGGCCGCGCTGCGCCGCGCACGTGCACCGCTTGTGCGTCTTCGACCGTTTCTCGTGCGTTTGACTCCATTTTCGGAGAGCACGTGCATTTGACTTTTCCGAACCCGTCCACGTCGTGCGCGGTCTCGAACGCGAGTCCGGACATCGAGTTTCGACTGTCCGGGGTACGTACTTCTCGCCACCGATGAACTTCTGGGACATCTCGCTTCCGGGTCACCCCGGGTTGACGCGAGCACTCGGACCCGCTTGTCTCGGGTGCCCGAGTGGGGAGGCCGGGGTTTGTGCCCGGTCCTTCATAGCCTTCCGGGCGATTTCGTTGCCCTGGGCTCGTCGGAACCCCGATATTTTTTTCGGGTTCAACAAATGCCCCCCACGGGATATCCGTCGGAGACGGTGGCGACGACGGGTATCCCGTGGCCCCCCCTTGGAGATACATTCTTTTCTTTCACATTTGTTTTCCCCCCGCCTTGTTGCAACGTTCTTTTATTTGACGGTTGAACAATTTGTTCGGTAGGGTTGATGATGCCTCGTGCTCGCAAGCGTCGTGGAGAAAGCGGCAAGGCGTCGCGCCATTCGGAAGACGACGTTGAGCGGACGGACGATCCCATGCCGTGCTTTACCCTTTCTCCGATCCGAGAGGAGGACTTGGGCCGGCTTGACAGCGGCATCGGGTTGTACGTCCTCGGCCCTCTGGAGGAGCCTTCGCCACTTGAAGGCATGGTGGACGCGAGCCGGATAGATCGGAGCGGGCGGATTTACCGTTATCGGAGGGGAGATGACTACCCCAAGCACTTCCCGCTGGACGAGCATCTTTTCCCGTTCATTCAGAACTTCGTGCCGGCCAATTGGGAAGGCCCCGCCGATCTCCTTGCGATTGAGCAGGTCTGGGCGATTTTGTCCGGTCGCGACAGCATGATGGGGACCTGCAGTTTGCACTACCCCAGCTTTCCTCTCGGCTACGATGCACAGGTGCACTTTCCTGACGCGACGCAGTTGGGGTTGTTCAGGTCCAAGCCAACTCACCGCGTGGGGGAAGTACTGCTGGCGCAGGGCCTGTGGGAGGTGCACAGACTGCCTAAGACCGGCCCTTCCTTTACCGGACATACTTTGTCGCCCTCGGGTCCTGAGTTTGTGCAGGAGGGCTATGATCGGTCATGTTTCCTTGACCGGATTTTGAGTGGAGGGGCCGACAGGTGGTCTGTTGCTTCGTCGCACCGCTTCTGCTTCGACGCGATAGAGTGGTTGATGGGGATCTTATACCACTACCACAAGTTGTTGGACCAGATCGGCATTCTTTATGTTGTCGTCGCCGCTCTTCATGATTATCCTTGTCATTCCGGGCTTCTGCAGGCCCTGGCGGAGAGATTCAACCGGAGGTTTAATACCTTCGGTATCGCAGAGGGGGAGACTTGCCTCGACTTGTGGGCTTTGCACAGGATTTCTGGTCTCCCAATCTCTGGCCAGCTTTATGAGGAAATATGCCTGGGCGACCCGGACAGGGACCAGTCTTCCGGCTCCGGCTCTTACATTCTGTCCCACAGTTTTCGCTACCTGGCGAGGGTATGGCGAGACTTAGCCAGATGTGGGAAAAGTGGATGTCCCAGTGCTTCGAAGGGGACAGTGAGGGTGAGCTGCGACGCCTGGATCCGTTTCTTCTACAACGGGCCCCTCTGCTTCCACAAGGGGTTTGCTGGCGACAGTTATAACCCGGCAGACTATATGCAGCTGTCGGTCAGCTTGGACGACAATGCCAAGTATCTTTACGCGCCTCGGGGTGACAACTGGAACCCAAGGCGGCTTCCGGACCGAACTTACTTGGCGGCCTACCTTGTGTACTGGCTGTGCACTTTTGTCCTCCCGTTCGGGGAGGAGGGGAACATCAGACCGGAAGTCATTTACCCGGCCTGCATTCTGGTCGGTGGCGTGCGGCCAGCTTTGGCCCCGGCGGCCCTGGCCAACATCTTCCACGGCCTGGGTGATCTCACAGCTAGCTCCTCCCCTCGCAACAGGAACGTTGTCCTGGCGACGCACTATTTGAGTGCTTGGGTCAGTCTTCTACTGCCCGAGCTGAGTTATAACATCAGCCTGGAGAGCCCTTCCATGCCGCTCATCTTCATGTTTCGGAACCGCCCAGAGCAGGAGCAGCGGCGGCAATTGAGCGAGGCACGTCGACGACTTTCTTTTGTGCCGACGGCCGGGCAGCAGGGGCTCGACCTCGCCTGCTGCTCGCGTGACTTCCGGCCTTGGGTGGAGGAAGACAGGAGAGGACAGGTTTATCGCCTCCCCCATAATGCTGTGCCCAGTGCTTCTTTTCGCAAAGACTGGCTTTGCTGCATCCGCCCCAGCGTTTTGCTTTTCCGCAAAGGGGGCTCTCTATTTATGGAGCCATACTTCCCACACGGCTTTGCTTGTAACTTTGGGTACGACCAGGCTGTGCCCTCGAATGCTGATTTCGCATTATCCGCCAGGACGTACAAGGGCCTGGACCGACACCTAGTAGCTTCCAGCTGGTGGTGCTACTTTATCGGGCGCGACTCGTCCCCAGAGTGCTTTATCCCCGAGCAGCGGTTTGAGGGGCGTGTGGGCATCCTTTACGCCCGATGGTGGACTCGGCATAACTAGGCGTTTCGGGAACGCGCCGAGCGGATCAAGAAAGTAGAAGGCGACTATTTGTCCCGGGCGGGCGCCCCCATTTCTACGATCGCGCCAGACTTTCTTCAGAAGGAGTTCTCAGAGATAGCTGGGACGGTGGCGACTGTGGGTCGCCGTCGTGCGAGGGCGCAGGCCGCTGGATCGGCGGATTGCAAAGCTTATGTAGGGGCTTTGGATCCCCTGGTGCGCCCCGAGAGCAGCTTGGCGACTTCTCGGGACAGCGGGGAGCCGCCGCTGGTTTATTTTTGGTGGCGCCATTTTCTGCTGGATTGCGGGTACCCGGTAGATGCGGCGCTTTCCAGTCCCATCCTTCCGGACTTGTCGCGAGATTGGGAGCGGCACATCCGACACTCCATTGCTCGCGTCGGACCAAGGAAATTTATCAGCTGGATCGAGAGCGGCACTATCCTGCAGCATTTCTGGGATGCCATCGCCGAGGCGGGGAAGGCCGTAAAAGTCTCTTTCGATCGAGTGGTACTTCCGCCAACCTTTTCTCAGGCCCCGTGCGGTATGTCATTTCCCTTTTCATATGCTTGCCTGTATTTTTCTTATCCCTGTCATGCTGATTGGGTTTCCCTTCCTTTCATGGTTCGACCAGAGAGCTTTATCCTTTTGACGGAGATGCCGAAGCGCGACGCTTCACACGGTCGGAAGAGGCGCGCAAGCAGGGAGGCCGGCCCTTCGCAACCTGCAGCTCGGGGGAGGACCCCCGACCCTTCTTCTTCAGCTGGGGTAGGTGGGCCTTAGCACTTTCTTTCGTCTTCTCCCCCCTTCTCTTTTTTTCTAACGAGGGATTTGCCTCTCTCGCTATTCTTTGTTGTGCAGCCACGTCGACTCCTGGGGGCGGTGATGTAGCTGAGGATACTCCACGGGACAATGTGGTTCCTCAAGTCGATGACGACTATAATCCCACGTTTGATGGGACATCGTCCCCCGACGGGGCAGGCACATCCCAGGCGTCTCCCACTGGGCCGGGTAGGGTGAATGCCTGCCCCTTTTTTTTTCATGTGGTTGGCCGACACCATGGTCATGTGTGGCCTGACGATTATTTCCCCTTCCTTTCTTTTCAGGGTACATTCCGGCGGACGCTATAGCTGCCGAGGGTGTCGAACACCCGGCTGCGATCGCGCCGGTTGTAGGCGGGACGCCTTCATTACAGGCCATTCACGACCTGTTAATGTCCGGGTCTGAGTCGGAGCTGCCCGGCTTCTCTGACTTTGCTCCGAGCATACTCGAGGGAGGGGGTTGGCAACGAGCTCTCCATAGCGCAAGTAAGGGGTTCTCGCTCTCCTCGCCTCACCTCTGCGCTGCCTCCGCTTTCTTTCTTCATGTAGCGAATGACTTTGCCCCTTTTTTTTTGAATTTCAGTGGCGGTTACTTCCGCGGCTGTGCTTCCTACCGCTTCTCCACCGGAGGAGGGCGAGGTCGCCCGAGGAGCAGCTGGAGATGGCGACGGTGGGGACTTGCTTCCGGAGAGCGAGCTTTTCCCCTTTTTGTTTATTTGCCCCGACACTCGTCGGGACGAGAGAGATAGAGAATGTTCTCACGCTTAATGCTTGTGTTCATCCCCTTTGCAGATGGTGCTGAGATTGCGGCGGAGATGATGGAGGCGGGTCCTCCAGAGGCCATTCCCCCTCCTACCGTGGCCGTAGGCGGTGCAGAGGATGCTCCTCGTCGGATTGCACCGGCTCTGTTCCTTCCAGGGGCCAGCGAGCTCCCACCAGGTATTCTAAGTTTGAGGGCGCCGTTTCGTTTGTGCTCCCCGTGCCTTCGGGTATTGCGGCCATCTTCTCTTTATTTGACCCCGCTTCTCTCCCCTATTGTTTGTTTGTTCTTGGAGCAGGCGGAAAATCCGACGCTTTGGTCGAGGGGCGCTCGCCTGTGGCAGTCGGGGAATCCGTAGGGGCAGTGCCCGCTACAGAGGGTGGCGACGACGCTTCTTTTCCGCCTGATACACAGGGTTAGTGACCTGGGATTCGAGCCCTTTATGCTTCTCGGTCTCCGCTTTTCTTTACTTTCTGCGGTTGCGTCATTTTCCTTCGAGCTGACTTTCTGTCTGCCTCTGGCAGCTATTGGCAACAGCTTGCTTCCCCCGTCTTCGAGCGAGGTGTCGCTTGAAGGACCCGACGCGTTTCCACGGCATGACATCCTTTGGCCCGACGTTCCACAAGAGGGTCTGGTGCGCGGGGTTGAAGGAATGCTTAGCCTTTTTATGACGTCCGCGCGGGCCGTTATGGAGGAGAGCAGCCCCCCCTCCGTCGAAGCCGTGCGGGGCGTCCTGCGGAGGAGTACTCTCGCCTATCACTTGATGGGCTGTCCCAGAGACCCGTGGATGGCCGCTGTGGATGCGCTCTGGGGCGAGGTGAGGGTCTTGGATTCTCTTAAGTTTAACCGCCCCATCTCTTTCATTCAAGCTCGGATCCTTAAGGATTTTAATCTTAAAGCAGAAGTTATTGTCAAGGCGCCTATATTGGTCAGATGGATCCCCCCTGTGATCAACTATAGTATTAATGTGGATGGAGCTTGTAAAGGCAATCCGGGTGCTTGTGGTGGTGGTGGCTGTTTCCGGGATGTCAACGACGATTTTGTGTTCGGTTTTGCCTACTTTTATGGAACTGGAAACAGTCTTATGGCTGAGACTAGGGCTATCCACGATGGCCTTAGATTCATTGGCCATGGAACGCCACCTGAATGTGTCTGTTGTGTACTCTAATTCGGCTATTATTGTCCAAGCTATTACGTTGGGGCGGCTACCTCATTGGGCTGTTTTTCCTTGGTGGCGAGGCATTTGCTACATGCTACAGATTCTTAAACCCAAGATTGTTCATTCTTTTAGGGAGGGTAATCAGGTGGCGGACTCCCTTGCCTCCCATGCCTGTGTCCATGAGAGGAATTCGGTCTTTTCTTCCCTTACTGATCTTCCTCTTCCTGCTAGGAGTTCATTGCTTATTGATAAGGCTGGTTTACCGAGCTTCAAGTTGTGATCCTTTATGGGTTTCTATTCTCCTTTTGTTATTTGGAGATCGGATGTACTTCTTTTTCTTTGGAGGTTGTTATGTACTGGCGTCGGGTGTTATTCTCTATATTGATTTATTCAGAAATAAAATTTTATCCAGTGGTTGATCGCCTGGTGGAGTGGGATCATCTCGTCCCTCTGGGACGGGGTGCACTCTCCTGGTCGCTGACCCATTGGATACTTTACCCAAAAAAAAAACATTTACTTGAATGGTATTCAGGTAAATAATACACACAGTCTTTAATATTTTATATTTTTCTTGTGTTATTATAGTAGTAAAAATGCACATTCTTTAATTTCATGTTTCATACTACGAATGCATGTATGATTGATTTTTAATACAAATGTTAGTTCTTTCGACTTATCAGTTTTTTTTTCTTCGGATTTTCCTATTTTTTTTCTTCTGATTTTTATGAAAATTTCTCATTTTTTTCGAACTTTTTAGTCCGGCTGATCCTAGATCTGCCCGACTTTCCTTGGATCCGTCGGATCTCGCAATCTGATCCCGATCCAGATCGGATCGACCCTTAGCGATCCCGATCCGATTTCGATCCTGTATTCCATGGGGACCAGGGCAACCCTGCTGGGTTCCAGCGGGGTGCGTCTTGGCCCACCCAGGGCCAACCGGGACTAGTAGGGCCCATTGGGTCCAAACAGACCCCCCTCCTCCTTTAAAAACCCCCTTTGGGGCCAGTAATAGGGCGCAGTCCCAAAGATAGATCTTGCATTTGCTTTGTGGCTTGGATGAGGCGCGTGTCGGAGATCATGGAGTGGTCGTGACTCGTGAATGGGGCTTGTCCGTGGTTTTCCCAACATTGTCGGAGGGGTTTGCACTCGTCCGGAATTGCATCCTACACGTCTTTTTCCCTTTCACGAGTGTGTAATCAGCGAGAACCCTTGCTGCAATGATATTTAATTGGGTCGATAAACCCGGAGTGCGGAGATACTCCACGAGACGACGGTGTCGGCTTTATGCCATGCTTCGTCTGTCCTTAAACATCGAGAAAAATACGATGTAAATATATGTCACGGAGCGATGGTGTGGGCTTTATACTGCATTCCATCCATCTTTGAACATGAGTCACCTTGACATGGTTGAGGAAAATAAATCTCAATTAATTCGATAAAATTAACAGGTGCAACAGATAGAAACTTGGAATTTCTCTTTACACCACCTAATTATCTAGGTAGAACTATAGAGCAATTATTTCTGGGTTGAGAGTCTTGGGAAGATACATATAGAAAATTGATCAAGCTTGATGATAGGAACCACCACCATGCCGTATGGCATCACCACCCTTTTCCATTTGTCCTCTTAATTCTCCCTAGCCTTTTTCGGTAATTTAAGGTGAGTGGTCAATATGGCTGCAATAGGCTAGGCCTGAGATGAATTCCATGAAGAAAATGTGATTATGAAATGCCAATTGTTTTCTGGAAATTGATCAGAAAAATCCATTATGGAAGGCTGGACCTTTGTTCGAAGTTAGAAGCTTGGGAGCGATAGATGATGAAGACCCGTGGATAGGAGCATATGTATCGTGGTAATGTTAGTTTTATAAATATTGTAATAAGAGTATATGTAACGACCCTCCTTATACCGGTACGATTATACCAATCCACATCGGTATAATGAACGTCGTCATAGTGGGACATTTACCCAACATTAACATTTGATTAAGACATACATGAATATTAAAGAGAACATCGGAAATAAATAATTATTCTTATTCCATCATCCACATTCTATCCACAGTCCATATAGTGTTTAAAAGAAGTGCATATGTCTACAATTACAATTCCAAAATAAATCACATTGCTCAAATGAATTACAAAAGTTCATTTATTACATACTATGAAAAGAAAAGTACAATGAAGGAATCTCCACAACAAAGCTACTCCTCTCGCTCGGAGTCGCTCCTAACTATCTCCTCGGAAGAAGTGGAGACACCTGCACCTATACACCGAAGCAAGTATGAGTCTAAATAGACCCAGCAAGCAATCCATATACATCATCCTTACACACATCATATGCATATGCTAACATTCAATGGAAGTAATTAACACATGTGGTATGGTCGTACAGTTTAAATTACTATGCATGGAACTTATAGCATTAGAAACACATGATACATGCTTTATATAACTTACAACATTAAGTATAAAACCTATAACGTGCTTTTTACACATTTTAATTAACATGCTTAAACGATTCAAATCTCATTCAAATCATATTACAATGTATACAATTTAAGCATGGAACTACACATAAAGTAAGCATCAAACCTAGCATGGATTCAATTTAAATTCTCATGAATTTAACACAATGGTACACACATTTTACTTGCTGTTTTAACATAAATTAAACATATTCACAATGGTTTACACTTGTTCACATGATAACACATTCACTTTACACTTTCACATGCTCATTTACACATTGCACATTTCACAATTCACTTACACATATTCACATTTTACACTTAGTTGCCGTGACACATAGTCCAAACCACCACTAGAAGGACACACACATACACATACACTTATCCATCACCTAGGCAACACAGTAATGGATCTTGGTTAACTACGCAGAACCGGGAGAACTTCACTCTAACCAGTGGTACTTGTCCACCTCTAGGATTTCATCCTAATGCCCTTAGGATATCACTCACATTGAACCTTCATGTAGGGACTTTACTAATGGCACAATTAACACATTAACTCTTTATCCCATTCACTTACATTATTCACATGCACTTAACTCACACACATGCATTTTAACACATACATGATCAGTTTACATGGCATGCTTTTACTGTTTCCTAATGATAATTGACTCTTAATACAGTCCTAAGCATGCTGCTAACAAATGAATTTCACATAATTAACTTGGCATGTTTAACATGGTCGTTTTCTCTCATTAAATCCATAACAGTACCTATTGTTATCAAAATGCAACGAAAATTTAATCATAGGTTCCCAACAGTAAACCCATTACATGCTCAATTTTTCATATTTTTTCAGATTTGTAAAACAATTTTAGTAATTAAAACATGATTCAATCGCATTTACCACTAAATTTAACTACTCATGGCCCACAGTAGCACAATCATGTATATCAGTTTCAAAACCTGATAACAGTCATTACGAATACATGAAAATATTATGAAACCCTAATGTGCCAAAATCTAATTATTCAAGAATTTTCTGCATTATTTCATGATCACAGTCCACTTACAGAAATTTAAATAAATAAACCTGTACACAGAAATTCGTCCTAGCCTCATGATGTAACCTACTGCATGTACTTGACCACATATAAAATCTACAGCATGTACTTATATTCAGAAGTACGGGAAATGTGTCCCAAAGATCGATCAAGCATTCTGTCAAAACCTGTTGAACTTGGCGGCACAGATGTTGCCGCCAACATGGGTTAACGACACAATCTGTTGCCGCTTACCCTGGATCTTAACGGCACTGGATGTTGCCGTTAAGTTCCTGTCTGCAGAAATGCAGACTGAACGCACAAAGCAACGGTGAATGGGGTTCCAGGACACGAGGAAAAATTTGTAAAAATTCGTGGGACCTAGAAGACGTGTGTAGGGATAGTGTACAAGGGTTACTTGCCTCACAGAGAATGCTAGACGTGATTAAATTACCGGAGAAGCTCTCCTCGGCCAAGCCAAGAAGCCCTCTAATCTCCCCTCGATCCGGTTTTCGTGTTGATGGATGAAGAACGCCGGAGTCGGGGAAGCTTTACTGATATTCCAAGTTCCTTCCAGTCGATGTAGATCGCCCAGAAACGCACCGAGTCGCCAGATCCAGAGCCTCAAAGTTTCAGGTTCGCACAAAGTTTCTAGGGTTTTGACCAAAGAGCCAAAAGAGCTATTTTGGTCGCAAGAGGGTGTTTTTATACAACCTAAGGGTCGGGTCACGCACTTAGGGCAGAATCCTACCGTTAGGCGACAGTTTCCTAAACAGGGGTGAAGAAATCGCCAACGTTTCCAGATCAGAAACCGCAAAAATTCGGGGGAAATAGACGTCCACAATTCTGGCCGTCTACCGGGAGTTGGCGTCCATCGATCTGGACGTCGACTACCCTCTAACGTCCATGTATGTTGACGTTAACATGCACTTCGGCCAGAATCTAGAAATGCAGTAAACCATGCTTACACTATGTACATACATGCAATGTATAACATATAACTTAAATACTATCTATATAATGTAAATAAAACAACATGTATGTAGCAAACACATATATACATATGTACAACAATATTCAAATAAATATGTACAGAAATAATTACATACATATATACATACATATACATGGCAATATACACAAGGCATCTAAACAACACATGACTGAAATAAAAGACAAAATTCGAGGGCCTTACACTCTCTCCCCCTTAAAGAAAATTTCGTCCTCGAAGTTAAAACGACACTACTCAAACAATTGGGGATACTTCTTCATCATAGCATTCTCAAGCTCCCAAGTAGCCTCCTCTCGCGAGAAGTTCTGCCATAGCACCTTCACGGACGCAATACTCTTGTTCCGAAGATGCTGAACTTTCCGATCAAGAATAGCTACTGGTTGTTCAACATAAGACAGATCTGGCTAGATCTCCACTGGCTCATGACTAATAACATGAGATGGATCTCGGACATATCTCCTGAGCATAGATACGTGGAATACCGGATGAACACTAGCTAACGCCAGGGTAAGGCTAGCTCATATGCCACGTTGCCCAAATGCCTGAGAATCTCATACGGGCCAATGAATCTAGGACTTAATTTGCTATGCCTACCAAATCTGACAACACGTCGAGTAGGCGAAATCTTCAGAAAGACATGCTCGCCAACCTCGAACTCCAAATCCTTTTTTCTGTTGTCGGCGTAACTCTTCTGCCTATCTTGTGTCGCAACGAGCATTTTCCTGATAAGCTGGATCTGATCCGAAATCTCCTGCACTAACTCCGGACCGATCAACTGCCTATCACCAGTCTCCTCCCAATATAAAGGAGATCTACAAGGCCTTCCATACAACGCCTTAAATGGAGCCATACCAATACTCGCATGAAAACTGTTGTTATATGCGAACTCCACAAGAGATAAATGACGCTCCCAATCACCCTTCCAATCCAACACACACACTCTCAACATATCCTCGAGCGTCTGAATAGTCCTCTCGGACTGGGGATGGAATGCCGAACTAAGCTTCAATTCTGAACCTAATGCATCCTGAAGACCCTTCCACAACCTCGAAGTAAATCTCGGATCTCGATCCGAAATGATCGATTTCGGCACACCATGCAACCTAACAATACTACTAACATACAACCTAGCCAAACTCTCAACTGACTGCTTCTTCTTCATAGGCAAGAAATGTGCAGTCTTAGAGAATCTATCTACAACTACCCAAATCGAGTCATTGCCCTTCACTGATCTGGGCAAACCCGTTACAAAATCCATAGTGATAGCCTCCCACTTCCATACTGGGATTTCCATCTTCTGCATAAGACCAGATGGTCGCTGCCGCTCGGCCTTCACTTGCTAGCATACTAAACACCTGGATATAAAATCCGCTACATCCTTCTTCATGCCAGACCACCAAAATGATCTCTTTAAATCCTGATACATCATAGTGTTACCCGGATGAATAGAGAATCTCGACCTATGAGCTTCTGCTAATACATGCTCACGAACATCTACAATATCGGGAATATAGACTCGGTGATGAAACTTAATCACACCATCCTTATCCCGAGCAATGCCTATCTTGCCCACCAACTCCTAGAGTCTAGGGTCAGCCTTCTACTGCTCAATCACCTCGTCCAACACCAAAGATCGGATAGACAACTGAGCTACAAAAGCCTGATACAATAATGGCTCTAACTCGGTCATCGCACAGGCAACATCCTCCAACATCTTCCAATCCTGCTGGAGCAAAGACCTCTTCCTGCTAAGAGCATCTGCTACGACATTTGTCTTTCCTAGATGATATTGAAGATCGAAGTCGTAATCCTTGAGAAACTCAATCCATCTCCTCTGCCGCAGGTTTAATTCCTTTTGTGAGAAGAGATACCTCAAGCTCTTATGGTCAGTGTACACCTCAAATCTGACACCATAAAGATAATGCCTCCAGATCTTTAGTGCATGAACCACTGCCGCAAGCTCCAAATCATGAGTCGGATAGTTATGTCATGCTCCTTCAATTGACGAGAAGCATACGCCACTACCCTTCTCTGTTGCATCAACACACAGCCTAAACCAATCCGAGACGCATTCGAGTAAATGGCAAAACCTTCTTTACCACTCGGTAAAACCAATACTGGTGCAGAAGTAAGCTTAGCCTTCAATAATTGAAAGCTACTCTCACACTCCTCGGACCATACAAACTTCATACCCTTCCTAGTTAGCTTAGTCAAAGGTGCGGCGATAGATGCAAATCCCTCAATAAATCGTCGATAATAGCCTGCTAAACCAAGGAAACTACGAATCTCCGATGGGGTTCTGAGAATCTCCCAATCTAATACAGCCTGGACCTTCACTGGATCAACTGCTACACCAGCACAGGAGATAACATGCCCAAGGAAATGAACCTCGCGCATTCAAAAATCGCACTTGCTGAATTTGGCATACAGCTTGTGCTCTCGGAGAACTTCTAACACAACCCTTAAATGGTGACGGTGTGTGGCCTCATCCGGAGAATAAACCAACACATCGTCGATAAACACCATTACAAAACTATCTAAATATGGCCTAAACACCCTGTTTATGAGATCCATGAACACTGCAGGGGCGTTGGTTAGACTAAAAGGAAGAACCAAAAACTCATAATGTCCATAACGAGTTCGAAAGGCCGTCTTGGACACATCTTCACTCCTAATCCTCAACTGATGATAGCCGGACCACAAATCAATCTTGGAAAAGACCGATGCATTCTGCATCATTGATCCGCGGTAAGGGATACCTGTTCTTCACAGTCACTTGGTTGAGCTTCCTATAATCAATGCACAACCTAAGTGAACCATCATTCTTCTTCACAAATAATACAGGTGCGCCCCAAGGTGATACACTATGGTGAATAAATTCCTTGTCCATCAAATCTTGCAATTGCTTCCTTAACTCGGCTAACTCCGCAGGTGCTATCCGATATGGAGCCTTCGAGATAGGAGAGGTGCCCAGAAGCAACTCTATGGTAAAGTCTATCTCCCTAACCGGTGGCAATCCAGACAAATCATCGGGAAAAACGTCTGGAAATTCCCGCACTACCTCAATCTCCTCAAGGGTAGGTGACTTATCAGCCTTCGGTACTAATATCACGCTGGCAAGAAAAGCGTCACAACCCTTGCTTACCATCCTCATCGCCTTCATGGCGGAAATGACAAACCTTCCCGCTAAATTCCTTGGCAATGGATGTGAAAACTCATCCTCACCAGGAATACGGAAAATGATCTTCTTCCCACGACAATCTTCTAATGCATAGTGCTCCTCTAGCCAATCCAGACCAAGAATTGCATCATAGTCCTTCATCTTTAGCAAAAAGAAGCACCCATCTAAGACTCGATCCTCAATGCACACAGGTAACGACGGAATACACTTCCTAGTCGATACCGTTCCCGCAGGTGTGTGCACAGACAACGGAACCTCTAACTCCTCAGCCTCTAATCCTGACTCTACAGCTAACTGCCTAGCAAACCGCTTGGAAATGAACGAGTGAGTGGCACCCGTATCAAACAAAACCCGAGCATGCACACCCATGAAAAGAACCGTACCTTCCGTGACGTGCTCCGCCTGCTCTGCGTCCTCTCGCGCTAAGGCAAACACTCGAGTTTGGGCTCGAGGCCTTCCTGGTCTTCTTGTAGCTGGCGCTGCTATTGCGCTCCACGCTGGACTCCCTGCTGAAGTCTAGGGTAGTCCCGGATCTGATACTTGCTACTCCCGCACTTGAGGCACTTCCCTACCAGCTTCCAGCACTCGGTACCACCATGTGCCCTTCCACAGTGAGGGCATTCCTTCTTGCTGCTGGGCCTACTACCAGGGGACCGCTGAGAAGTTGCCTGCTGATTGTTCGCTGCCACTGGACGCTGCGGTGACTGGTACGCCACCTTCTTCCTGTCCTACCGCTGGAATGGAGGCGCAGACCTCTTATGAGATGCCTTCTTCTCCTCTAGGTACTGCTCCATCTCGCCCTCCTGCCTACAAGCAGCACTAAGGGCCTCATCCTAGGTACGATGGTCAAATGCCACCAGCCTTGTCCTCAGTGATGGCTTAAGGCCCATCACGAACTTCTTCGCCTTCCTGCGCTCATCAGCAACAATATGAGGTGCATATTTAGACAATTCTGCAAACCTGGCCTCGTACTTAAGTACAGTCATGGAGTCCTGAGTCAGAGTAAGAAACTCCTGCTCCATCTTGTCTTGAATATGCTCCGGAATGAATTTGGCTCTAAAGAGCCTCACGAACTCATCCCATGCCACCTCAACACCACCATCCTCAAACCGGGTACGTAGTAATGAGGACCACCACACATCGGCTCTCTCCTGCAACAAACCATCTATAAGCACCAATCCAGACAAATCTAGACTATATACAATTACATGCATAATTAACTAACACATACCTGTAGTATATATGTGGCCAAGCTGACCTTGTCCTCCTCGGCACACCTTGTAACACCCTGGAAATTTAGTGATTTAAAAATTTTAGAAATAAAGGGGGATAAATAAATTCCGCAATTATCGGAATGATAAAACTTACGTACTATTATCGTACGAGAGAAAACACATCGGAAAATTCCGTAAAAATTATAAGTCAACCCTAAATATTGTCCCTAAGTGTTCCACGAAGGAATTCGTGCAACGAAAAATCTGATTGGTCGAGCGTACGTCACACGTGACCAAGTTACTCGAATTAGGAAACTAAGTCGGAAAATTGTTAACACGGAAAAATGACCCAACCATAAATTAAATAAACATATTGGAGAGACTTCCAATATCATGTATTAATAACCCATTAACAAGATTGGGCCAATGGAGCACATTTGGCCCAAGGATAAAATTGGGACAAGAAAATACTCAGAAATTCGTGTATGTAATTATGCAATAATTAGGGAGGGCAATTTAGGATTAAAATTAGGGTGATTAGTCATGTAAGGTAAGCCAAAACCGGACCCAATCCTAAGAGGTGGTTTCCTAAACCTTTGCTACCTCTTTTGGGTGAGAAAATCCTAGATTTTGGAAAGTAGGAAGTAGAATTCGCAGCCTCCTTTCCTAGTTCCATTAGGACATGAATTAGAACACTAAAACTATAAGAACTCCTCACAAAACGTTTAGGGAAGGGTTAACAACAAGTTGGGGTCGTGAGCAGCAAGTTTGGAGCGCTGGAGGTGTGGAGAACGGCTGGGGAAAACGTGGTCTTCCTCAACCTCGCTCTGCATCAACCCAGAAATCTGCAGAGAGTTATTAGCATTCAAAGGTAGGTGTTCTCGGGCCAAGATTAAAGAAAACCAACACCATCATGTAGTTCTTCGAGTCTAGGTTCATTTGCACTTGGTTTGACTAATTTTCATGGAGTATACATTGTGTATTCGTAGTTGTCCCTAAGTCTCGCACAGTTAGGGCTTTTCCCGTTCTTCTTATTATGCACGCGATTTGATGCCGAATTAGACTAAACTTCCTTCATGAAAGTTCTTCTACTTGTAGTCACAATCATCTTTTATGTTGGACGTTTTGTCCAAAAGTCTTTCGTTAGAGAGTTATAAGCGTGGTAAGAGAGTCGCTACATGATACTGCGATTTCGGGCTGCACTTAGCTTTATGTTCTTCATATATTTCTCGGGATTCGAGACCAAATTAGATCAAACCCCCAACATCAAAGTTCTTCTACTAGTTGTCCTCGTCATATTTTGTGTTGAACATTTTGTCTAAATGTCATTCGTTAGAGAGTTATAAGAGGGGTAAGTAAATCGCTGCATGAGACGTGTTTTCGTGTTACACTTGACCTATATGTTTTTTGGGAAGGCCTCTAGAGTCGACACTACTTGATCTAGTGTCGACACACTGTCTCAAATTAGCCCAAAAGGTGTTCTGGGAAGGCCTCTAGTGTCGACACTACTTGATCTAGTGTCGACACACTGTCCCATTCTGGCACAACAGGTTTTCTGGGAGCTGTCTCTAGTGTCGACACTACTTGATCTAGTGTCAACACTACTTGACCAGTTCTGCATTATTTTGCCTTGTGTTTGAAGCATTGTGTCGACAACAGTAAGGGGTGTGTCGACACTGCCCTTGCACAAAAAGTGCATATCTTGGGTCTGATCATTACATGATGTCTATTAGCATGTGCATGATGTTATATAGTATGCATGGACCTAAAAGAAATCAACCCATTGAAAAATGGTAATGATACGAATATGATTCTAATGTGTAAATGTGATTGTCCTTATGTTCATTGGATTATCTTGTGATCTTGCCTATTGTCAATTGAAATGATAAGAATTTGTTGTGAATATGGGGATGAATACATGTTAGTATGGACTTGTTAGTGAAGTTAATATCATGATTTGCATATGAGTTTCAATAGTTACATGCTTTCCGGTGTTCCATTAATTATTTGTCCATATGCATACATGCTAGGAAAGATCCGTGACTCGTCATTTACACATTTGCACAGTAGGCACACCCTTCTTGGGGAATTGGGAGCTCTCTGCTGGTTATTCTGAATTGGTAGACTAGCGACCTTTTCCTTAAGACCTCCGTAAGTCTCCACTCTCTATGGATTTCCACATAGATGCTGAGCTGGCTGTACCATGAAGTACCCTGGAGATAGAAACACATGTCCTGTATACGATATGTCTTTAGAAACATCCTCATGTCAAGACATTAATGGATTATGAAACATGATACGTCGTTATACTGCCTTTTGTTCTCTTGAGCTATTTGTCATACCTTGACTCTATGAATGATCATGTTCCTTTTACTATGAGCTTGTCATTGAAACTCTGTGGCCATAATATGAATATGTTTGTTCGGCACAACGTGAGACTTCGGTCCATTTGACCAATGCGTGTGCAATAGGGGCCTTGTCTGGTCCTAGGGAGGAGCGCCCCAACGTACTTATTAACCGCGGGAGTATGGACTCTTGGTGCTTGGCATAGCACAACAAACACGCAAGATTGTGAAAATGTGCCTTTGTTTGATATGATAAGTTTGATCTGATATGATATGATAAGATTTGATATGATACGTCTGATCATGTGAACGCATGATATCTGTTTGAATATGGCCAATCTCTTTTGATACGATTCTACTCTTGAAATATCTGTCCATTGTATATGCAACTCGACGTGTGATCTGAAATGATACCCGTTCTACTCTGCTATTCAATCTGTTAGTATTGCATGCATTGTCATCATATATATGTTCATATCTTGCCTAATTAAATTGTTAATCACGTATATTAGTGCCCGCACAATATTGAGATGTAAATCCTACTGAGCTAGTTCGCTCACTCTATCATCCTGATTGGCCGAGTATGTGTCACATGTGACCAATTATAGTCTCAAATGTGTTCTTTTGTCCAATTGTGACTCTGCGTTACTCAACTGTGATACGTTTATTTGTATCGTTCACGCCTCCTGGTATTTATTCCGCTGCTAAATATCGGGGCGTGACAGTTGGTATCAGAGCCCTAAACTTTAGGGTCCAAGGGAATAGGAACATAGGATGAAACTAGATCACACGAGTCAAAATCTGTCGTACCTAATATGAGCTTGGGTAGAACCATGGGAATGGAAGTCACATGTGATATATTTAGATGACTGACTCATATTATTATATTGAAGGTATTTATTACCTCATTGGCCGCTGAACGTGCCCAGGCTAGGAGCATGTAACAAACAATACAGAACTTAACTCAGGCTATCCTGCAAGCCACCCAGGGTGGAGGTAACCGCGGAGCTGATGATCTCCATCGAAATTTTCGGAATATGGATCCGCCTAGGTTTGAAGGGAGTACTGACCCAGATGTTGCTGAACACTGGGTTAAGGAAATTGAAAGGATATTCAGGGTCATGCAATGCACAGACCAGAACAAAGTACTGCTGGCGACTTTCCAATTGGAAAAGGATGCCAGGGCATGGTGAGAGTCGGTAGAAGCAACACTGAATGGCCAGCAACTAATATGGGCTCAGTTCATTGAGCAATTCAACACCAAGTACTTTTCTGAGAGGGTCCAGGAACGGAAAGCAGCCGAATTTGCGGCTTTGAAGCAGAGATGGCTCAATGTGGCCGAGTATGAGGCCCAATTCTCTCGTCTGTCCCGATATGCTGTACACTTGATTGGGACAGAAAGGATGAAGGCGAAACGCTTTCTGAATGGCTTGAGGCTCCAGTTCATCACTCAACTGGCGCCAATGGACATTCAAACCTATGCTGACATGGTAAAGAAGGCTCAGTTATTGGAAGATGCCATGGAGACTGCCGAAAGAATTAAGGGAAAATCCGTGAAAAGGGAGCAAGTGTCTTCTACAGGAAGGTATCAGCCGACCAGTAAATGAACCAGCTGATAAAAAGCCAAAGGAGTTAGGTAAGCAGATAGTGGTGACATCAGGAGAGAGGTGCAAACATTGTGACAAAGCTGGTCACCGGTTTGAACAATGCTGGAGAGCGCATGGGAGATGTCTGCGCTGTGGTAGTCGTGACCATAGGATCTCGGACTACCCAATGCTGAAAGAACAAGCCCCTCAGGACAAGCGTCCGAATGGACAGAAGAGGCAAGGCCACTTGCAAGCTATTCAGGAACTTGAAGCTGCTGAAGAAGGAGGTATCGTGGAAGGTACACTTACTATTCTTTCCCGACCCGCATATGTTCTCTTTGATGCAGGAGCTACGCATTCCTTTATATCTCAAACATTTGTTGACACCCTACCTATGAAACCCGTCCCAAATGAAATCCGGAATAGTTATGTCAACCCCGATTGGTCCTGGCACCAATCTTACAAACCATATACCATCCAGTGAAGTGATGATTGACACCCAAAACCTACCAGCAAATTTAATATGTATGGATATGGAGGGGTATGATGTGATACTCGGAGCAGATTGGTTGTCTGAACATAGGGCTAGTATCAACTGTAGGAGAAGTCAGGTAACCTTTAGCCATTACCCAAAACTAGTGTTCACAGGGGATAGAAACCGCAGGAGATTGTCACTTATCTCTGCATTACAAGCCAAGAGGATGTTGAGGAAAGGTTGTATGGCCTTTCTTGCTGCTATTGTCATCACAAAGAAGGAAGTCAAAGTTGAGGGCATCTATGTTGTCAGCGAGTACGCTGACGTTTTTCCAGAAGACTTGCCAGGAATTCCTCTTGAGCGAGAGGTCGATTTTACCATCGAGTTGGTCTCTGGAGCAGCACCAGTATCTAGGGCACCATATAGAATGTCTCCCGCAGAACTGAAGGAATTAAAAGAGCAACTGATGGAACTGTTAGAGAAGGGTTTCATCTGACCAAGTACACCGCCTTGGGGTGCACCTGTCCTCTTCGTCAAGAAGAAAGATGGGTCGATGAGGCTATGTATAGATTACAAACAACTAAATGAGTTAACTATCAAGAACAAATACCCTCTGCCAATGATTGATGAGTTGTTTGATCAATTATCTGGAGCTAAATACTTCTCTAAAATAGATCTCAGATCCGGTTATCATCAATTGAGGATCAAAGGAGAAGACATTCACAAGACAGCCTTCCGAAGCAGGTATGGGCATTATGAATTTTATTGTTATGCCTTTCGGACTAACAAATGCCCTTGCAGTTTTCATGCAGTTGATGAATAGCATTTATCGCCCATATCTTGATAAATTTGTGGTGGTATTCATCGATGATATATTGATCTATTCTAAGACAAAGGAAGAGCATGAGGAGCATTTGAGGATTTCATTACAGATTTTAAGGGAGAATAAATTATATGCCAAGCTAAGTAAATGTGAATTTTGGCTTGAGGAGGTATCCTTTTTAGGGCATGTGGTAACCAAGGATGGTATCGCTGTTGATCCATCAAAGGTTGAGGTTGTATTGAAATGGGAAAGACCGACAAGCGTCACAGAGATCAGGAGCTTTCTAGGATTAGCAGAATATTATCGAAGGTTTATAAAGGATTTCTCAAAGATTGCAGTGCCATTAACCAAGCTGACCCGGAAGGAAAATCCGTTTGTGTGGACCGAAGAATGTGAAGGAAGCTTTAACAACTTGAAGAAGTGTTTGACAACTGCTCCTGTCCTCGCCTTACCCACTGAAGAGGGAGGATTTGAAATTTATTCAGATGCTTCTGGAACAGGTCTGGGATGCGTCTTAATGCAACAAGGGAAAGTAATAGCATATGCCTCAAGACAATTGACGATCCACGAAGTGAACTACCCGGTTCACGACTTGGAGTTAGCAGCTGTAGTATTCGCCTTGAAAATTTGGAGGCATTATATCTATGGTGAGCAATTTAAAGTCTTTTTTGACCACAAGAGTTTGAAATACTTATTCTCACAGAAGGAGCTTAACATGAGACAAAGAAGGTGGTTAGAGTACCTTAAGGACTTTGACTTTTCTATTCAATATCACCCTGGGAAAGCCAATATAGTGGCAGACGCTCTAAGTAGACAACCAGGAGCTATGCTAGCTAGTATGATGCTGGGCGAATGGAAGTTACTGGAGCAATTTGCAAGCTTGAACTTAGACATGGGAAAGAAGGAAAAATAAGTAATGATTTCTAATCTCCAGATACAATCCGATCTACTGACCGAAATCAAGGAGAAACAAGGAGAGGATCCATTCTTAGTTGAGATTAGGGAGAAGCTAGAACAAAGACCTGACTTTACTCTATTAGATGAGGGAAGATTGCTATTTTGAGGTAGAACATGTGTCCCTAATCATGGAGAACTCAAGAAGAGGTTATTAAATGAAGCTCACTAGTCCAAGTACACGATTCATCCTGGATCAACAAAGATGTACCAAGACTTAAAACGGTCGTACTGGTGGCCAAACATGAAGAGGGATGTGGCCGATCATATGTCATACTGTTTAACATGCATGAAAGTCAAGGCCGAGCATTTCCGTACAGCTGGTGGACTGCTACCACTAGAAATCTCGGAATGGAAGTGGGATAGCATCGGTATGTACTTTATCATGGGATTGCCAAAGACTAGGGGTGGTATGGATGCAATTTGGGTAGTAGTTGATCGATTGACTAAGTCGGCTCATTTCTTGCCGATTAAGAGTACCTGGTCTGTAGATGTATTGGCTACACTATATGTTAAGGAAGTAGTTAGATTGCATGGGGTTCCATCTAGCATAATATCAGATCGGGACCCTAGATTTACTTCACACTTCTGGAAGGGTTTACAAGCAGCAATGGGTACTAAACTAAACTTTAGTATTGCCTTCCATCCTCAGACTGATGGACAAACCGATAAGACTAATCAAATTGTGGAAGATATGCTTCGTGCTCTGGTGCTGGATTTTATAGGTCGATGGGATGATCAGTTGTACCTGATGGAGTTCGCATATAACAACAGCTATCAGGCAAGTATCAAGATGGCTCCGTTTGAAGCCTTATATGGTAGGAGTTGCAGATCACCCCTTTGTTGGGAAGAGGTCGGGGAGAACCAATGGGTTGGACCCGACTTAATTGAGGCGACTGTTAGAAAGGTTCAAATTATCCGGGAATGTCTAAAGATAGCATAATCTAGGCAGAAGAGTTATGCAGACAAGAGAAGGAGAGAACTAGAATTTCAGGTTGGCGAACATATTTTCTTGAAGGTCTCACCTTCAAGGGGAATACAAAGATTTGGGATCAAAGGAAAGTTGAGTCCCAAATTCATAGGGCCATTTGAAATCCTGGAAAGGATTGGTCAGGTGGCGTATAGACTTGCACTACCTCCACAGCTGGCGAACGTGCATAACGTGTTCCATATATCCATGCTGAGGAAGTACTTATTCAATGCCGACCATGTAATCAACCATGAGGACTTGGAGATTCAGGAGGACCTGACTTATAAAGAGAAGCCGATCAAACTGTTGGATCTGAAGATTCAACGACTCAGGAATCGTACCATACCTATGGTGAAGGTCCAATGGAGTCGAGACGGAGTTACCAATGCTACATGGGAAACAGAGGAAAGAATGAAGAAAAACCACCCAGAACTATTCTCAGGTACGAACTACACCTTTATGTGTAAATTTGGGGACCAAATTTCTTAAGTGGGGGAGGATGTAACACTCCGGAAATTTAGTGATTTAAAAATTTTAGAAATAAATGGGGATAAATAAATTCTGTAATTATCGGAATGATAAAACTTACGTACTATTATCGTACGAGAGAAAACACATCGGAAAATTCCGTAAAAATTATAAGTCAACCCTAAATATTGTCCCTAAGTGTTCCATAAAGGAATTCATGCAACGAAAAATCTGATTGGTCGAGTGTACGTCATACGTGACCAAGTTACCCGAATTAGGAAACTAAGTCGGAAAATTGTTAACACGGAAAAATGACCCAACCATAAATTAAATAAACATATTGGAGAGACTTCCAATATCATGTATTAATAACCCATTAACAAGATTGGGCCAATGGAGCACATTTGGCCCAAGGATAAAAATTGGGACAAGAAAATACTCAGAAATTCGTGTATGTAATTATGCAATAATTAGGGAGGGCAATTTAGGGTTAAAATTAGGGTGATTAGTCATGTAAGGTAAGCTAAAATCGGACCCAACCCTAAGAGGTGGTTTCCTAAACCTTTGCTACCTCCTTTGGGTGAGAAATCCCAGATTTTGAAAGTAGGAAGCAGAATTCGCAGCCTCCTTTCCTAGTTCCATTAGGACATGAATTAGAACATTAAAACTATAAGAACTCCTCACAAAACGTTTAGGGAAGGGTTAGCAACAAGTTGGGGTCGTGAGCAGCAAGTTTGGAGCGTTGGAGGTGTGGAGAACGGCTGGGGAAAACGTGGTCTTCCTCAACCTCGCTCTGCATCAACCTAGAAATCTGCAGAGAGTTATTAGCATTCAAAGGTAGGTGTTCTCGGGCCAAGATTAAAGAAAACCAACACCATCATGTACTTCCTCGAGTCTAGGTTCATTTGCACTTGGTTTGACTAATTTTCATGGAGTATACATTGTGTATTCGTAGTTGTCCCTAAGTCTCGCACAGTTAGGGTTTTTCCCATTCTTCTTATTATGCACGCGATTTGATGCCGAATTAGACTAAACTTCCTTCATGAAAGTTCTTCTACTTGTAGTCACAATCATCTTTTATGTTGGACGTTTTGTCCAAAAGTCTTTTGTTAGAGAGTTATAAGTGTGGTAAGAGAGTCGCTGCATGATACTACGATTTCGGGCTGCACTTAGCTTTATGTTCTTCATATATTTCTCGGGATTCGAGACCGAATTAGATCAAACCCCCAACATCAAAGTTCTTCTACTAGTTGTCCTCGTCATATTTCGTGTTGAACGTTTTGTCTAAATGTCATTTATTAGAGAGTTATAAGAGGGGTAAGTAAATCACTGCATGAGACGTGTTTTCGTGTTACACTTGACCTATATGTTTTCTAGGAAGGCCTCTAGTGTCGACACTACTTGATCTAGTGTCGACACACTGTCTCAAATTAGCTCAAAAGGTGTTCTGGGAAGGCCTCTAGTGTCGACACTACTTGATCTAGTGTCGACACACTGTCCCATTCTGGCATAACAGGTTTTCTGGGAGCTGTCTCTAGTGTCGACACTACTTGATCTAGTGTCGACACTACTTGACCAGTTCTGCATTATTTTGCCTTGTGTTTGAAGCATTGTGTCGACACCAGTAAGGGGTGTGTCGACACTACCCTTGCAAAAAAATTGCATATCTTTGGTCTGATCATTACATGATGTCTATTAGTATGTGCATGATGTTATATAGTATGCATGGACCTAAAAGAAATCAACCCATTGAAAAATGGTAATGATATAAATATGATTCTAATGTGTAAATGTGATTGTCCTTATGTTCATTGGATTATCTTGTGATCTTGTCTATTATCAATTAAAATGATAAGAATTTGTTGTGAATATGGGGATGAATACATATTAGTATGGACTTGTTAGTGAAGTTAATATCATGATTTGCATATGAGTTTCAATAGTTACATGCTTTCCGGTGTTCCATTAATTATTTGTCCATATGCATACATGCTAGGAAAGATCCGTGACTCGTCACTTATACATTTGCACGAGTAGGCACACCCTTCTTGGGGAATTGGGAGCTCTCTTCCGGTTATTCTGAATTGGTAGACTAGCGACCTTTTCCTTAAGACCTCCGTAAGTCTCCGCTCTCTATGGATTTCCACATAGATGCCGAGCTGGCTGTACCATGAAGTACCCTGGAGATAGAAAGCACATGTCTTGCATAGGATCTGTCTTTAGAAACATCCTCATGTCAAGACATTAATGGATTATGAAACATGATACGTTGTTATACTGCCTTTTGTTCTCTTGAGCTATTTGTCATACCTTGACTCTATGAATGATCATGTTCCTTTTACTATGAGCTTGTCATTGAAACTCTGTGGCCATAATATGAATATGTTTGTTCAGCACAACGTGGGACTTCAGTCCATTTGACCAATGCCTGTGCAATAGGGGCCCTGTCTGGTCCTGGGGAGGAGCGCCTCAACGTACTTATTAACCGCGGGAGTATGGACTCTTGGTGCTTGGCATAGCACAACGAACATGCAAGATTGTGAAAATGTGCCTTTGTTTGATATGATAAATTTGATCTGATATGATATGATAAGATTTGATATGATACGTCTGATCATGTGAACGCATGATATCTGTTTGAATATAGCCAATCTCTTTTGATACGATTCTACTCTTGAAATATCTGTCCATTGTATATGCAACTCGACGTGTGATCTGAAATGATACCCGTTCTACTCTGCTATTCAATCTGTTAGTGTTCATGCATTGTCATCATATACATGTTCATATCTTGCCTAATTAAATTATTAATCACGTATATTAGTGCCCGCACAATATTGAGATGTAAATCCTACTGAGGTAGTTCGCTCACCCTATCATCCTGATTGGCCGAGTATGTGTCACATGTGACCAATTATAGTTTCAAATGTGTTCTTTTGTCCAATTGTGACTCTGCGTTACTCAACTGTGATACGTTTATTTGTATCGTTCACGCCTCCCAGTATTTATTCTGCTGCTAAATATCGGGGCGTGACACACCTAATAGCTCGGAAGATCTTCTCGATCTCTCTCATCCAGCTCTCCGCCAACAATGGATCACTCTCCCCCTTAAAAGAGGGTGGAGCCATCCTCTTGAACCGCTCTATGATGGAAGGTCCACCATGGTCATGCCCCTGGGGAACTGGAGCTGGAGCCTGAACTTGCTACAACAAACAACATAAATAATACATATACAACATAGCAACATAACGATCATATAATTAAATAAAACAGACCACTCTATCTACTATTCTATCATGAGCCTCGAGCTGAGCTTGGCGTGCGGCTTGAGTATGCGCTTGAGTCTGCATAGCCTGCACCAGGCCTTGCATGAATTCCCCATAATCTACTGGTGGTGGTGGAGGAAGTACAGTAGGACCTTGAAGTGCTGGGGCCTGCTGCTCAACCCTCTCCTCTCGCCTCTGCTCATCCTCACGAGCAGGTGCATCACGTCTACCACGAGATGTCATAGCCTGTAAAACAATTAATCATAGTTAGAACTAAATTATTTAATCCTAACCATGTTCTTAACTATGTTTCATTCATTATTATTTATTTTCTACACATGTGGACAATTCTATAAAGACTTAACATATTATGAAGATGATGGCATATATTCATATACAATCTCAACCTTCTCTCTGATACCAATCTCTGTAACGACCCTCCTTATACCGGTACGATTATACCAATCTACATCGGTATAATGAACGTCGTCATAGTGGGACATTTACCCAACATTAACATTTGATTGAGACATACATGAATATTAAAGAGAACAGCGGAAATAAATAATTATTCTTATTCCATCATCCACATTCTATCCATAGTCCATATAGTGTTTAAAAGAAGTATATATGTCCACAATTACAATTCCAAAATAAATCACATTGCTCAAATGAATTACAAAAGTTCATTTATTACATACTATGAAAAGAAAAGTATAATGAAGGAATCTTCACAACAAAGCTACTCCTCTCGCTCGGAGTCGCTTCTAACTATCTTCTCGGAAGAAGTGGAGACACCTGCACCTGTACACCGAAGCAAGTATGAGTCTAAATAGACCCAGCAAGCAATCCATATACATCATCCTTACACACATCATATGCATATGCTAACATTCAATGGAAGTAATTAACACATGTAGTATGGTTCATACAGTTTAAATTACTATGCATGAAACTTATAGCATTAGAAACACATGATACATGCTTTATATGACTTACAACAATTAAGTATAAAACCTATAACGTACTTTCTACACATTTTAATTAACATGTTTAAACGATTCAAATCTCATTCAAATCATATTACAATGTATACAATTTAAGCATGGAACTACACATAAAGTAAGCATCACACTTAGGATGGATTCTATTTAAATTCTCATGAATTTAACACAATGATACACACATTTTACTTGCTGTTTTAACATAAATTAAATATATTCACAATGGTTTACACTTGTTCACATGATAAAATATTCACTTTACACTTTCACATACTCATTTACACATTACACATTTCACAATTCACTTACACATATTCACATTTTACACTTAGTTGCCGTGACACATAGTCCAAACCACCTTCTTAGTTGCTTTGACACATAGTCCAAACCACCACTAGAAGGACACACATATACACATACACTTATCCATCACCTAGGCAACACAGTAATGAATCTTGGTTAACTGCGCAGAACCGGGAAAAGCACTCTCCACCCTAACCAGTGGTACTTGTCCACCTCCAGGATTTTATCCTAATGCCCTTAGGATATCACTTACATTGAACCTTCCCGTAGGGACTTTACTACGGTACAGTTCCACAGCCCTCTATGGTAGCAGTGTCACTAATGGCACAGTTAACACATTAACTCTTTATCCCATTCACTTACATTATTCACATGCACTTAACTCACACACATGCATTTTAACACATATACATAATCAATTTACATGCCATGTTTTTACTGTTTCCCAATGATAATTGACTCTTAATACAGCCCTAAGCATGCTGCTAACAAATGAATTTCACATAATTAACTTAGCATGTTTAACATGGTCGTTTTCTCTCATTAAATCCATAACAGTACCTACTGTTATCAAAATGCAACGAAAATTTAATCACAAGTTCCCAACAATAAACCCATTACATGCTCAATTTTTCATATTTTTTAGATTTGTAAAACAATTTTAATTATTAAAACAAGATTCAATCGCATTTACCACTAAATTTAACTACTCATGACCCATAGTAGTACAGTCATGTATATCAGTTTCAAAACCTGATAACAGTCATTACGAATACATGAAAATATTATGAAACCCTAATGTGCCAAAATCTAATTATTCAAGAATTTTTAGCATTATTTCATGATCACAGTCCACTTACAGAAATTTAAATAAATAACCTGTATACATAAATTCGTCCTAGCCTCATGATGTAACCTACTGCATGTACTTGACCACATATAAAATCTACAGCATGCACTTATATTCAGAAGTACGAAAAATGTGTCCCAAAGATCAAACAAGTATTCTGTCAAAACCTGTTGAACTTGGCGACACAGATGTTGCTGCCAACATGGGTTAACGGCACAATCTGTTGCCGCTTACCCTGGATCTTAATGACACTAGATGTTGTCGTTAAGTTCCTGTCTGCAGAAATGCAGATTGAACGCACAAAACAATGGTGAATGGGGGTTCCAGGACACGAGGAAAAATCTGTAAAAGTTCGTGGGACCTAGAAGACATGTGTAGGGATAGTGTACAAGGGTTACTTGCCTCACAGAGAATGCTAGAAGTGATTAAATTGCCGGAGAAGCTCTCCTCGGCCAAGCCAAGAAGCCCTCCAATCTCCCCTCGATCCGGCTTCTGTGTTGATGGATGAAGCACGCCAGAGTCGGGGAAGCTTTACTGATGTTCCAAGTTCCTTCCAGTCGATGTAGATCACCCAGAAACGCATCGAGTCGCCAGATCCAGAGCCTCAAAGTTTCAGGTTCACACAAAGTTTTTAGGGCTTTGACCAAACAGCCAAAAACCTATTCTGGCCGCAAGAGGGTGTTTTTATACAACCTAAGGGTCGGGTCACGCACTTAGGGCAGAATCCTACCGTTGAGCGATGGTTTCCTAAACAGGGCGAAGAAATCGCAAACGTTTCCGGATCAGAAACTGCAAAAATTCTGGGGAAATAGACGTCCACATTTCTGGCCGTCTACTGGGAGTTGGCGTCCATTGATCTGGACGTCGACTACCCTCTAACATCCATGCATGTTGACGTTAACATGCACTTCGGCCAGAATCCAGAAATGCAGTAAACCATGCTTACACTATGTACATACATGCAATGTATAACATATAACTTAAATACTATCTATACAATGTAAATAAAACAACATGTATGTAACAAACACATATATACATATGTACAACAATATTCAAATAAATATGTACAGAAATAATTACATACATATATACATACATATACATGGCAATATACACAAGGCATCTAAACAACACATGACCGAAATAAAAGGCAAAATTCGAGGGCCTTACAGTATATATTTATATGGGCATGTTTGTAATTATATATAAGTTATACCTGTCCCTTTGGATTCATACTGGTGAAGGTTTTGCTTGGAAAAGTTGAACCAGGTTAGGGGGTAATGTCTAATTGGACATTTTTAGCAATGATCAGATCAGTAGTTGCAATGAAAATTAGAAGCTTGGAATGAAATCCTATGAAAATGAGGACACAAATTATGTATGAACCTTTGTCATATAGCATAGAACATTTTGTTTGGATCAACCAAATCTCATGTACGAAGATTTTGTTTTTTAATCTGTTCACATTTCTTGAGACACTAATTATGTTTGAAGTTTGGAGGAATTCATGAGGTTGTGCTTACAGGCAGACAAACAGACACATGTAACACAGCACCAAGTGCTAATTGCTACCCATCTGCCAAGTGGGTGGGAGTTCCACCCAGTTGTGTGCTGGCTGGAAGCATGGAATGCAAAATCGGCTGCTCCAGATCGGGATCGGTCAATTTGAGTTGGAATCGGTTTTTGCCGAGCGTGGACGACCAGGATCGGGCCAGATCGGCCGATCCGGGCCTATCCCCCCAATCCATGTCCACAATCTTTCTGTATCGGGCCGGAGCTGGACAAAAAATTGAATTTCATTGTGTTTATATTGAAAAAAGTTGTATGTGTTTTTCTAACTTTTGTGTCAATTTTCTGATTTTCCTGATTTTGTCTGGTTTTTCTTGATTTTTCACCTATTTTATTGATTGTTTAAATCTGGCTGATCCAGATTGGCCAGATTCCTAGCAGATCGGCCGATCCGATCCAATCCAGATTGGGATCGGTGGGGTCCGATCCCGGACCCCGATCCGATCCCAAAACATGAGTGGTTCAGGTGATCTGTAATCAGAGTAGATTCCTATTGTTTGTTTCTAATGTGTGTTTGGTACATGCGCATACACTTGCATGTCTGTGCAGGGCATCTATGTATAATGCTGTCTGATGCCTGCACACACACACACAAATGCGCTTATATAAGGCCAAGCCTCCTATGGCGCTATCCAATGCTGGCAAATTTCTTATTGACACTGATGCAAGTCATTGTATATCTAAATTCTTATAAAGAGCCCACCTGAGAGGAATGAGGCCCACCTATCAAAAGAGGGGTTGTATAAAAAAGCAGGGCATATGAGGTGAATTGACTATGCTGCCAGTGTACTATGATCGTGCTCCTTTATCCACTGGCATTAGTAGTCAATCATGTACCCCGCTTCATATCTTAGTTAAAATTCTTCTTCTGCACCACTACAAATAATGTTCGAGTTTCTGACATGTAGTCAATAGTGCATCATTGCCCTGATTACAGGCTTTCAGGTCAACCTGATGTGCACATTCTGTATCTGGCCTCTTCCTATGTAGAATTTGTATGTATTTATGGAAGATTGAAAATTACCATGGATAGTTTAGGTATAATCTCTTTTGCAAGTTTGATATGGAGAGAGATGTTTAATGATGTTTTAGACAAAGGGGCTGTTGAAGAGGGTGAGGGGTGACTGCAGATATATAGAGAACGAGTTGTGCTTCCATTCCCACCCCTACCCTAAAACAGATCAATAAATAAATCAGATCTCCTCTCCTCTCCCACTCACCTCGTTTGTTATTACGCTGGGACTCCTTAATCCCAAAGTGGATGTGAAATATTCATTGTCTTTGTGCTTTTGGAAGTGGCTTATGATGTTATTGGGACAGTTTCCTGACATCTCCGTCTGTCCTGATGCCTGCTGTTCATTTGAGTTGTGCAGACTAGTAGCCAGATAGTATCTACTGTTTCATTCTTTAAAGCTGAAGGCACTTCGGTAGTATATGAACTGTGCCCACTGCTAGTCATGCGTCAGGAACCAGTTAATATGCATGCATTTGTCTGTTTTGTCTCAGGCAAGCCCGCCAGTAAGGTTGTGATCTTGCACAGTCGAGCTGTCCATAGAAAGAAGTTATGTGTGTCCATACACGGCTTTATCCAAAAAGGTAAAATTATATGCATCGGTCATCACCAGGGAAAATGTACGTATTTATTGTCTGGTCAAACATCATTTCTCCCGATTCTTCCCAGCCTTCTTTTGGATTTGACTACTGTAGCCTCATGCCTTGCTGTACAGGTTGCTGGTGTATGAACATATCGCGCGTATTTGGTCCCCTATCCCCATCGTGCATATGACATGTAATCTTTGCTCACAAAAAGTAGATGATGCAGATCCGTCGTACATTTCGGATCCAAATAAAGAAAAAAAAATCTCAAAAGTGATCTCGCCCCATAACCTTTTCTCTTGCTTTGTGTGGGGCATCTGTTCCATGTCTTAACCCGTAAGTATGACCCTACATCAACCTGTAATGCACCCTGCAGCACTTTGTATATTTTTTAAAGCATGCGATTGTGACGAGATCTGGAACAGACATGACATTTTTCATAGCAGTGCCAATATATATTCTTGTATTTTTCCTGTCTTATCATATGGAGATGTACTTAGTTAGTGTACACCAAAGTATGTAACAATTATTCCAACTTGAAGTAGAGAAATACTTATTGCACGCCCTGACATACACGATGGAGTGCATGCCGGGACTCCCATTGACCAGTGTGAGAGCAGGCACAATGTGCCACCCATGCGCTGGCTAATAGAAGGCATCTTAGTTGCACGTCAAGGTGGGCAATCAGTATTTCTCCCTTGAGGTATGGATGCTACGGTCATGGAAATTTGTACATATGCGGCCGTAGCTAAGCGACAGGATTTTGGATGGCAGCGGAGCGGCTGTCGCAGGAGAATCTGCAGTCCAGTATTTAAAAAAGGAAAGGAAGAGAATCCACAATTGGTTGGACCTCGATATTCTTAATTTTCTAGGGCAGTCATTATAACTTGGCGATGAAGTTATTGAACGTAAACTTTAGATGCAGATTTCCTAGTGATATTGGTATTGTGTATGGTTGAACTTACAGCTACGTTAGAGATACCCCGAAAGGAGGCAGATTATAGAAAATCCACATAACAGTGAAGATGGAGAGCTCATTTCTTTTTCCTGTTAATAAACCTCATCCCTAGTCTTCACTTACGCAGGATATAAAGCTTCCTATACTATACGGCAGCCGTAGATCTGACATCACCTCCGGATTGATTTAAAGGAAACTGATGTTTCCTCGCATTAACGTAAGATTTTAACGTGGCAGTCGTCAAAAAAATCTGATTTGCTGTATTCTTCACAAAGTTTTCACCTTTCCTTTTCTTTTTTCCATTCCATCATGATCAATGGCATCAACAATCTTGATGGTTATGAGCGTCAACATCATTAACGAAGAAAATTCTGTGTGTTCAGTTGGCTCGACTTCTTAAATAGAGATTAGAGAGAGAGAGAGGTTAGGGTGGGGCGGTGTGGTTCCGCTGCATCTTAACTGTGGCTGTTGGATTGTCATCCAACAGCGACCGTGCATGACACAAGTGTGCATAATGTGTGTGTGTCTTTTTTTTTTCTTCTGATTGTTGAACTGTGATCTAATGGTGGTTACTATAATATGATGGGTCACACTGTCATTATATAACATCACTATATATAAATATTGTAGAGAGAGATTTATCGCACTTGTGAAAATATGACAATTACATTTTCACAAGCCTTATATTGGATGGTCTACCAATCCAGTGGCCAATAGAAGCTTGTGAAAGTGCAAGACAGTAAGCATATCTCATGTAGATGTCAGACAGAGATGTGGGTTTTTTCATGGTTGACCACCCTCAGTGCGCTCGGAAGAAGTAAGCTTTTAGCTTGAGGTGAC